>CM067512.1:1279761-1338031 GCA_034509495.1 Acestrorhynchus altus | reverse complement strand
CACACACACACACACACACACACACACACACACACACACACACACACACGCCACCTCTCTCTCTCTCTCATGGTCAGATGTGGTGTTGAATGAGTGAAGCATGGTGTATGTTTGAAGTCTTACCAATTTTTTTCTTATTAGTGTAAGTTCCTGGAGTTTCTTCAGGGTGTGTGTGTGTGTGTGTATGTGTGTGTGTGTGTGTGTGTGTGTGTGTGTGTGTGTGTGTGTGTGTGTGTTTGTGTGTGTGTGTGTTAAGGAGGAGCTGGGTGGCACAGAGCAGAATATTCCTCACACAGAAGGTCAGACTGGAGACATAAGGGGCAGCTGTACTGGGGTAACTCCAGCAGAAGCAGCAGGGTCCCGAGGTCAGAATGGAGGATGAGGCTCTTTATAAAAGGGAAAGTGAGGAAAAAAGGCCAAAACTGATGTGAGAACAGTGGATAATACTGAACCACTCTCGTTCTGACTAGAGTGGTTCTGTGAACTGCAAAGCATATCAGAAGACTCTTAAATGATATATAAGTACTGCCAATAGAATAGGACACTCTGGAACAGACAAACAGGAACCTATTTGCACCACGTCTAATACCAGGTGTGGACTAGAAGGTATAAACCCCCCAGCATTGAGCTGTGGAGCAGTGGAACTGTGTTCTCTGGAATGATGGAGCTCCATACAGCACTTTTGGGATGAGGTGTGGAATTGAGGATGATCCTTTTAATGCCCTTGAAGCTGAATGCAATCAAATCTTCACAACAATGTTCCAAAATCTAGTAGAAAGTCTTCCCTGGACAGTAGAGGCAGTTACTCCAACAAAAGCACGATAAACTCTTTTAATTCCCCTCGATTTCAGAAGAAAGAGTGAATGATGTCCCAATACTTTTGTCCACATAGTGTATGCTGCAGTGTTCTGGGCGCAGCTCGTTACAGTTTCAATCTCTGTAATAAATCATTTATTTAATCTCTAACCTGATTCATCTGCTTCTTCACTCCTCACATCTTAATCTTAAACTAAGGCTCCTGCAGTCGTGTGACTGCTGACCGTGTGCTGACCACTCTGTAGAACACACACCTTGACTGGTTAATGTCCTGCTATGGTGTAAACCTGGACTAATGCACTATTTATCACTTCTGCTCCACTGCTTCCGGCCAAGACCCTGCAGCAAACCTGCAGCTCGCTTCCACTGGAGGCAGTTCGTTTCAGATCCTGGTGGGGGCAATGTTGCATTGCACTGCTGTCATGCTTCATGAGTGTGTGTGTGTGTGTGTGTGTGTGTGTGTGTGTGTGTGTGTGTGTGTTTAGGGGAGTGTTAATGCTCTCTTCAGCTGCCCTCTATTTTAAATGCAACAGTGGTGGAGTGTGTGGGCCAGATGTACCAAAATCCTCAGTATGCAGACTCCAACACACACACACACACACACACACACACACACACACACACACACACACACACACACACACACACACACACACACACACAAATGCAAACATGTGGCGGTCAGAGCCATGGGTCAGACATTGTGGCTTGTTAACAGTAGACAAGCGTAAAGAAGAATCAGTGTTTCAGGTCTTAGAGACTAATTATACAATGGTGTCGTACCAGACTGTCCTGGAGTCTCACAGAATGGCAGCAGGTCAACTTCAGTGACCAGTGCTGCATTTGTCTCGGTGGGGACAACCAATGAATCTGTGTGTGGTCAGCACTAAGATCAACGGTTCTATGTCACACATCACACATCCCGAAGGTCTGGTGTCGTGGTGTGGGTGCAGTTTCGTATGATGCCAGATCACCTTTGGTCTTCATTACAGACACTTTAACAGACCAACGTTACGTTAATGAGGTTCTGCAACCAGTGGTTCTACCTTTTCTGAACACACTCCGGTGCTCTATTCCAACAGGACGACGCTCATCCACACACTGCTGCTGTCTCAAGATCTCGTCTTGAAGACACAGATACTACGCCGTGGTCGGTCTCATCTCCAGACCTGTTCCTGATTGAAAATGTGTGGGACGCTATTGGACGCTCTATCCACACTCCACCCCTACCACACCATCTGCAGAACTGAGTGAGAACATTCAAGCTGCATGGGATGGATCATCACAGGACACCATTAGGAACCTCTACACCTCCATGCAGAGACGCCGTACTGAGAGACGCGACTTCTGTATGAGTAGATCAATAACTATTGATCAGATCAGACTACAGTTATCATCAGTTATTGATCCTGATCACCTTCATCTTCCTTCACTGCAGAATGTTATATAACATTATTTCTAGACTATTTTCAGAATTGTTCATATTTATCCTTCATTTAAAGGCAGTTTTCTTTGATGTCTGTACCAATAAATGCCATTCACATCTCATCATTTGAGAGTAAATAATATTTTGATTCATCTACCGTACTTCATCACAACAAAGTGGACACATTTAATGCCAGTTGTCCTTTGATTGCTTTCACAGCCATTTTCAGTTATTTAATATTCTTGATCAAACAATCACAAAACAGGAATAAAGCTTTCATTATAGAGGCCTTTAAACACCAGTCAGTTTATTAAGACGACTAATGTAATCAAGCCCATAAATACAGTCCTGTGAAAACGTTAGGACACCTAATGAACACCTTTGGCATATTTGAGATGGAGGTGATAAATAAACACGAGCAGAACCACAAGATGAGTAAAGAAGATCCAACAATCCTAAAATGTTCAGTTTCAGGTAGCTCTTGCCGCAGTTGATGACAAAGTGCAACATCAGGGCAAGACTGTTCTCCAGAGAACATTTATACAAAGAGAAGAACGTCTGGACCAATGTGCTTTGGACAGACGCATCCAAAGTACTAACAGAAGACATGTTGAGCAGAAGAAGCTCATAGCAGCTGTGAAACATGGTGGTGGAAGTGTGATGGTTTGGAGCTGCTCTGCTGCAGCAGGGTGTGGAGATCTCTCCATCATAGAAACCACTATGAGATCTTTATTGTATCAGAGGGGGTTTGAGGAGAACGTAAGAGCGTCTGTACAAAGACTGACGCTGAAACATCGCAGAGCTGAAAGAATTCCG
This sequence comes from Acestrorhynchus altus, assembly GCA_034509495.1. Lineage (NCBI taxonomy): Eukaryota > Metazoa > Chordata > Actinopteri > Characiformes > Acestrorhynchidae > Acestrorhynchus > Acestrorhynchus altus. The sequence continues at coordinate 1,334,973 of CM067512.1, read as the reverse complement.
CATGGAGGAGTGGGAACGTCGTTCTTCCAGTCGATGTCAGAGTAAGCAATATTGCCAAGGTTAACTTCTATCAAGATGATAGGAAGGTCTGAAGGTCCTTAATTTAAAGTGTAGCGTGTTATATGTCAAACACGATGGAGGTTCTGTTACTAAATCGGATTAAGACTGAAATATTGACAAAGTGTCTCAAATTCATAAAGACAAATCTTAAAATAATAACAGGATCTCAGTTATGAGATGGACAGGCTCGGAGAGACTGCTCCTGCTTTCCTCTAACACTCTTCATAAGCATGCAATATACATGCACACATCTCGGTCATGTGCCATTTTTCACGAAAGCCTGCCACTGCAGCTGGGAGTAAACACCTGAGAGGAAGATCAGGGAGAGATGCTGGCCTGCTGAAGCGAGACTCCGGGTGGCAGCTTGTCTGAAAGCTCTCCATGAAAGAGGAATTCTCTCCTAATCCCACCACTGAACCCCAGGCCACACGGAAACACAGCAGACAGGGAGTCCTTCCCTCTGAGAGTAAAACATAACACAACCCAAATGGGCTCTGAGAGCAGTGGGGGGGTGAAACACGTCGCACTTAAAAGCTCAGGGAAGAGGACAGCAGGGCGGTGGAACTGAGCAGTGGCTTACGAATAAAGCTGAGCCTGCTTTCATTGACCTCTGCAGGTCCTGTGCCAGTAACGTGAAGGTGAACCCTTTGGTTTTATGTGTTTATGAGCCATTGTTCATGAGATGGTCTCACTTCTACTGTTATTTCTACTCTGGATAATGAAATTTCTTGGTGAAATCCTGGATGTAGATGTTTTTTTTTGGTGAATAAGGTCCTTTTGGCCTTTGTAACCATTTATTCATTATCATTAGAAATGGTCAAAACGGTCATTTCATCTCAAAAAAAACAAAATACAACATATGGACATAAATATTGGGACTCGTTCACTGTTTCTTCTGAAATCAATGGCAATTGGTTGATCCTACTTTTGTTGGAGTCACTGTCTCTACTGTCCCAGGAAGACTTTCTACTAGGTTCTGGAGCATGGCTGTCAGGATTTGATTGTATCTAACAACAAGAGCAACGTTAGTGAAGTCAGGATGTTGGATTCAGTATCAAAAGTGCTGTATGGAGCTCCATCATTCCAGAGAACACAGTTCCACTGCTCCACAGCTCAATGCTGGGGGTCTTTATGCCCCTCTAGTCCATGCCTGGCATTAGACATGGTGCCATTAGCTTCATGTTTGTTGATCTGCTCCAGAGAGTACGGGTCCCTTGCCCCTTGAAGTTAAAGTTCATAGTGTACACATATAAGCTCGTGTTTGGTTGCCTCTCAGTATCGTCTCGAAGGCATCACTTCAAGCCTCGTGCCCAAATCTAACACCTAATCCCTGTTGTGCTCGACAGACATGGTGGTCTCAGATGGAGTTTGTGCTTCTGACAGGCCAAGAGAAAGCCGCAGTAAAGCCCAAACAAACACGGCTTTCATTTAGCCCCGACGAATCCGTCCAATCTCACGCTTTCAGAGCTGAATGGAAGGAGGACCGGGTTGGACAGAGGGATGAATGCAGGGTTAGTACAACAGGAGATTAGCCCCTGTTCGCTTTGTTGGTTTGTGCTGGTACAGTATGCTGACTGGACGTTTATCATGTGTGTGTGAGCTCTCTTCTAGCTGCCTGCTGACCCTGGAGCAGATGTTAAAGCCGTTGTGATCCTCTGGCAGTAATTGGCGAGGAACTTGGGGAGAACACAACAGAGCGGCTGGGAGAGAGATCAGAAGGCCGGCAGCATCAATGCTTATCATAGCAGCCTGTGTGTAAAAGAGCATGATGTAGATCAGGGGGGGCACTCAGCGGTGGGCAAAGGGGTGGAAAAAAGTGACATCTGCACAAATCAGCCAAAACAGCCCTGAGCTGTCGAGGCATGGACTCCACAAGACCTCTGAAGGTGTCCTGTGGTATCTGATCTGGCCCCAAGACCAACTTTTGCAGAAGATGCTTTAAGTCCTGTAAGGTGTGAGGTGGGACCACCATGAGCATCAATGAGCCTTGAGGTCCCTGACTCAAGGTTGTCCTTCTTTGGAGCACTTTTGGAACGGTACCCACCACTGCATACTGGGAACAGCCCACAAGACCTCCATATAATGTGCACAGATTCATTTGTAAAATCAGATCAGCTGTAAAATCACAGGCCATCAGTCCCTGATTGGCAGACGTCCACACTCCTTTTAAAACAGCCAATCGAACGTTAGATTACAAGGTCAAAAGGTTAATAAAGTTTGGACTCCGTCTCAGGTTCAACCTGCTGATGATTGAAGGAGGAAAATGTAAATAGGATTGTTTTGCAGATCGAGAGGCGTCATGTTTCATTATCGGAGGTACAGGATTAAGCGCTAGATGTTTAATTGTAATTGCATTGCCAAAGGACATGTAGGACACACACATCAGCTACTTTTTATTAGCAGCAGAATGAAGAGAAGGAAATGAAATGATTATGGAGAAGAATATTAATCATGTCTACTTGGACTTGTTGGAGGGGACAGAGTTGGTAAATAGTTTCCTGTTAACACTTAAACTGACGTTTTCCAGAGTCGTGCCTGGTGTTCCTGTCATCGTCAGAACGTTTTTAAGAAGAAAATTACATTTCTAATCGTTATATTTTACAAACGAAGTCATTTCGTCAGATCGGTGCAGTTTGTTCTGTGAACCACTGCTTTTAGTTGGCAGGTAAAGGTTTTTGCGAAGTTCATCACAGGTTTTTGGTTCCAGACCAGAAAGATTATGGAGCCAGAATGGCACTGATTGTTTTGGCTGAAAACCTGCGACTTTATAGAGGCAACCATAGAACAATTCAGGGTTTGGGCGCCAGTACCAGAATCGTGCTGGTGGAAAAGTGCTCACAGTGCCACAGTCCTACAATTACTTGAAGCCCATCAGCCACAACATCCTAACCAAGATGGATAACCTGAAATTAAGGCCTTGTACTAATAAAGCCTGCTGCTGCTCTGCACCAGCAGTGTGAAAATGTCAGTGCAGCTCTGATCGCAAAATGACAGTAATAATTCTCAGTGTCTACAGGTTAAGTTCACCAGCCTTAGCTGCCTTAAAGATATCATCGTGAGACTTATAAGGCCATCGGAGTGGCATTTGTCATTGTAGGGAAAACTCCCAGCTGCCACGAAGTCATGAGTTTGGAAGTCTGAGGATTCTGTCTTGAAGCCCCTGTTAATGTGTTTTTATCGGAGCTGTGTGGTGCAGTGCTTTGCAGCCTCGCCCGCAGAGAAGATCCTTATTTATTTATCAGCTTTTGGGGGGTCTCCAACTCCACTCGGGACCTCCACCTCTCTCTCCCTTCTTCATTAGTACATATTAACTTTTCCAAATTCGGTCAATTATTCACCAGCCTGCGTCTCCGCAGAACCGCTCGAGGCCAATTTCAAACCCGGCTGTGTGTAACCTGCTCGTTTTAAGGAGCTGCCGCAAGTCTTCCAGGACGAGAGACATCCGCAGACAAGCTGGCAGGAATTTAAAGCTTGTTCGTTATAACGGGTGGGGGGTTTGGAAACTTAGTCACGCAAGCTAAACTTCATCTCGGAGTGATTATATGATAATGTGATGTTTACTTCTCACTTCGTCTCTCCATCACTCTTTGCTTTTGCTCTCACTCTGTATTCTCTGCCTCGTCTTCTGAATACACCCACACACACCCACGCGCGTGCTCACACACACACACACACACACACACACACACACACACACACACACACTCAATAAAGCCAATTATCTTGGGAAACAGGCAATCTTCTTCTGACTGTAAGCTGCAAACTTCCTTGACAAAGGACAAATAAAAAGACTGAAGCACAGAAATGAAATACACTTAGAGGACAGTTATTGTGACATTGGGTGTTTATTGTTTTTGAGGGGTTGGTTATTGAGCCTTGTTCTGCAGGAGGAATTCCCAAAGGCTTTCTGACTGCGTTAACCATCCTCAATCAGTCAATCATCTGACCCTTGCTGTGTCCCACCACGGAAAACCCACAGCTGCATCCAAATCCCCTCCAAACACTAATGATTACTGTCTTGGCGGGTTCAGATTAACACAAACACAATTGAGTTTGCTGATTTCCAGAGGCCAACAAATCAGTTCATGACCTTTCTTTCTAGATATTCCATGAATGGTAGAAGAGCATTATCTGCCTGACTGCATTGTGCCGACTTTGAAGTTTGGATGAGGAGGGATAATGCTATGGGCCGTGTTTCAGGGGTTGGTTGCGCCCCTTGGTTCCACTGATTGCAAATCTTAATGTTTCAGCAGACCAAAGCAACTTTGTGGAAACAGTTTGGGGAAACCTTTTCTGTGCCAGCGTGACTGTGCCCCAGTGCACAAAGCCATGTCCAAACAGGCACGGTTGGTTGACTCTGGTGTGGAAAAACTTGACTGCTCCACACAGAGCCTTAACATCAACCCTATCAAACACTTGAACCAGAATGGAGATCGTGAGCCTGACCCTCTCGTCCAGCTTGTCTGCCCACACAAATGCTAATCTGGATAAACTGGCAAAAAGGTCCCACAGATACATTTCAGTATCTTGCAGGAAGGACAAGGTTCTCAGATGTAGATAAGGAGAACAAGGGCTTGACAACATTCTTGGTTCTTTAATGATGAAGTAGAGTCGTTACAAATCTACCTCTGATGTTAGATCTCTGATTCTTTCCTTTGTGATGGAAAAAGCTCAATCTCTGGCCTCTAGGCGGACAATAACAGTGGGTGGAGCGTGATGGACGGGGAGTCACTCCCGCTGTACCTGAAATGCGGTAATAGCACATAATACCAGGCCCGGGCTGCTGGAACGGCCCACTGAATGGGCACTGAAGACGGGCATTCAGAGCTGCAGGGATGCAGGATAATGGAGCGTGATTGGAGAGGTGATATCCCCCCCCCCTCCCCCGCTCCGAGAACACTTGTATAATTACAGAGCTGATCCCAAAGCCTCTTCTCTCCAAACTCCTCCCAGTCTCATCAGCTGCAGAACCGAGGAGAATCAGCCTCTATTAGAGCCTCCGTTTGTCCCTCTGAAATTGCGCTGTCATTCTGTCCTGGACACATACCAAGTAGAAAAGGACGTGTGCAATGATTCATATGATTCTTCAAAACAATGGTCCTTATTCACCAACTTTGTGAAAGAAAGGTTGATTTAAGTCCCACTTACGCACTTTTTACGAGGATTCTGACATTCTGAGATCTCTACCACTATCACTACAACCAGTAAAACCAGTCAAATATGTTGTTTACTCAACGTGTGTCTTCCTCACATCACTAAACCCCCATTAGACTGGATGATCCTCTTGAAATCAGCAATGCCGGCACCTCTGTTGACCTCAATCAAAGCATTGCTTTAAGCTTTAATGCGCTTATTACAGTACGACGTCCTCCAGCCTGTTCTCTGAAGAATGTGCATTTAGCCTAAATCCAATCCAGGACTGATCAAGACATGAATGTTTCCATCACGTCAGCCTCAAGCATCTCTCCCATGCTGTTACCTTCAAAACCATTGCTTGAGTGGTCAGAAATACACTTATGGGCACTTCACTATTTATGCCACCAAAAGAGACCTTAAAATCTACATACAGGCTCTCAACATTGGTTTATATCATTTAATAATGTTGTGACACTGACATGGTGGAGGTGTGTTAGTGTGTGTTGCGCTGGTACAACTGGATCAGACACAGCAGTGCTGCTGAGTGTGGACAGCATCCTGTGAGCAGCGTCCTGTGAGCACTGATGAAGGACTAGAGGAAGACCAACACAAACTGTGCAGAAACAGATGAGCTTCTGTCTCTGACTTTACATCTACAAGGTGGAGACACTCGGTAGGAGTGTCTGATAGAGTGGACAGTGAGTGGGCACAGTGTTTAAACACTCCAGCAGCACTGCTGTGTCTGATCCACTCGTACCAGCAACACACACTAACACACCACCACCATGTCAGTGTGACTGCAGTGCTGAGAATGACCCACCGCCCACAGCTATGTTCACGTGGTTGCAGCGCTGCCTTCAGAACCGCCCTGAGCAGCGATTTTGTCTTTGTCACGGCGTAGGTCATTTTGCTGGTTTGAAGACACAGTGAATTCTGCAGAATGCTGGTTTTTCAGATGTGTATAACCCTTTGGAGTCTAGACCTATTATTGTTGTTTTGTTATACAGCATGTTTGCAGTCCTTTTTTGTTTTGGGCGGCTTGAACAATGGTTTCAGAGATGAATTAAATGTCTCTCAGCTACCTTCCCTGGGAATAGAGTAAAAGGGAAAATGCTCACGGCTGAAGTGCTGTTATGAATTTGAAAGCCTTCATGTCTTTCTCAAGAATTTAGCCTAAATACACCTTTCTTTTACGACTGCTTTCGAGAGCGCTTTAATGTAATGTGTACATTATGCTGTAAATCAACGTGCCGGAGAAGCTGATTGAGGTCAACAGAGGTGCCGTGGTGTTTGAGTGTAATAGAGTCTTTGTGGATTGGTATAGAGCAGATGAAAGACCAAAAATGACTGAAGCGGGTAGATTGTTTAAGTTCCCCCAGTGTGTGCTTAGAATATACACCCTTACAGGCTCTCTGTGGGTGTCTCGGGATGATCCAATCAGAGAGAAATGCTCTGATCAGTGTGTGTGTCCAGCTGGGATGTTAGAATAACACTGGGGTTTGTCTTCATGCCTCACATGGCTCATCTGTCCACCCTGCTGCGGCAATGAGTAAGCAACTTCCTCTCTTTACTGGCCGATGGGACCTGGGACTTGGCTTGCTCAACTGAGTGACCATAACTCAATGTGGATCCTCTACACCCACTTATTGGCTGATTCACCCCATTGGAGGGGTCACTTCCGAGTCTCATGTTCACTCTTTACCTCTAAACACCTGCTGGACATCTGGTCTCTGGAGAGCTCTCTATTAGATCAGGCTGGATAATATATGGATAAAACCAGCTACCGGACACTGTTACTGATCTTTAATACCGGCTACCGGACTGTGTTTCTGATACAGTTTCAGTAACTACACTGTTACTGATCTTTAATACCGGCTACCGGACTGTGTTTCTGATACAGTTTCAGTAACTACACTGTTACTGATCTTTCATACCGGCTACCGGACTGTGTTTCTGATACAGTTTCAGTAACTACACTGTTACTGATCTTTAATACCGGCTACCGGACTGTGTTTCTGATACAGTTTCAGTAAATACACTGTTACTGATCTTTAATACCTCTTTAGGAGAGGGAGCAGAGTCAGGATAGGTTCTGCAATGATCTGACAACCAAACATCTCTGACAGTGTAGCCCCTGATGTTACAGTTTGCAAGGTCAGACTCCCAAGCAAATCTGTCTTTGTCAATGTACATTTGTGCTTTGACTGTTCTGCTGTGTGCTCCAGTGCATAATAAGCAGGATACCCTCTGGATGCCACAAATTTAATATTTCAAAAGGGGCACCAACTCAACTCCGGTCACTTTTGTGAAAATCTGATTATGACAGAAGTTAACACTTATTGACAACCAAACTGTCAAAGTTTATGATGTTCTGGGTGACTGAGCCAGAACATCTATAAAACATTAGGCACATTTTCGGGGGTGTTCCCAGTATGCAGTGGTCAGTACCTACCCAACATGCTCCAAAGAAGGACAACTTTTGCTCAAGGGCACCCAAGGCACTTTACTGCTGATGGAGGTCCTACGTCACAACTTACAAGACTTAAAGGAATGATTCTTACTGCCAGATACCACAGCACACCTTCAGAGGCCTTGTAGAGTCCATACCTCACAAGGCAGAACGAGGAGGGTCTACATATCTGAGACTGAGACTGACCGTGGCATAGTATCTGTGTCTTCAAGGCGAGCTCTTGAGACGGCAGCAGTGTGTGGACGAGCATCGTCCTGCTGGCATAAAGCACCGGAGTGTGTGTTCAGAAAAGGTAGAACCACTGATTGCAGAACCTCATTAATGTAACATTGGTCTGTTAAAGTGTCTGTAATGAAGATCAAAGGTGGCATCATAGGAAACTGCACCCACACCATGATATCAGACCTTCTGGACGTGTGACAACAAACCGTTGATCTTGGTGCTGACCACGGTGCTCCACACATGGATTTACTGGTCGTCTGAAGATGACCTGCTGCCATTCTGAATGACACCAGGACAGTTTGGTACGACACCACTGCAGTCGGTTGATTCTGGTGCAGCATTTTATTTGATGGAGAGTTTGTTTATTATTGATGCCGTTTATACAAACCAAACTTCTCCAGCTCTATATTTTACTGCATTGAGAAACAAAACAATTGTGAAAATCAAATAGGCTATTACAGATATCTCATAAGGAGTGAGTGTGTTCACACAGGCAGAGTGTGTGTATCAGTGTGTGTTAGGTTTTTTAAGATTCTATAAGAAGTGTTAGGAGAGATCTTGGAGATGGAGCTAAACATGAAATTGAAGTTGCCTTCAGCGAAGTCAGGAGTGGGTTTCTGAATTTCCAAGAGCAGTTTCAAGGCCAGAGGAGAGCATATTCTGTGTGTGTGTGTGTGTGTGTGTGTGTGTGTTACAGCAGGAGAATGATAAATCCCTGGCAGCAAGTATTAGACCAGCTTCAGCAGTGGGAAAAAACCCTCAGCATTATTCAAATGCTGGGTGGAATCCAGTCGTGTGTTTGATGCTGGGCTGGTGAGCTTCAGGACTAACGCAGGACAGCATGGATCAAAGACAGCCTGCAATGCTTATACTACACACACACACACACACACACACACACACACACACACACACACACACACACACACACACCACAAGTATAAAACGTAAACCTCTCATTTGTTGTTTCTCCTGAAATAATCTTCGGATATTACAAAGAGTTTCTCCTGCTTTTGTTGGAGTAACTGTCTCTACTGTCCAGGGAATAACTTCTACTAGAAATCGGAGCATTGTTGTGAAGATTTGATTGAATACTAGACAGTCAGTATGACCAGCTACACCAGTTCTGTTTGAACAACATGAATAGCATGACCAAAAGACCAGCAAAATCAAAAAGGTCAACCAGCAAGACCAGCAACACCATGTAGGTTGAGCAGCATGAGCAGCAAGACAATGTAGGTCAACCAGAATGACCAACAGGATCAAGCTGGTCAAATCCCATGATGAACTTTTATTTGTCTCTTAAAATCAATAAACAGTGATAACAGATGTGGTAAAACAACTGCATACAGACTCTGACTGATCAGTAAAAGGGGGAGGGGCTGATGACATCATTGACCCAGATATTGGGTTATAGAGGAAAAATACAAATAATTCATCGCAATTATTGCATTTGCAGCTCAAAACACTCCAGATGATCAATTTCCAAATGGACTTTTGAGATATAAAGTGTTTTTGTGACGAAAACATGGTTGAATTGATGCAAATATCTAAATTCTATGAATATTTACATTATAAATGAAGACAAATTAGTCTAGGATTTTCTGAAGATAACAATATCCGTTATGTGTGACTGTCTTCTTTAAATACTCAAATTTTTTGGTGAATTAAAGCACGTCAAACTACAAAAACATCCCACGAGTTCTAAAGGTTAATGTATCTGCTGAAGCTGAGAGCTTTAATACTGACTAATGGTGAAGACAATGGAAGAATAGGAAGCAGAAACTTCACAGCTGGAATAGACTCTTAAAATGGACATGTTTGGGACTGTTTTTCATTAAGATGACAAAAGACACTGATTCACGATGCGTAATATCAGATGGTTGCTAAGGTGTTGGATGGATTGAAGATGACATGTGAATTATTCTCTTTCAGGACAGGTTTCATAAGACAAACGTGTTTTTTTTTCTGTCCTAGAAATCAGGGAGGATCTGCTGGCTTCAATCAGCTACACGAGTGCTTTGATTTACGCCATAAATACTAATATAACAGAACATTTCCGGAGAGTATTTTCGGTGTGTATTTAGGGGAAATTTGATCTTGAGGAAGAAATAAACAACAGAACATCTTAAGCATCTTCCTCTTGTATGGATAAACGAATACTTCAGCTGTGCATGTGACATTAACAAAGACGGCCTCGTTGCTGTACCGTTGTCCCGTTTCCGTCTGGCATGTCGCGCTGAACCCGACGCCGGACTGAGAGACACCACTTCTGTATGAGTAGATCAATAAATATCGATCAGATCAGACTACAGTTATCATCAGTTATTGATCCTGATCACCTTCATCTTCCTTCCCAGCAGAACTGCAATCCCACACGTCCTTCTGGGTGCAACTATTTGTTGACGAGTGTAGAAATCAGTTCATTTAATATAATTAAAACTCGCTGATGTTCCGATTCAGTTTGTCTGGTTTTACCCTCCCGCTGACCCTGACCCGCCTCTCTATAACAGGATTATATTAATCACGCTCTCCTAACACTCCCTCTCGGTTAGAAGCTCCACAGTTGTGTGCTTTAGCTTCTGGTATCATACACGTGCTGTCAGCATTAACTTCTAAAACTACGGGATTATTATTCAGTTATTCGTCTTGAAGGAACGCACTGATGGTTCTCCACATGATCTAGAGCTGTTGTAGTTGTGAAGAATATTAGGACACCCCCATATAACCCTTTGACACTCATATTGAAACATCTGCTCTTCATTGTAACTACACTGAGATGGAGGTGATAAAACTCAACACATACAAATGACTTTATAATCATTAAAATCATCAGCTGATAATGATTAGACCATCATTAAAAAAGAGTTTGGAGGAGCCTGTCTCAGACATTAGTTTGGATTGCTCTTCATTGTTGGAGTGGAATCACCTTGGCCAGATCCAAAGAGCTCTCTGAGGTCTTCAGAAAGAAGGTTGTAGATGCAGATGAGTCTGGGAAGGGATTTAAAAAGATCTCAGAACAACAGATCTTCATTGATCTTCATGGAGGAGTTTAAGGAGGAAGCTATTACTGTCAAACAAACATCAGAGCAAGACTAAAGTTCTCCAGGGAACATCCAGACAAAGAGCAGGACTTCTGGAACAATGTGTTTTGGATGGATGAATCCAAAGTTGAATTATTTGGACACAGTAACAGAAGACATGATTGACACAAACCAAACACAGCATTTGAGCAGAAGAACCCCATGGCAGCTGTGAAGCATGGTGGTGGAAGTGTGATGGTGTGGAGCTTCTCTGCTGCAGCAGGGTGTGGAGATCTCTCCATCATAAAAACCACTATGAGATCTTTATTGTATAGACAGGGACACACAGGGTTAGGTGCACTTCAGGTGCAACCCTTCAGTTCAGGGACTCAATCTGGCAACATTCCAGTCTCTAATGCATCATCACTGAGCTTACAAGGGTTAACAGGGCACCATCTACCCACCCAGAGTTGGCATGGCCAACTACCCATTTCCTTCAGTTCGGTGTCAAATCTATTCATGATGGACGAGTCTGTGCATACAGGATGGAGCTCCATCGTTCCAGAGAACAGAGCTCCACTGCTCCACAGCTCAATGCTGAGGGGCTTTATACCCTCTAGTCCACGTCTGGCATTAGACATGGTCATGTTAACAGGGTCATGTTAATTTATCTGCTCCAGAGAGTCCTAATCTATCACCAGTACAACTCTACAGGGACTAGACAAGCTGTGTGTGCATTTGCACATTGGTGTCAGCAGTGGGATGCAGCTTAAAGTAGCTGAACGTGGTCATTAGAAGGGGTGTCCAGATAAATTTGGACAATCGCATTGTTTCTACAGTGTGTTTCTCCCTAGGCTCTCTGCTCACACAGTAACATGTAGATCCACCTCTCTCTCTCTCTCTCTCTCTCTCTCTCTCTCTCTCTCTCTCTCTCTCTGTCTCTCTCTCGCTCTCTCTCTCTCTCTCTCTCTCTCTCTCTCTCTCTCTCTCTCTCTGTCTCTCTCTATCCTCTCTCTCCCTCTCTCCTCCTCTCTCTCTCTCTCTCTCTCTCTCTCTCTCTCTCTCTCTCTCTCTCTCTCTCTCCTTCCTGGCACATTTAATAACATCTCCAAAATTCCGTGTTAAAAATAACAATACAGAAGCAGGTTCCCTGGCCCTATTTCAGTGAGTGCAACACGACGAGATCTGAGGCTGTTCTCTAACTTTGAAATTACAATCACATGGCTGCGAGGCTTCTTTAATGAGTTGCTTAACAGCGATAACTCATTCTCCTGTTTCTCTGGCGTGGGGAAGACTAATGTGTGTGAACAGTGCCCTTAACGCTAAACTAATTATTTAGACTTGGCCGTTTTTCCCAGCTTCGCCATCTTTTCCCAACTACACACACACACACACACACACACACATACACACACACACACACACACACACACACACTTAAACATTGTTTCAAACAGGCCTCTGTTGCGATTTGGAAAACATTTCAATGAACAAATTCTTTTTGAACATTCTTTCTCTCTTCCTGCATTAATGTAATCAATGTAAAATGTATGTCTAACAACATCTGAGGCTCGTCTCTCACTCCTACAGGTGTCTCTCACCACAGCTGACGTCAAAGTGCAGCTTCTACCATCAGAAAGAGACCAAACCAGTTTGATCTTCACAGAGGTGTTTAAGGAGGGAGCTCTTACTGTCGAAACACATCAGAGCAAGACTAAAGTTCTCCAGAGAACATCTAGACAAAGAGCAGGACTTTGTGCTTTGGACGGATGAATCCAAAGCTGAATTGTTTGGACACAGTAACAGAGGACATGTTTGACACCAACCTCATACCATCATCTCTCATATAGTTAAATGAAAGTGTCCGTATGATTCGATATGTTAAAAAAGCAGCTCATGGTACCTCAGTATATCGTCATGTGGCCTCTGAAGGCTGGTTTTAAAGGTCAACTGTAGAACTACAGTGTCCATACTTCTGCAGTCTGTGGCGGTCAGGGCTGGACAGGTACAGTTCACACCTTTCTCCTCCTTGAGTTTATGGTTTGTTTTTGGTTCTTGTTTTTCTATACTGTATTATTCTCATCATGCCCATATTTGGTGATGATGCACTCGCGCTTTGTCTCTTTCTTAAACTTTTCACATTAATCGTTTACCCCTCCGTGGCCCCAATTACGCCTCGCGTGCAGCCGAGGGATCGGCCATATGCTGCTCTGGCCACTGCTCCATCATGGTAGGCTGATTATTCTGTGTGTCTGACGAGGCCAATTTTAGAAGCTACCGAGGGACCTGGCGGTGTAGATATCTGTGCTACGATGTATCTCACGTCATGCCTTTTGCTTTAAAGGAGTCTTTTGTTTATTTATTTATTTTCTCTCCCCCCCATCTTGCCTTTGTCAATAGATTGCATGTTTATCAGACCTTGGAGAGAGTGTCTTTGTGATATTTCAGCCAGGATGGGATGCCTTTCAAAGAGGGATTGCAGTTACCAGGCAACAAGCACTTGAACCAATCACAGGCTGGAGGAGAGAAAGTACTGATGGTCTGAAGTTGTTATTTTGTCTCGCTCTCATTCTTTCACACTCCCCTATATGTGTATTATCTGTCGAGCGAATGCAGATGTGTGTGCACTGCAAAGGTGCGTTTGCATATGAAAAGATGCAATACTGCATGATTGCTTATGGAATTACAGTGCATTCAGTGAAACACCTTCCTGCGTCTCCACTCGAAGGCCACCGGAATTACAGATCCACTCTGTAGGTGTGGATCTGTAATCAGCCGCTCTTACAAACAGTCATCAGTGGTCAGATTTAGAGTCAGAAAAGCCTAGTGGGATGCTAACTCTGTACGGGAAACTGGTGCTCATTCATCGTGTCTTCTGAAATGCATCCATCCATCCATCCATCTTCAAACCTGCTTCATCCTAATCAGCGTCACACTGGGTCCAGAGCTGAGGCAGAATCATCAGGTGCAAGGCAGTAATACCCTCTGGAGAGGGTACCAGTGAAGCAAATTCACCTACCATGTGTATGTTTTGGATGTGGGAGGAAACCGGAGTGCCCGGAAAATGTCCCCATGGACATGGGTTTAGGTGTTTCGATCGTCCAGCGAAGGCTTTCTAGTACCCACTGATGCATTGCTGTAAGGATCTGTATTCAGTGTCAAGCATCAGTGAGGTCATCATGTTGGGTGTTCACCACACCTCCTCACCCCCAGTATCAAAAGTACTGGATGGAGCTCCATCGTTCCAGAGAACATGGACCAATCACTTCACATTTGTTTTTTTTTTGCTCCAGAGTGCAGGTCATCCACAGCCGTGCCAAGAATTTGGGTTCCTGCAGCTTTAGGGACCAGATACAAAGCTCTAAAAGGCACGATCACAGTAATGACCTACAGTTCTAGGTATGTACAGCACCTAGGATTCATCTTCAGGTGGTGGAGTCCCATCCAGTCAGAAAGGATAAGTTGAGTGTCCTCAGTGATGATGCCATGAAAATATGTTACACAGCCACAAGAGCAAGAGTAGAGAGAAAACGGGAAACACATGGCAGGCAGGACTCAAACCATTGCCATGCAGACTTGGAGATTCCAATTCAGGTGATAACAAACTGGTGGACCTTGTTCTTGACTGCATTCAGGGCTTCACAAAGACCTTTTCTTTATTCACAAGAATCAATCAAGGATGTATTGATGTCTCCTCCTATCTTTAGATGTTTCTGGTTAGGAGTGGGCGAATGTGGAGCCTCCTTGGGGTCATTGCACCGTAGGCAGGTTCAGTGCAGGGTTCTACATCCTTCCATTCACACAGTCACCTCCATCCATCCAGCCTACCTAGAACCAGTGGACACCCTGGTTGTTCTGGGGGAAAATAGCAAGACAATTCACCTTCTATCCTCCTTGCACCTCCATATGAAAGCAGAGTGCTCTGAGAAATCTCATGTAGACATGGAAAAAGATCTCCAAAGATCTCACAGATGACCGGAGTAAGAAATGAGCCCACAACCCTAGATGGTGCACCATGGATCACAACCTGTTCAATAGAGATCTCTCTTATTGATTATGACTCTATTTTTTATGGTTATCGCATTATACAAAATGTTTATCATTTCCTTTCTCGGTGCTTCGACTGGGCAAGATTATTTCTCGTGGAGAACCAATCCCTCATGTGAACTTTGTCACAGCTGACACTCACACTGTCCGTCAGCCTCACGACAGATGTATAAAACTGATATGAAAATCTGTTTATTCCTCCAAAACAAGCAGCACATCACAGCAGTTCTTTCGATTCATTAACCATGCAGAGTGTATAGTGAGGAATTTACACGGCTTGGTGCAGATGCGACCACAGAAAGTCATTACCTCCCACTATAGGTGTTTTTCCCGCTCTGTTGCAGCTTGCGGCATACTGATTGATCCAACAGATAATTAAACAACAACTATAAAGCCCATTAGTTAATAATCATTTATGCAAGGCTTCACTCCAATGGTGAGTCGGTGGTAGAAGCCGAACCGATATTGTGCGAAGCTTTAATAAGTCTCAGCAGAAGATGCTGGCTGTTATTGTGGACTCAACACACCAGTGAAACGCGTGTTGTGTAAATTAAATCAGCTGTCGACTGAAGCGTCTGCGGAGAAGGAAAGAGCGAGATTGAGAGAGAGACATTCACGGAGAGAAAGAGGCACAGCCTTTCACATTTACACCAGAGTTAATTTCCTGTGCAGCGTCTTTTAGAGGGAGAAAGCGAGAGGGAGGGAGAGAGAAGCTTGAGAAGGTATTGACAGGGAAAGGTCTACTGTGGTGCTGGAATAATTACTCAGAAGTGCATTTATTAAGATTTATTCACCAAGTTTTCAGCAAAACAAAATTCTTTATGGAACCAAAAGTGGTTCTTCGATGGCATCATTCAGAGAATCGTTTGAAGGACCTTTTTAAGAGTGCTGAATCTTTCCTATATAAGCTCCACCTACCTTAAAGGTTCACTCATCGTCAAAACAAATAGCTGCATCCACAGTGAAGTGTGGGACTGCGGTTCTGATGGGATCGAAAATAAAGGTGATCAGGATCCATAACTGATGATAATTGTAAACTGATTTGATCAATATTTATTGATCTACACATACTTGGCAGGTCTGGAGATGAGACCGACCACGGCGTAGTATCTGTGTCTTCAAGACGAGATCTTGAGACGGCAGCAGTGTGTGGACAAGTGTCGTCCTGTTGGAATAGAGAACCGGAGTGTGTGTTCAGAAAAGGTAGAACCACTGGTTGCAGAACCTCATTAATGTAACGTCGGTCTGTTAAAGTGTCTGTAATGAAGATCAAAGGTGATCTGACATGGTACGAAACTGCACCCACACCATCACATCAGACCTTCTGGATGTGTGACGTATATCAACAAAGTGTTGATTTTGGTGCTGACCACACGTGGGTTCGTTGGTCATCTCCACCGAGAAGATGTCCTGATGTCATTCTGACTCCAAGATGGTCTGTTACGACACCATTGAAGCTGGTTGATTCCTCTGGGTGTGGTCTTTGTAAGAACCTTTTGGTACAATGTAAGAGAGACACTTTAGAACAAAGGGTTTGAAGAACAACAGAAAAAAATCCCTGAAGTACCTTCAAATAGAATCATTTGGAGACCTTTTAAAGCCCCCCCCCCCCCCTCTCTCTCTCTCTCTCTCTCTCTCTCTCTGTCTCTCATGGTTCTCATGGTAGAACTAAAAGTGGTTCTTCCATGACATTGACCAAGGAACCATTTGAAGTGTGTAGGGCCAGATTTGCGAAGCCTGCTCACCGACCCACTGTGTGTTTTTGGGAGGTGGGAGGAAACCAGAGCTGTACTCATTTCCTTTGTCATAAATAATAAAGGAGCTGATCACGTTTTCTTCAATGCGATGCATTGTGAGGGCAAAGCCCTGCACACAATAACAAGATTTTACACTCTAAAGTGCTTTTCCCCAGAGCAAAGGCCTAATATAATGCAAGACGGAGCTACACAATAAACAAAACGAGTGTGAAGGCGAATCACTGTAAGCCTTCTAAATCTAATTCAGAGGAGTCATTGAATATTCAGCATGCTGTGGCGAAAGCTCGTACGGACAACTTTGAACCTTTTGAAGCCCACTAACGGCCTCGGCTCAGATCATAAGCACTCGAATCGGAAGTGCGAATGTCCTTTTCTCCGACTGATTTCTCACTACCACCCTGCTCGTCCTGATTCCGGGACTCACTGTGATTCGTCTTTGTTAGAATAAAGGCTTCTTTTGATCAGAGCTTTTTTTCCCCCTTTCTCTGAGTGTTATAGCCAATTTCCTCCTCTCTCGCTCTATGGCTGGAACTCTTTGCTTTGATATGACTTTAAATTGGATTATGGTTTCCACAAGGATCCTTCTACAAATTACATTTCCATATTTTCATAAGGATGCTCAGAAATGGGCAGCCGGAGAGCAAAGCCGGAGAACAAAAGTGAGTTTTGAGAGAGTTCGCAGAACAAGCAGGACAGGCCAGTGACCTCACACTGAGAGGGTAGAACAACACTACTGTAAGGACTCTGATCTTCTTTCCAAACGAAGATGCTGGATTTTGAACACGCTTGCCCCGGCCACGTTATTAGAAACCACTCTACTGCAGCTCCATTCATCTGTTCAACATCTAGTACTTTACCAGAGGTCAGTTTAGGGCCTCAAAGCTGCTCTTGTCTGATGTTTTTGGTGGTGGACTCAAATTCAACCTAGCAGGGAGTTCTTTAGTGTTGGACTAAATTTGGCCCAATTGGACTCCTGTCACATTACCCACTATACAGTTTTCACCCCGAGTTTAGCCCAGATTCTCAGTCTTCCATGATTAAAGACTTGGCTTCTGCTGATTTTTATGGTGAATCAAAAACATATTTTTCACACACTGAAAGAGATCACACACACAACTACACACTCTGCTCTCATCTGCAGATCTTTTCTGTAAACAGTTATAGAGTTGAGTATTGTGTGAGGGGAGTGGACTCCAATTTTTAATCCTCTTGATTGCCCTTCAGACCAATCAGAGAATGTCAACCGTTTGATTTTTATGGCCCAACTCTGAATGTGATCTAGTAGTGTATACTGGTCAGTGACTCAATCTGCTTTGCTTCCATTGCTTGGAGGTGGGACTGAAGTCACCATTAACTGAATAAGTCCTCTTCATCAGAGCTTCTTAACGAGCCAGTTCTCTGGGTATGGATGATCTTCTGATGGTTTCTGTTCCACAGAACGGTGGAGATTTTTAGTTTAGCACCTTCAAGTGCAGATATCGGTTCTGGCTACTGCATCTGTGATCTCCAAGTACAGAGGGAGGGTTTCCCCACTGACTCCACACTCACGGCATGATCAGCAAGTTTATTGGCTCATTTTTTTGAAGGGCAGGACTTTGTCAGGTCAGGTGACTCTAATGAACTTAGACTCTAAGGTAACTCTTGGTCTTCCTTTCCTGGGTCAGTTCTCATGAGAGCCAGTTTCATCATGGTTTTTGTGACGGCACTTCAAGATCCATGCAAAGCTCTTGAAATTTTCCGGATTGAGTGACCTTCACATCCGAAAGAAAGGGTGGACAGTCTGTCATTTCTCTTTACTTTACTTTTGCTGTAATATGGATTAAAGCAGCAGTGGTACGTCTGCACACCACAACTGATGTTCTCAAACCAAGGAGGAGACATATGTGTTGTACATATGGCTGAGCTGTTAGTGTCCCAGTATCACTACTAAGGGTGAGAGACTATTGTATGTGATGCTCCCCAGTTCAGAACACCAGCAAAGGCCAACCTGACTATCATCACGTCCCAAATAGAACCTAGATTTGTCAATAAAGATGATACAGTTCTAGTCCTGTTCACCATGTACGCATGCCCTCATGTAAACACTGCTTTGAGCACCGTCAAATGATGGCAAAGGCCCTCCTGCTTCTCTCAGTCCAACGATGCCCCCTCTCACAATCTATCAAATGGTCAAAACGTCTTCTACCCAAAAGTAGCCTCTGAGAGCCTTTTGAAAGGGCAGTGGGGGAAGGCTTGTACCTAAAAGTGGAGCAGGCTTTTAACATCCCTCCCTAATCGCTCTAACAATATCAATAGTGATTCAACAGGAGGAAATAATTGATTTATTGCATCGGTGTAAATAAAGGACCTTGTTTAAAAGAGATGCTCAGCAAAGAGGCCCCCTGTGACCCGGCTGAGAAAACGCTCTGAGTGAGGAAACTAATGGTGGCATTTGAATGTGCTGGAGGTTTGATTAAATGGGCTGTGGATGGCTGTAGGCGTGACACCAGAGAGAAGGGAAGAAACTCATCAAGATCAGGTCACGCTTTGGGCCGTCGCTGCTAGTCTGCACGTCCTCGGGGTCGCTGGGTGTGTTTGGTTTAAACCTCACTTCCACTACGTGACTCGTGGACCGTACTCCATGGCCACCTTTCCCCTACTTCAAATAAAAGTGACACAACCCGGTAATGAGATCAGGATTACGCTCATGTCTGGAAAGTGTTTCTGTCCTGAACTGAAGTGACTAAAGGGCTCGTGCCGCTGTGTGGCATCTCTGAATCTGCGCTGAACCTGCCGCTGTTGGCCAATTACTGCACAGCTAATTGATTCGTATTAACTGTTCAGGCACACGAACAGGTAATTTTCATGCACTGAAATTTGCATTTGATTAAAAGTGGTAAGAGGCTGCCAATGAGCAAAACGTGGCAAACACAGTTCTACGTTATTAACATCTCCATTCACGTTTTTGCACAGCATGTGTGAACACAAAGACCCGGGAAAAAGGAGGCACAAGGATGCTTACAAACCACAGAATGGAGCTTGTTTTTACCCTTTTTATCCTGTGCATGTTTGTGCTCGCTCCCAACACCTCCTCTCCCTGTGTGAGGCTGGGGATCTCCTTTTATTCACCACCTGCCGCTCATTGTCCTCAACTCATCCCAACCTCAAAAGTACTGGATGGAGCTCCATCATTCCAGAGAACACAGTTCACTGCTCCACAGCTCAATGCTGAGGGGCTTTATACCCTCTAGTCCACGCCTGCTATTAGACATGGAGACAATAGAGTCATGTTTGTTCATCTGCTCCAGGGAGTCCTATTCTATTGGCAGTACTTCTGTACAGTACTAAGCAAACAGTTGCTCATTCATACAGACTCTTTGGCCTGTTGGCACTGCTGAACATATAGCTTTAATGCCCCTTGAAACTCTGAATGGCTTGATAATGAGCTGATTCTTTGGTGGGAGAAGCAAAGCTCTACAATAAGCAGGGCAGGGGTGCCTCCAGCACCAGGGTTGAGAAACACTGAGTTGGTTCTGATCTGTGTAACTGGTTCTGATTGTAAACAGCTCTATGAAGCTCTTTGCTTTGACCTAATATGACATCCAGGCTTTCCTCAGCAAGAAGGTCAGCAGGACACCAAACCCCTTTACCAGAAAGCTTAAGGCCAGTGATACCAGCATATTGCTGTAAATACCATGACCTCTGGCTGTGGGCAAAGCCTCGGTGACGGGTTGGGGGTGGTGGGGGGTTTACAGCAGGACTGATTTAGTGAGGCCTATTGAGCTACAAGCGTCCGCAGAATGGGGTCGATCCTTTCACAAATCTTTCACCCCGAATGACACTAATTATACTTTAATGTCCCCCATCTTTGGATCTATTTCGCGACCAGCGTGGTGGGTCAGAGGGGCATCCCAAATCCATCACACGCTTATTAGCGGAGGTCGCTTTGGAACACATCCCCTCGGCATCCCGCCGGATCCCTGGCGATTAGCAGGCTCAATATATGCAAAGCGTGGGAGTATTTCATGATTAAAAAATGATTTGTAGGCCATGAACGCCTTTGAGATGTGACAGTAGAGACTTTGAGGAACAGCGCAGTTTGTGTACGACTGCCTGCTCACCTTGAAATTGCAAACTAAGCGTAAATCACAGCAGATGAAGGAAGAGCACA
This sequence comes from Acestrorhynchus altus, assembly GCA_034509495.1. Classification (NCBI taxonomy): domain Eukaryota; kingdom Metazoa; phylum Chordata; class Actinopteri; order Characiformes; family Acestrorhynchidae; genus Acestrorhynchus; species Acestrorhynchus altus. Next base: position 1,314,108 of record CM067512.1, on the reverse strand, counting down.
AGGGCAAGTTATCACACCAGCACACTGTGAACCATCAGCCACTACAACATGTACCTACTGAGATGTGGATGAGAAACGAGGACATAAAAAACAGATGATAACTGATTACTACAAAAGAACACAATGAACGTAGAGGTCAAGACTGGCACCCAGAGGGACGTGTGGGATTGCAGTTCTGTTGTGAAGGAAGATGAAGGTGATCAAGATCATTAACTGATGATAACTGTAGTCTGATCAATATTTATTGATCTACTCATACAGAAGTGGTGTCTCTCAGTACGGCGTCGAGTTTAACGCAACACGCCAGACGTCTCTGCATGGAGGTGTAGAGGTTCCTAATGGTGTCCTGTGATGATCCATCCCATGCAGCTTGAATGTTCTCACTCTGTTCTGCAGATGGTGTGGTAGGGGTGGAGTTTTGATAGAGCGTCCAATAGCGTCCACACATTTTCAATCAGGGACAGGTCTGGAGATGAGACCGACCACAGCGTAGTATCTGTGTCTTCAAGACGAGATCTTGAGATGGCAGCAGACAAAAGTGAGACTTGTCACTGTTGGTGACCCGCTGACATTCTGAGTGACAACAGGACAATCTGTTATGACACCAGTGCAGACTTTGGCGATGAAGACATGGTGTTAAGCACAGTCATCATAACGGTCTGCTTGGAATCGTAACAATATCAAACCTACCCACCAAGTTCCATTTCTGTCAGTTGACTCCTTCTGGATGCTTCTCTCATAGATGTTCCTGCTTTTGACTGATGACAGTGCTGATGAGTTGATGAGATGTTTGATGTGAACGCAGTGACATCGTCTGGGTATTAATAAAGAAAAAACATTGCACATATTCTATTCTGTCTGGTTTTACATTTAAAACAGTTTATTTATAACAATCCAAGTTCTCAAGCAGCTGAAGTCAATTAACGTCTAAAGAACAGAAGATGATCTCATGACGTGGCTGAGGATTAGTAATATCGCAGGTAGACGAAAGAAACACTAAGAATAAATATAAATGAAAACCTGCAGAGAAGAACAAACCTGTCCAATCTGGCAGGCTATCAGTAATTCTCAGCTTCACTTCAAATACCATTAAGAAGCTAATCATCCAGGATGATGCTGACAGCATGACATTCAGAAATGCATTGTTTTTAGATGTTGATAAGAAATAATAATTTTATTATATAGTTCTGTCAGTCATCACAGACCCAGATTTTATATCTGTATTAGATATTGTTTATCATTCCACTGACTGACTGTCTTTTTTAGATCTGAATATACTTTTGTATTAGTTTATACATCTGCTGTTGATCAGCAAACTTCAGAAGGTCCAGGAAAGGGCTGACCTGATGTGTGAGATGTAGGAGCAACCAGCGTTTCCAGGACCTTCATGACATGGGACGTGAGGGTCACTGGTCTGAAGTCATTGAGAGAAGATGCAGGTGACTTGGAACAGGAACCAGACAGGATGGTTTCCTCAGTGTAGGACCTTACTGTTTCAGATTAAAGAGACATTGAAGAATCCAGGTTTAGCTTCTCTATCTGTCTCTTCATCTTAGATGTCACCTCTAGTGGAGTGGATCTCTGGAAACTGGCTATGGTGGAGGGGGTGTGCGTAGGAGACAGCATAGGTGGTGAGGGAGTAAGGCTAGGACTAGACTAGACTAGAGCTCCCCCTAATGGTGTCGATATTCCTGTATATGTGTTCCGAATGGATTATCTGTGCATTCCCAATAATGTGCATCATTCAAATCGAGGTGGGAATTCTGTGATTTCACTGCATGGCTGCTTTTGCTGATATGATTCAGCACTTCCCTCCGCTTCTTTCTGCTTCTCTTTGCTAAGTGTGTCAGTGTGAATAAGGGCTTTATTGTGTATTTATAGATTCTCTCCATCTTTTCCATGTCACCTTAGTGTCTGTGGAACGTCACAGCTTTGCACACTTTAACAGCCCCGCTGCATGAATGCCACAGTGCCCAAGTCAGGTTCTTTCAGTGCGAAAAGAAGGAAGCTGAACTGATCTCCGGGAGTCATTCCAGAGATAAAGCAGTTCACAGCATTTGCTCTTTAATTCAAAACAGCAGCTGCGGAAAAGTCAGCAACACCGCGTGGCTTAATCCTTCACAAACACGTGCAAACACACCTGCAGATCCGACACTGTCGCTCCGATAATCTTCCGACTTCTTCTGTGTGCTCTGCCGTTGCTTTGATGGTGCAGAATAATGGGAAAATGGGAAAAAATATAAATCATACAACAACTGTACTTTCAATAGATGCAATGCTTTCAATCATCTGTACTGTTATGTACCAGTGTGGAAATGAATCCCCCAGTTTATATTCATAGCATTCATGACACTTATTAATTTATAATGGTATAAACCTACTGAATATGTTAAATGCTGTTTGTGAAGCTCCCCATGTCTGTAACTTCTGAACTCTTGCAGATCCTGCCTTCTACTGTAGGAATGGCTGGGAAGGAGCCAACCCCTGGCCATCCGGGCAGCACCAAATTGATGATACCGAGGAAAAGATGAAACGTTGGCGTCTGAAATCAGCAAAATAGGTGTGAGCCGTAGCATTACAGCAGCCCAAATCTAACTCAGCCCATTCAGCCAGTCAAGAACTTCTGAAGGCAGTAATTAGTTGGACCGGGAGGCAATTAGAGTTGGATGGTGAATCTTCAGGAGACGGTGGATCTTCAGGAGCAGGGTTGCCTGGTAGAAATCTGATATAGCTTTCATTTTCATACTGGATTAACACCACTTCACAGGAGTTACTGTCAGAAAAGGAAAAGCTGGAAAAGCTAATCACACTGCAGGTCTCCTCATTAATCCAGCGACAAGGCAGAAATCGAATGATTGTACAGAGATGTTACAAAGCAATCAGCGCAACTGAGATCTTGTACACACTCATTGCCATCGCACGGAATCAACCAACTGCAGTGTGTGTGTCTGACCAGACTGTCATGGAGTCAGGCAGTGGGTCATCTTCAGTGATGAGTCCAGCTTTGTCTCCAAACAAATCTGTGTGTGGAGGCACCGTGGTCAGCACCAAGATCAGCGGATTGTTTTCACACGTCCAGAAGGTCTGGTGTGATGGTGTGGGTGCGGTTTCGTATGATGTCAGATGACCTTTGATCATCATTACAGACACTTGAACAGACCAACGTTACATTAATGATGTTCTGCAACCAGTGGCTCTACCTTTTCTGAACACACACTCCGGTGCTCTATTCCAACAGGATGACGCTCGTCCACACAGGTACTGAAGACACAGATACTCTGCCGTGGTCGGTCTCATCTCCAGACCTGTCCCTGATTGAAAATGTGTGGGATGCTATTGGACGCTCTATCAACACTCCACCCCTATCTTTTTTATTTATCATAATTCCATTTTTTAATATATATATCATCAGTAAAACAGAATAAATGCAATATAAATAAGATTCCTACAGAACGTCATGGTTCTACATCACTGTGTTCATTAAACATCTACAAGGTTCTCCTCATGGGAGTCTAGTATTATTTAGAGTTCTATTTTACAGTTTCTACACCAATCACTCTTATTGATCAGAGACACGATTACATGATTACTGTGATTATGGGCCTCAAAAGGCATTATATTACTGCAGTTATTATAAAGTGAACTAAAATTGGATCACATTTTTTACGGTCTGCAGGATGGAGTCAGTATGTGGATCTGCTGCTTCTGCAGTGGGTTCCACCTGTAGCCTAGTGAAGCATCAAAATTCCCTGGCTTTGCATTCAGAGCGACAGCTCTGCGTTTAACTGAACTCCAGCCATGCAGTCCTGGGCTGAGCTGCAGATTGTATCAAAATCGCAGAGTGGTTCTTCAGAGAACCCGTGAGGAGAGGTGACATGGGGTAAAACCAGCAGAGCTAGCCCGATGAAAGAGGCCCCGGCTATCAAACGTTTTGCAGATTAATGGGTGATGACACATGCGAGGGTTCAGCGGGAGAGGACGGCCTCCCTCGGGCCTGTCAGCTTTCCTAATCAAGCGGCGCTGTCGGCCGGCAGAACGCTTCGGTTTTGACTTTGAGGACGAGGCGGTAATCCACCCTGAGTTCTCTTTAGTGGGCCGTGCTACCTGGAATTCAAAACAATTAGAATCGACATCCTGTGGAGAGAGGGTCAAGTTTTTGTGCATTCGGTCGGATATCTAACTGAGTTCCCTCCCCACAAGTCTCCGTCAATCAGCTTCGATATGTGAGGAATGTGAAATACAGGCAGGGTTGAGATAAAGGTGAACACTCCAAAGACATCTTACCTGAACTTCTGCTTTAGGGTTCTCACTGTACTAATGAACAAAGTCCAGCGTCACGAGGTCGGAGCAGCTCCAGACAACAGCAGATGTGCCTGATTCAACACAGTCTGTCTGTCCTTGAGCTTCCCTCCATCACATAAAGAACTCACACCTTCAACCATGAACAGAAATGACTGACGTAGGTGGAGAACATCGTGAATACTTCACGGAATATGTAGAAAAAAAGTTATTTAGCTGTCAGATTAGAAAAAGACATAATTCATGCAAATTCATACTGGATCAGAACTTTCTACATGTGTTACTCTTAGACAAGGAAACGCTTCAGACATTGCAAATTCATGCTGGATAAAAAAAAAAATCAAAAAATGATTATAATGAGATGATTAAAATTACACCCAGTTCAGATTCATACTGGATTACAATCACTCCACAGTGATTACTGTCAGACAGGACAAGGATATTCACGCTGCAGATTCATACTGGATAAAATCCTTCCATAATAATTCCTGAAAGACAGGAAGAGCTAGAGACACTGATTCATGCTGGATTAAGACATCCAGCATGTTTCAACACAATGTCTCTGTTTATCCTTGCGCCTCCCTCTATCATATGAACATCTCGCTCCACCGTGAAAAGGAGTGACTGCAATGTAGGCGGAGAACATCATGAATGCTTTGTTGAATATGTGGAACAAGGACGTTCGGTGCAATGGCGAGTTATTTAGCTTCAAACCGAAGTCCCGGCGACTCATTCATCAAAGCAGCTGCAGAGGTCCAATCCTAACAGACAGTCGCCGCAATTAAGTCAACAAAACAATCATTGTCATTTATCACAAACATTCAAATGTTTCATGTTTCAGGCTTCAAAAGACTGAGCAGGATCACAGCAACAGGAGCGAAAGAAGCAGCAATCAGTGTTTATTTGAAAGTAAGCGGGTAACGCGTAATAGCAATTAACTCTCTGCAAAGAGGACGACATAAAAGACAGGGATGAAAACTATAGAGAACAATAGAGTGGAAACTGGAGTTTAAGCAGAAGTTGGCAACTTAGAAGAGAGTTAACATTTGAACCCAAGGTCAATTCTGTGGATTAGTTTCCTAGTTTGATGTATTTTATTTGCCAAAAACTGATTTATAGAGTATTTATTGGCAATATTGCCAGATATGTCAGAGTCTGTGTGCAGGTTGAGCATCAGCTCCGCCCCCTCTCTCTGATCAGTCAGAGTCTGTATGCAGGTTGAGCATCAGCCCCGCCCCCTCTCTCTGATCAGTCAGAGTCTGTGTGCAGGTTGATCATCAGCCTCGCCCCCTCTCTCTGATCAGTCAGAATCTGTATGCAGGTTGATCATCAGCCCCGCCCCCTCTCTCTGATCAGTCAGAGTCTGTATGCAGATTGAACATCAGCCCCGCCCCCTCTCTCTGATCAGTCAGAGTCTGTATGCAGGTTGATCATGTTCACGTGGACAGAGCAGTAAACATGCACTGGAAGCTCCTTTTGTATTTAAACTGGGATTTAAGTCAGTTGAAAACCAGTGATGACAACATCATAATGGTTAGATATGTTCTACATAAATATTGTGCTTTTTTCTGATATGAGCATCGTGTCTGAGTTATTTTTGAATTGCATATCATGTCTATAAAATAGCAGGTAACTTGCCATAAAGTGCAGATCTCAGATTTTAAGTCCTATTATCACTAATTATTTCCGTCTTTTCTGTCACCCACTGTTCTTCTGGTTCTCCACTTACAAGGGACTGACTTTGCATCGATCTTTGCTGCCAGGCAGCAAAAACAGAAATCCGCTGGCTTCTGAACATGCCAGCATTTCTCATCCTGTGCCTGCTGATAGACCCACTCGTAAGTCGGCACATCCCTCAGCTGCCCTGGCAATAAACCGAGAGAAGCCCCAGCTCGTATTATATTTTGCCTGCGCCGCGGTGAACAGCGCTGGGGTTCTTGCAGGAGCTTCCCAGGAAATTTTGATAATTGAAAAGGGCTGGCTGCTCAAAGTGTCCAAGTTTGGATCATAAAAAACAACATTAATCCTTCAAGCCTCCTGGCGTTTCCATTCTGGCAAGCCAGTAAGCAGTGCCTCTTTGAGCTACCTACTGAAGACCTTACATGTGTGCAATATCGATTGACTTTTAACTACTGTTAACACATGCACCAATCACCCACAACATTATGACCACCTCCATGTTTCTACTCTCAGCGACCAAACAATTCTATAATTACAGACTTTAGTTCATCTGAGAAACCAGGTCTGAGGCTGCATTCTACCTGGAATGTTCACACAAGGCAGTGTTCCACCGTGAACCAGATTTCCAAAGGAATGTTTTCCAGAATCCATACCACAAAGATCTGAGGCTGTTTTAAAAGCAAAGGGAGGCTCTACCCAGTCATGGGGAGCAGTATTGTTAGTTGGCATCAAGTCCTCTTAGACTTTCAGGACAATAAGAGTGGAAATTGCACAGTTTTAGATGGGATTTTGGCTACTTTACTTTCTGAGACTTTCTTTGTTTGGACTTTAGAAGATTCTAATCTTCTCTTATCGAAGCCATTTCATGATCTGATTCCAAGAAGCGAACCCAAAACTCCCAGGCTGGATCTGTCCTATGAAACAGTCAGCCATACCCACCCCCAACCCTGCTTTCCAAATAAAGCTGGCGTGTGATCACAAGTCCAATCAGCATCGTGTGATAGCATCTGAACAGGTGTAACTCAATTTGGATTAGCTCCCGACTCAGTCTCTCTACGGACTGAGGAACCATTCCACCGTATATTGCTCTAATCCAGCTCAGTTTGGACCCATCACTGGGTAAGGGGTCTGCTGGATTGGCCGGCTGGATCAGCGGGCTGCCTCTAGTCCAAACCGTATTATATCTCTGGGGCCACATTATCACTGCAGGTCCATAGCCTTCAGCTTGTGGCTGTGACTCAGCCCTGGACTCAGAAGGATTAACCAGAGCACAATGAAGATAACAAGGGACGTACCCCTGAAAATCTCAGAAAATCCTTGAAAGTCTATTTGTAGCATTTTATTTACATTTCCATGGGATGTACTTTTGGTAAGACCACATTTCTTGTTATAGGACTTAAAGCTATTCCAGTGTATTACTCTAGAAGAAGAGAGAAGATCCATACATCCACTTAAAAGTTGTTTATTAATGCCAATTTTAAGGGGATATTCTTGAGCTTAGTGTGGGATCTACTGCGCCACCATGAAGGTTTAACTGTGTGGCAAACTAAGGCAATTTTGTGGATGAAGCCGACTTTGTAGGGAACTTAATGGGGAACCCTCAGGGCTTTCTAGGCCTCCAGAGAAGCTGCTATCAGAATAAAAGTATTACAATGATCCGTTCATTCATTCACTGTCTTATCCGCTTCTTCCTGGTCGGGGTTGAGGCGGGTCCTGGCTCTACCCCGTATCAGTGCTGGGCGCAGGGTGCAGGGCAGGAATAACCACTCAACAGGCCATCAAGGCACGTTTATGCTTTTGACTTCATAAATGACTTCATAATTCAACAAAGGATCAGCGCAGGGTGACCAGTACCGATACCGGTACCTGGAACTCAGCACCCAGTGGTACTTTTTTCCCAGTACTTTAGGGGTAAAATGTCCAAACGTCCTTGAAGGTACAGATACTGTGCCATGGCCAGTTGCAGTTGCATTGCCTCAGTTGCAGATGAGCTCTTGAGACGGTAGCAGCCTGTGGATGAGTGTCGTCCTGGGTAGAAACACTGGTTTGCAGGACCTCATTAATGTAACGTTGATCTGTCAAAGTGCCTGCAATGAAGATCAAAGGTGACCTGGCATCATACGAAACTGCACCCAAAGATCTAAACTTTAATACATCCTCCACAATCTTCCCCAGAACTTTAAAATACCTGAAGAGGAAGCCAGATGTTCAAGATGATATGGAATTTCAGTAGATAAGAGATTGGCAGTTTTTGCTCTCTACATCGCTTACTATCGAACCTCTGGCTTTTAACGCAAATTAGAGCAGTTACTCTTCTCCTGACTCACCCATCAGCCTGCTAATGGAGTGCTTCTATGCCACGAGACAGAACATCTAATAAAGATGCTCCGTCCTCCATAGAATGGAGGGTCAGTGCCACCATGGACAGGCTTTAGTTCCACATGCCAGTCAGGAGGCCGACAGAATTTAAGGCAAAACTAGCAGAGCTTGTCACCACCTTCAAAGGGTTTTTGGAGCATCTTGTGACACCTTTCCCACCTCCCATTGTGTTGGCAGCCGGAGATGGTGGAGCTTCATTGATCTGCTCCAGGGACGCGATAATTGGGCCATTAACAGCTCAAAGAGACAGCCAGCATGTGGCTTCACAGAGGCTGCGGGCTGGTTATAGAAAACTATAGAGAGCGCAGCTTCATAGTGAGGGACACACTCCCTTCTCCTCGTCCTCTTTTTAAAGAAGTAGTCATGATTAGTAAGGTTCGCCACCCTCACACTTCCACGGGAAGCTCTAATTCTTTTCTAAAGCATTGATGCAGCAATCGCAAACAGTTGGGCTGTGATTTCCATCTTATTTCCATCTTAATGACAAACAACGCAGTGGAGTGACTTGGGTAACTCACAGGGGACTGGTTTACTGCTCCACCACGTGTGGGCTTTTCATTATCCTCCCTCTTTCCCATTTGAAGGTAACCAAGGACCTGAAGGTAGAGCAGCTAGAATGTGAGACTATCAATCTAAAGTAAACATGGGATAAATTGGTTTCTTTAATAAAGGGCTTTAATAAAACAATACCTCAATCAACGCCTGGATTAATGGGGTTTTTTGATTCAGGAAACTTACAGAACTGCGTAATCTCAATAATTAAAAACTTCAAATATTTAAATACTCATTCATTATGGGGACAATGTGGTATCGTTGAGCTGCATGGGTGGGATAAACCTCAGATCTCATGTCAAACAGTGTATTTATCCACGTCTTTAAGAACACTGTCGCAATGACTGCGGCAACAGCTCGATTTAGGCAGGATTACGTTTACATTCTTCCTCATCTTCAGAAGATACTTGGTGACTCAATTTCCATTCATATCAGTCCTGTCATTGTTAGTCTATATTCTATTCTTACTTGAACAATGCCTGTAATAACTATGTCGTTACACATTGACTATCCTGTAACAACAATTTAACCACAACTGTAAGCAATACTGAGGGTTACAGACCGATTACAGTAACACAGATTAAGCAATTTGACATGTAACAAACAAGGATCACAGATTACAGACTGCAGTTCTCCTCCTTTCACCCTGACCTTCAATGACCCCACAGGACCACCACGGAGCAGATATGATGTGGGTGGTGGGTCATTCTCAGCACTGCAGTCTCACTGACATGGTGGTGGTGTGTTAGTGTGTGTTGCTGTACGAGTGGGTCAGAAAAATCCTAAGGTCTACCAAATGTGCCCAGCAGACTGTCCACTGCATTGGCTACACTGTGCACTAGAAATCAACCGTAACATGTATAATGTGTTCCTTTACAGGTAGTTTGTGTGAATATCTTAAAAGTCTACCCTGTAAAAGGCCTAAAACACAGTTATTAACATGAAAATGTCAGAACCGCGGTAATAATCCCTTTACCGCCGGATATCACAGCTAAGACCTCCACTGCTGTAGATAAATACAGTAATAAAATCACTACCACGGAAAAACACAGTAACTACAAATTACTTCCACTTTCATTTCAGCCTGTTTTACACAAAACTGCTTGACCAAAAAAAGTCACATCTCCCAACATTTCACTGGACATCTTTTAGCTTCGCTGTGGCATCGTTTGAACAAGCTTCTGCAACCTCACATTTATTTCTGTCCAGATTCCCATTAATTTTCCTCAGATCTTGTACTAATGATGGGAGATTTGGACCACTGCACAAAGTCTTCTCCAGCACATCCGTGAGATCCTCAATGGGCTCTGTGGTGGCCAGTTCATGTATGGTTCCTGCTCCCAATGAACGATGAATCCTGGCATTGCGATCTTGGAATATGGTCGGCCCATCGGGGAAGAAAAATCCGCTGATCGAATTACCCGGTCAGTGTGTTCAGGAGGTCAGCTGACCTCATTCGTTGGGCTCATAATGTTGCTGAACCTCAGCGACCCCAGATCACAGCTCTGCCCCCACAGGCTGGTACAGTCGGCACCAGGCAGGGTGGGTTCCTCACTTCAGCTGCCTCTCTTCTTACTGTGAAGCTCCATCACTCTGGAACCGAGTCCATCTGGATTCAATCGTAAAATATCGATGCGATACCTTTTATACAAAGTTACACATTTGACAGAACATTATAGTTTACTAAAGAACAATGTCTCTCTCATTACTGGGTTCCACACGTTCCTCTAGACCAACAGTTTGTTCACTTCTGACTGAAGTGAGAGTCATGCGTAATCAGTTTTTGCTTTGCATATATTCCTGCAAATTACAAAAATGCTATAAAAATGATTTCCACACTCGCCTAATTTAGTCTCTTTTAATCTTGCTTCCACCTCAGTCCGTCAGCGACGGGGATGGCTGTGAATATTTCTCATTCCGTAAAGAACCCAGAGCCAAGACGGTGAAGCAACTTTAAACAGAATATGTCCTGACTCAACTCCAACTGTTCTGGCAGTGTAGCCTCTGAGGCCAGTTTTACCTCTCCATGCCGCATTCGCCGAGATTTCAAAGACGAATCTGTGTCCTTGGAGACAAGCCGCTCTAGCTTCCAGCGAGGCAGTTTGCTGCAATCCTATTAGTTAGACATTCTTTGGTAGGGTGAGTTTGAACAGATTCGCTTGTCCAGATAGATCGGTTCACCCTGTCCCTCAGGCTCCTATTTTTAGAGAGCCAGTTCTGCACTTTTCTTCCCCGTGCCATTTTCCTGGGTGCTGTTTAATGTCAGCGACACTCTTATCTGCCGCCACTAGTCCAAATGCTGGGTGTCGGTGTTACTGGTAATCAGCGCTTCTTCCTGAGAACGTTCAAAACACACCGCTCTGAGAATTTTAAGAAGCAAGCAGCCTCTGCCAATCATCTCACCCCTCAATGAAGAAAATGGCACTGACTACAGAAGGTAAATGTGCGACTGTGACAGCTTTTTCAAGTACATTGAGGTGCGAAGTTTAAACAATAATGCCAGAATGTTCCACCACGGATCTGCAGCCAGGACTGATTCAATCGTGGATGCTGTTCTTCAGAAGACCATGTCCTGAATTTTGTGCACAGTCACTTCCAGTAATACATACTTAGAGTTCATTTTTATTTATTCATTTTCATTGCTTTTGAAGTGAAATGCCATCTGTGTGAAAATAATCATTCCCCACTACATGGTACCTACACTACTCAACTCAGCTCTACTCACTTTTCAGTCCTGATAGTGGTCCACGGTTGGTCCACGGTTGGTCCACTGTTGGTCCACTGATGGAAAGCATTGACATTTTCAAAGAAATGTTTAATATCAGATCTAGTCATTATTTTTTTTTCCTCATTTTGTTTGTAATATTTGTATTAGTTTACTTTCTAAAATAAAAGTCTGCGTTTTTAAAATCTGTTTTCAGGAGAAACCATGGATCCAAGGCTGGACCAGCAGCAACAAACAGTCAGCAGCTGACTGATCTTATCAAGCCAGTGAGCCGATACGTGCTCACTATCTGCGAAATAACATGATGTGTCATTATCTGAACAGGTTTCTGGATTAAAGTAGCTGAGTAGGGACAGTAGAGTATGGACCATACATTGGAGAAGTGAAATAGGAGTAGAAATGGTCCAAAATTGGTTACTATTCTTGCACTGCTAAGCATTAATAATGTGAATCTCATAGTGTGCTTAACCCTTTAAAACCTGAACCATTATTTGATCTTTTGATGAAAAAAAGAGGCAATTTGTGTATCTGATGATTTTCATCAGCAGGGAAGCTGGTCAGAGATGACTGCAAGATGGGTGGAGACAAATACAGGGCTACTCTGGAGGAAAGCATGTTAGGCTGGAAAAGACTTGAGACTGGGGCTGAGCTTCACCTTCCAGCAGGACCATGACCCTAAACATACAACCAGAGCTACACTGAAGTGGTTGAGATCCACAAAGCCCCAAACCAAAACCTGCCATTTAGATAAGATGTTTTGCTTGGCTTCTGGTTTCCTTGATTCTTAGCTTAGGGGGTTGTTGGGAAGAATAGACAGAATTGACTTTGAAATTGAAAAGCAGAAGCATGAGTTCCATACTTTCTAGACTGCACAGAAGTAATCTCTTAGCTTGCTGTCGTACTCATTCAAGGGAAAGACAGAATTCTTCAGACAGCCTTGACTCAATCCATCGAGACACTGGGATAAGGATGCAGCCTTCAATGTCTTTCCTGACAGTTACATGGAACAGATCAGACTTGAGAAGGAATTCCATTAGCTTGCATGGCTTCTGCTCATGATCCATGCTTTCATAGCTCTATGCTAAGTGAAATAAAACACCCTCATTAAACCTCTGTTTGCTTTGATTTCTCAAATCTCTTATTATAAACGATTAAAAAATATTCTGAGTCCCTTAAGAACTTCAATATTTAATTGATGATGGAATCCCTGATGAGGACTCGTGAGCCAGACAGCACTGGTTACAAATAAAAGTACAAAATCTTTCCAACACAATCTCTTATATTGTCTGTGAACATGAATATAATACCACATGTATATTTATGTGTTTATGTTTCCTGTTTGCAATTTACAGTGACATCCTGTCCACTGGTGGGACTGTCTTGCCAAATATTCAAAACCCAGTCTTTCACTCGAAGAAGAATTGAGAAAACCATGCAGTAGGTCATCATTTTGGAGCTTATAAAAAAGAAAATTACTGAATAGAATTTCCTTTTGGTTAGATTTCCATATTTCACTGTGGTTAGGGTTAGGTTTAGTTTAGGTTATGGATAAGGTTAGATTAAGGGTTAGGTTTAGGTGTGGACTGGACCAGACCTGTGCCTCACGCTACTATAAGCCTGTTTTTACACATGGACTTCTATGTTTCTGACTTTACTCAGTGGAAGATATTTTAGATGTGGAGAATTGGTGTGAGGATTTGTTTGTATTCAGCAACAATATCAATGTTAGTGATATCAGGATGTTTGATGATCACCGTGTCCGCTTGTTCCAAACTCTCCATTTCAGTCTTTAAAAAATACTACTGGATGAAGCTCCATTATTCCAGAGAAAACTGTCCTATTCGATTGACAATACTTCCTTCCAGGGACTAGACAAGGTGCGTGTGCATTTGCACATCTGTGTCAGCTAAGAGTACAGCTTAAAGCAGCTGAATGCATTCATTAGAAGGAGATATTTCATCCGACATGTGACCTGATTTAAAGAACTGGACCATGAGTCTTGCTGCTAGACACCAGTTAAACCCCATTTGTGTTCCTTCAGTGTGTTTGCTTTCAGAGAGGGAGCTGCATTGCATCCCTGGAATAACAATCCATACCATGATGTCTTCTCCTTTGGGCCTTCGCTGGTCACTCTGTCAGCAGAAACACAAAGCCTTGGTGTAGATGTGAATACCTACTTGTTGTTCTCGGCTCACGTTGCAAACCTGACCCAGTTGTGCATGTTTTGACCCTTTGTCCCAACGGAGGCCACCCAGGTGCTTGTTAGGTCCTTTGTCATCTTGAAACTTGACAACTGCAATGCTGTCCTCATTGACCTTCTTCTACGTACCATTAGACCCCTCAGCTGATCCAGAACACATCAGCACAAATTGTCTACTACAAAAATGACCATGTAACTCCTTACCTGATGTTCTGATGCTACTGTCTGGATAACATGCCCATGTGGTGCCTGTATGGGTTGCCCAACTGGGAATCAGAAAGTTGGCTCCACATATGGATGCCCACCAGAATCCCTAATGGGATCAGGAGGGATTAAACATGGGCCCAAACTGGGTTGTACGCTGCCAATGGGTTCTAAATGGGGCCCATGTGAGATTACAATGGGCTGACAAATGAGCCCATTTGGGAAGCCCACCATGGTCCTAGTAACAACATGTACAAACCCACAGAGAGCCCATGCCCACCTGCATCCCACCTAATGCATGTTCCACCCATTTGAGCACCACTTGAGCATGTTGGTTGAATAGGTACCCTGCTGTCTCTGGAGTGGTACCCTCAAGGGTGCCTTTTCAGTTACCCTTTCAGTACCTGGTTAAAGCTTGTTCTTTTTTTTCTAAGTCAGATCACCCCAAACACTCTCTCTGACTCCAGCTTTTCTATTCTTTGAGTACAAACATGCCCCTTCCTCCTGGGAGAGTAAATGTAGTTTACTGTTGAGGGAACATTATATTGTTTGAACAAAACTGTACCTTTATTTCTTACATTTTAGAGACCTTCACACTTCCAGTGGGGTTCAGCAAGACCTACCATTCTTAAGGAGACTTGAAAAACTAGCATGAAAGTTTTTTTTCCCCCATCATAGAAACCACTCTGAGATCTTTACTGTATCAGAGGGGGTTTGAGGAGAACGTAAGAGCGTCTGTACAAAGACTGGTGCTGAAACATCACAGAGCAGAAAGAATTCCGCATGGAGGAGTGGGAACGTCTTTCTTCCAGTCGATGTCATAAAATGAAAGGAAAACAGTTGTTTTAAGAACACGTAGCTGTACATGTGGAACCAGGAGCCTGGATGAAGGTTGAGAGTTTGTAGGCCAGCTGGAAAAGGCCCATGTTGCTGTCCAGAGAAATCCTGACAACTTCAAGCTTTAAAACCAAGGACCACTCTTCACACTTTGTACTCCCATTTGCCAGAATCCGGGCACGATCCCGCTAACTGGCTTATTAGTTAGAGCTGACATTTGATTGCATCCGATGGAACATGTATGAGGAGCTTTATTTAATCCTCAGAGCGTGTCATGACTTGATCGAAGCTGAGGCGTGTAATGGTTGAATTACAATGTGCACATCACAGTAAAAGACTTTAGTGGGAGTGAAACTGGGTTTAATATCCTTCTCACCACCATTATTCTGCCATTTATTCTCCCCCAACTGGGACTCGTGTTAACAGTAATCCAAAAGGCAGAGCCGCTTTCACTTGAGAGAAAAAGTCATTTAAATCATGTGTGGATGTACGTGTGCTGCTCGGAAAACTGCAGGAACCATCACATCTCCGGGTTGAGGAGTATCATCTGGAAAGTCTCCTCATGAATAAGAAGCAGGAGTTCAATGAATAAGAGCTGAAACTCGGCTCATAGATACACGCTGTTACCTATAACCTTTACTTTGTGTTTATATCAATAATTGTTCGTTTTCAATGACTGAGCTGTTATTTATCCCTGGAAGTACACGTTCACACCACTTCCTTCTATCTAGCAATGGGAGAAGGTCATGTGGTCTGATGAGTCCAGATTTACCCTGATCCAGAGTGATGGGCCTCAGGGTAAGAAGAGAGGTGGCTGAAGTGATGAACCCATCATGGCTAGTGCTGACCGTACCAGCCTGTGGGGGCGGTGCTCTGATCTGGGGATGCTGCGGTTGGTCAGGTTGAGGTTCAGCAACATTATGAGCCCAATACTGAGGTCAGCTGACCACCTGAATACACTGACCAGGTTATTCCATCAATGGATTTTTTTCTTCCCTGATGACACGGGAATATTCCAAGATGACAATGCCAGGATTCATCGGCTCAGATTGTGAAAGAGAGGATCATTACATTCACACATGGACCGACCACCACAGAGTCCAGACCTGAACCCCATTGAGAATCTTTGGGAAGATCTTGAGGAAACGTTAATGCAACTGTGGACAGAAATAAACGTGAGGTTGCAGAAGCTTGTGAAAACGATGCCACGGTGGACGCATGCCGGGATCAAAGCTAAAGATGGTCCAATGAAATGTTGGAGTGTTTGACCTTCACTATGAAGAATGAACTCTATTCCGAGTAAGCTGTAGATGTTTTTAGTGGCTCGAACATCAGGAAATGTGACCACAGTGTGAGCCATCAAACTGAATATGAAAATGATAATAAATTGATTCTAACTGTAAATAAACGAATCCTGAAATGATGTATCCTCTACAGCATCTACATAAACGGCAAATCTTTCTATCAGTATGTTTCGATTAGGGAGCGAGGTGCAGACTGAAGGGCTGAAACTTAAATTCAGGCTGAAAACTATAATAATCTCGCAGCCTGAGGAGGAGCAGATAATGAACACGTAGAGCAATAAACGCAGAGAGCAATACCTGGGATTATGGGTGGCGTCGCAGGGCCGCGTCCAGCGTTGTTTATTATTTAGCAGGCAGGTTTGCGTGCCCGCAGCTGCAGATTAGATTGCATTGTGGGCTGTGCAATAATGTGGAGGATAGCAGCCAGGGGCCAGAGGAACGCTGCAGCTTCCCCACAGACCTGCGTCAGGAGGAGATGGAAAAGTGGAGACAGGAAGTCATTAGTCAAGCTGCGCCGCTGTGATTCCGATGTCAGTAATCCATCCAATTAGACTCTGAGAGCTATGCAGATCGGAATCAGCAGATGCTGTGATTGGTGCTCTGCTGTTCCCTCGTTGCTGAACACTCAAAGTGTTGTTTTTTCTCAGAGTGTGTCTGCAGGGTCAGCATGATGTAGCGCTTTCATTCCGAGGCTGAACCTTTCAAACGATGGCATCGAAACGAGGGGAGAGAATTGGGGGAGAGTTCTGGGACCAGGGGGGACGTGATTATGGGATTAGCAAAAGTAGGCCACGTTTCACATCAGAAGAGCAGGAAAGTGAGTGAGAGTACGAGTGACTAAGCAAGCCATGTTTGATGCTCCCCGGCCCATCTGTCTGTCTGTCTGTCTGTCTGGATGGATGGATGGAGGGATGGATGATGATGTTGGGCTAATTATAAATGTGCATCAGCACACAGTCTGTCTTCTACATACCGTTCCAACCTGCATCTCCTCCAAAGCATATATGTCAGCATTACCGTCAACATTCCGAAAATGATTACTTTAAGGTGACAGTATGGAGAAAGTATTTGGACACCTGCTCATTCTTCTGAAATCAGGCATTAAAGATCCTGCATTTGTTGGAGCAACTGTCTCTACTGTCCATATAAGACTTTCTACTAGATTCTGGAACATTGCTGTGAAGATTTTATTGATATTATGCTAGATGAACCCCATTCGAGGAAGGTGAGGAAGATGGACCTGCATACCCGATGCCCTGTGTGGTTGTGACGCCTGCAAGGGAAAGAGGAGGGCCTGAAGAATGTCTCACAGGGCAGAGAACGGATTGAAGGAATTCTATGATCAGACTCCATGGATGCAGCATGGATGTAAAGTGGGCCCTGGGCCCTCATTGCAAAAGTTTTTGATGGAGCAACATCATTCCAGAGAACACAGTTCACCTCCACCACAGTTTATACCCCTCTAGCCAATACCTAGGGTCGTGTTTCTTTATCTGCCCACAGAGTTTTGATTCTATCTTTCTATACATCTAGACAAGCAATGGATGCAACAACAAAAACACAAAATGTGGTATTGAAATCTGATACATTATGAATTCCCAGCATTGTGACACAGTCTGAACAGCCACATCGGAACCCAACAATCCTCATAAATGCACGCTGAGCAGAAGGGACGTTCTCAGTGGTCTCTTTTCAAGCTAAATTAGAAGCACATGCTGTGAGTGCTCAGTGGTCTACAGAAATGTCTGAACGGGGCTGCAGGACGGTGTGGCTGCAGTAGCAAAGAAAATGAAAAAAGAAGAAGTGGTCCAAACAATGTTCCCTTTTCACATCTGTGATAATCCCAGCTGTCAAGACTGGAATTCCGTGATTCGTATGGGACTAGACCGCTAGACCACCTGACCTCAAGGGACTCGTGTGGTTGTTTTTGTCCACATGCAAGTGTGATTACCTTTTTCTCACCTGTCCTAACAAATTGCACAGAGTTTGATGTAAACGGACTAAAAAGTCTAGGTGTGAAAACACCCTTAAGATCCTGAATGCATTCATTTTTGAAATGCTGTCCACAAACATTTGGACAGTGTATGTCAGTCCCTGCTGCTTTCACCAAAACCGTCCACATCACAGTAACAGGGACCCTCTGTTTTGCCTAAAAGTTGGAGAAAGACAAGAGTGTTCTGGGTAAAAGCTACCAGAACATGGCCCTTGTGTGGAGGAATGGTCAAATCACTTGATTCTAGATGGAGTCCCAGATGAAAGGCAGAGCACTTCAGAATTCACTGAAACATGGCAGTAAAAGCTCCTGGGAGCTGGTGCAGGTCAGAGAAAGTGCACTACAACTTTTACATGAGTTTTACAATCACAACCAGAGAACCAGAGCAAAAACACTAGAAAAGTCCTATGTAGACAAAAGTATTGGGACGCTCAGTCATTGTTTCTGGCCGGCTGCCACTTCTTGCTTTTGTGTGCCACTGACCAGATATGGGGTTATAGGAAAAAATGAGAAAGGAGGGGCTGTTTGCTGCCTTTGTTTGCTCAAACCGTGTTCAAATTGCAGAATAAAAGTCCTGAGAATGGATAATAATTGTGTGTAAATCTTTATATGTAATGATATGTTAATATTTACATGTCAAATTATGGTAAAGTAGAATAGTCTAGGATCTCCTGAAAATAACAATATAATACATTATAAATGTAACATATATATATAAAAAACAATATCCTATACGTCCTTTGTGGAATGTTTTGGTGAATAAAACATCTTAAACTACAAAAACATCCCAAAGAAGAATAAATCAAATTACTGAGAGTTTTAATGGCGAACAGTTTGATCATTTCTGCTCCTAAATGTCACACTAAAGCTTCAGCATCTCAGACCAAAACAGCTGAATGTAGCCTTATTGTGACGTGTTACCGTCGTGTCTGAACTAATGGACGGATAAAGGGTTGTAAGGTTTGTAAACAGCTTGCTTGAGTGTAGATGCATAATTTCAAAGAGGCCAACTATTCATCACCACGGAAGCCTCTTCTGCTCCAGAGAGTCTCCAAAACAAACAAACAAACAAACAAATACTATCCAATCTGGTCTTAATGGCGGCCTTATTGACACTGGAGTTATGTGGAGTTATGGCAGGATGGTTCACTTGGCAAGTTGCAGAGTTTGCTGGCATGCCTATATATGAAAATATGAAAATCAACACTTCATTTCTGTTACTCAGCCATGCTTTTGCACTTATTGGACTTTTTCGCTGCAACACCAAATGATGTGTTGTGGCAGCGCGAAGAAGTCAACCGTCAATTCATGCAGAGTTTGAAATTCAGGGGAAGAAATGCGCGTTTCCTCCGACTTTAGAGCACTGCCAGGCACTAAATGAGAAACAAATTACTAAGTGGCAAAATGGCAGCTTGGTTTACTCGGGATGATAATAATTACTTTCCTTCAGACCTTCTCTGAAGTGTAGTGGCGTAGTTTAAAGGACGGCATTTTCCAATTGTGAGCAGATGGGGAAAGTGTAAATGTGTGCAGTTGGAGTAATCCACTGAGATATCCTGTAGCTCAGGAAACACACCATTCTCAATTCTCTCCTCTAAAATAAGACCCTTATCAGCCACGACATGCTGTTCAATATTCCTGCGAAAGGCAGAGAGAGGAGAGAGAAATGACAGCTGAGAAAAGACCGGGGCTTGATAAGAGCAGAGGGAGATAGTCAAGATTCAAGAATGAAAAATCTTTATTTGGGTTTGGTGTGTAAGTCAATAATAAACAATAGGGTAAACAATACAAAGACAAGACAATAGGTGCGAAATGGGAGGACAAAGTTATAAATAATGAAGGAAGAGACGTAGGACTGCGGCATAATAATGACTGTAGACTCGTGCTGGAGTCCAGACACAGCAGAGAACATAATGCAGTAGGACAACATCTCAACAGTGCAAACTGACAACAATTTGTCCCATGTCCCCAGGGACTACTGAGGGACCCCCCTGAGATTTTGCCCCCCGGCATTCTTTCAGCTATGTGATGCTTCAGCAAGAGCCTATA
This sequence comes from Acestrorhynchus altus, assembly GCA_034509495.1. Lineage (NCBI taxonomy): Eukaryota > Metazoa > Chordata > Actinopteri > Characiformes > Acestrorhynchidae > Acestrorhynchus > Acestrorhynchus altus. The sequence goes on along the minus strand of CM067512.1, from coordinate 1,293,886 downwards.
GGATCTCAACAAAGTGATCTCACTCCCTTCAACAATCAGGAGCAAACTAAACTAATGTCTGAGGCTTGAACAAGGCCTCCAAGCTGTGGGAAGTAAGCAGTATATATTGGAGACCTTAAATGTAGCGTCAGCTGCAGCATCATTTAAGGTGGAATTAAAAAAATTAAAGGTGAACACATGGATGTTTTTCTTCATCCACATCCGGTGTTTACATTTTGTGCTCAGATTTCATTGGCCGTTGACGGGACCCGTATGCACTGGTCATCCAGACTGACCTCTCTGACATTCAGAGGTGATGGAGAGACCACTCCATTCTCGAATCAATCTTCAGACTAGAGCCAACCAGCACAGACTCCCATTAAATTCCAATTCCATTTAAATTTTTTTTTTTTAAACGGACGACTAACCCATCTTGCAGGTCCACAGTTGTCCAGTTGAAGTTCTAATCAGATGATCAGATCTCCAGCCTGTTTGGATGTCCAACAGATGTTCAAAAAGGGATCTGGACTGATCGAAGTGATACAGGCCTAATTTCAATGAGTTTCCAGCACTGCATGTCTCCCGAGATGACTATCCTGACCACCTTCCACCAAACGATTGAGATGAGCGGAGCTGCAACTCCAGCAAGACTCGTGATTTCATTCCGACGCTGGAATAAAATCATTTTCTGTGACAGTGAACATTCTTGGAAAGTCGTTTGGTGTTTGGACTTCATCAAAGTCCCAGATGCTCCAGGTGACAGATCGGTCAAGTGTGCCAGATGTGCTTGAAGGTGTCCCGAGCCGTTGTGCCTCATTCGGTCCTCGGTCGACCCCCCGTATACAGCGACATCCTGAGCGCTCACATCGAGAACGGCTCGGATTACGTTTTTAATGAGCGAGGCCGAGTTTTCACTTCTTCGGGCCGAGAGCCTCCTCACATCCCTCCCTCTCAGATTCGCCAGAAAACCGAGGTCTGCGGTTTCCATGGCAACCCTGGGTGATGGGTAGGTGAGAGCATCAGTCTGCTCAAATGCAGGAAGAGACGGTTTAGATTCTCCGCACATCATTAATCCACACAACAAGTCAGAGGAAGATTACTCCAGCTGATGATTTAACATCTCTCTGTGCCAGTAATTACCTACTAATTACCATCTATTAGCATACATCCATGTAAATAATCTTGATAGCGACTCAATTAGGACAGGTTTACACACCGACAGAAGAATGTGAATGAAACTGTGCACTAAATCGAAGGGAACGTCTGAACTGTAAGCGCCGTGGCTTTTCAGACTCCTCACTCTGTCAGCTTTGCATTAGTTCCTCTTTGCCAAGGAAATATATATATATCCATAAATAGCCCTATAAGCTATTGGGTTTGCTTATATAAGCTATGCCTTATATTTTATTTAGGATGTGTGCTGAGAATGGTAGACCTCGGTTACGGCCGCGGTTATCACGTTATTATTAGATCTGAACTATTTCTCAGCTGCAGCTCATTAAAACAAGCAGCACAATTCAGAACAAAGTGCAGGTTACACACTTTGAAACCGGAGCACATTCGTGTTTGTTAGAAAAGGAAATGTGTGTTCATTAAAATATAACGGAAAAGTGCTTTGGTCTACAGTTTTATTACGTGGAAAAAAAAAACAACCCTCATATTTTTGCCGTCTTTTTGTCACTTGTGGACCTCAGACCTGTTGATGGTGAAAGTGCCTTTCACATTTACCTTTCTGGCATCTTCTCCTGAGGGACATGAAAGGTCAGTCATATTGCAGAGGTGAACCGGAGGACTAATAGGCTTGTTAGTTGGTTACACTTATACATCGTCTTCCAAGATCCCGAAAGGATGCTTGACAATCAGCAAACTCGTCCACCTGGAGGACCTCGCTGAGCGCTAGGGGGTTCACTCACACCTACCAGTAGATCAGTCCATCAGTCCATCTCTTAATAGAGTTAAAATGAAGATAGGACGTCCATATGTTTAAATATGTTATAGACATAGTGTTCGTGGGGAGTCCGAGTGGATCAGACACAGCAGTGCTGCTGGAGTGTTTAAACCCCTCAGTGTCACTGCTGGACCGAGAACAGTCCACCAACCAGAAACGTCCAGCCGACAGCGTCCTGTGGGCAGCGTCCTGTGAGCACTGATGAAGGACTAGAGGACGACCAACACAAACTGTGCAGAAACAGATGAGCTTCTGTCTTTACATCTACAAGGTGGAGACACTCGGTAGGAGTGTCTGATAGAGTGGACAGTGAGTGGACATGGTGTTTAAACACTCCAGCAGCACTGCTGTGTCTGCTGTCTCTGAGAATGACCCAGAACTCACATAATACCTGCTCTGTGGTGGTACACAGATACGGAAAAAGCCCAGGGAAGTGTGTTAACTTGTGGAAAAATGGTTTAAAATGTGTCTCCAGTTCAACGTCTTAAGCTCTTTTAATTCTTGTTCAAACTTTTTTTGTCCTCAGGAGCCCTTTCCCAGGTTCCACATTCATCCCCACTGATTCAAAACAATACGAGTGCTCTATCTATATCGGAGCGAGACGTTTCTGATCAAGAAGTTTCTAATCTAGTTCTCCTGGCCAGATCTCGTCCACTCCGTGTTATTATTGCTCTTTTCCAGCTTTAAGAACACCTGAGGCAGGTAATGAATATCTGGAAGATGGATCGATCTGCGGGAAAAAATTGGACTCCTTAAGTAAGGGATTGCTTTTGTGCTCAAATTCAGACACACCAGTCAATTTAACATCCAGTGCTTCCACGATGACCAGTGCTTTAATCCAGAATGATTTCACACCTTCACGAGACCAAGGCTTTGAGTTTCTACAGTCGGGTGATGGAGGACTTCTCAAAGGAGAAATGTTGGTGAACAACCGCTTTTAATAAATCTGTTGTTACTTTAAGCTGCACCCATTGCTGACACAGATGTGCAAATGCACACAGCTTATCTAGTCCCTGTAAAGATGTACTGCCAATAGATTAGGACTCTCTGGAGCAGATAAACAAACATGACTCTATTGTCTCCATGTCTAATAGCAGGTGTGGACTAGAGGGTATAAAGACTGAGCTGTGGAGCAGTGGAACTGTGTTCTCTGGAATGATGGAGCTCCATACAGAACATCTTGGATTAAATTTTTTGGAGAGTTATAAATGAGGTGAAGTGGCGATCATCCAATATCCAGACCTCACTAACGCCACTTGGCCTTGTGTTTGCTGGAGTTCGAGTGGCTTCTGCTTGCAGTATGAAGCTACTCCCCCTCTGAGAAAAGTCAGGAATGTTGGAGGACAGAGGAGATGGGGTGATAGAGGGTTCTAAATAGAACTCTCCACAGTGCAATCTCCACCAATCTGAAGAATTCTTGCACAAAGAACCTTTTAATCATGCAATGGATAAAGATCCATTTTCTTTAGTGAAGAACCCTTGAAGAACACTCATGTTTAACTATGTAGGGCCAGATGTTTCCAGTCTCCTCCGTCAACTATAATGAGAATTATATGAGTTACGGTTTGATGTGACATTGTTTGTTTTGGCTGTTATTAGTTTGGAGATAAATCTCTATGAGATCCTGTTGAGAAAGTGAGGAAAATTAAGCTGTGAAAAGTTTCGTTTCAGACTGGAATGAAACACAGGGATGTATTGAATATTTCTTCTGCTGCCTCCATTAGAGGATCAATTGGATGGGACGTTTAATGTACTGTGAGATTAACTCTGGATGAGACCGAGATCAGTATCGTACGTTATTGGAGTGTGTTTGGAAAGGCAGCTGTTTTTCCACTCAATGCAAAATTTGTCCTTCAGAAATAAAACATGGTTTCAGACGAGTTGCTTTATTTAATTTCCTGTGTGGTTATCGGGACACACTCTGTGATACCGAAACCACTGCTGAAGCATTACTGACTGAAACTGAGATTGACTCACGTGTCCCAGTAAACACTCGTGTTTGTCCTGCAAAACCCAGTATCACATTAATGATGACGGAACAGCGTCAGGCAGCCTCAGGTGATTTTTCTTTTCTGTCGGTTTCCTTTAACTTGGCCGGTTCCTGTTGAGTTTCCAGGCGTTATGAGACCGAACACTTTCAGAACCCATTTTCTCGCCGTTGGCAGGAAGCGTGGATAATGAAGATTTGTGATTTGTGCTAGCTGGATGCTCACAAACATTATCCCATCTCATCCTTTTATACCCCCGTGTTGTTAATTGGTTAATTCTGCCTGCGCGCGACGTTCTTCAGCGAGTCTCCAAAACGGTTCAGTAGACAGATGAGAAGACAGAATGTGTGAAGTGCCCCGTACGTCTGCGCAGAGACAAATAAGAGACAGGGAATAAGAGACAACATCTGAGTTCCCATTGACTTAATGGATGTTTAAATGATCTATCTATCTATCTATCTATCTATCTATCTATCTATCTATCTATCTATCTATCTATCTACCCTCTTGTCAAATGAAAACAGCCACAGGGGACCCCTGCCCTGACCTCTTCTGGGTGGTGAGCTGGACTCAAATGTCAACTCAACTGTGGACATAAAAGTGAAGAATAAAAACAGGGTCCTCATTTCATTTCGGATGGGCATCTGTGGTCTTTTCTTCAAACATATTTGCACCCAGTCGCATGGCAGGGGTTGTGGGTAATTTGGCATTAACACAGCGCTAAGAGCTGTGGATTGTAGACCCGAGGCCATAACCATCATCATTGCTGCCTGCATCCCGCCGTTTATTCAGCCCGCTTACATAAGCTGCTCCTGTCCTCCTTTTAGGAGACTACTGAGTGTCAAATCTAGTTCCTGTGTTTATGAATTACTAATACATGGCCTGCGGGCGTTCCTCCTTCGCCTTAAACCCATCATGAATGTAAAAACCGTATAGAGGACAAAAGGAATCAGAGTAAAGAGCACTGATTGACTGGCTGTCACTGCTTTTCTTTTCTATTATGTGGAATAAAGCTCAACTAAAAATGTATCCGTCATCATTTTACAGTCACAACTCCACTCTGTTACCATCTAAAGGCTTAGATCTGCATTCAACGCTTATCATAGATGATAGATAGATAGATAGATAGATAGATAGATAGATAGATAGATAGATAGATAGATAGATAGATGTGTTATAGTCCACCAGCTCACAAAGGAACCCAAGGGAACTTCTAAGCAACTAAAGGTCTTTCTCACATTGACTAACGTTGATGTTCATGAGTCCACCATCAGGAGAACACTGATCAACAGTGGTGAGCAGGGCAGGGATGTAAGGAGAAGCTGCTGCTCTCCATAAAGAACATTGCTGCAGTTGGATGAAGATCACATGGAGAAGCCAGAAGACCAAAATGTAGTTTTTGGTTAAAATGAGAAGTAGGACATTTATGATTCAAAGACTGAAATGGATGCAAATGTTCAAGGAACGTCCAGAAAACTTGGCGGATTGCATTTTCTAGAAAACAAAAGAAACCATGTTCAGCTGAATTAGGTCCAAATTGCGTTTTTGCATGAAGTAACGTGTTTCATTTATGCTTGAAAGCAGACACTGGCTTGTCTTAACTCGTCGTTTATCTCGCCATTTAGCTGAACTGACCCCTGACCCAGTGAGCTGTACTGTAACCAACCCGTCTTTATTTAGTGCTCCTTTGTGACAGCACTTACACGGAGACCTGCGAGTAGGAGTGAACTGTATTATTAACGTCCCCTTTACTGGATTAATGGCTTGGTCTTTTATTCCATATAAAAGCACTGAGGCAGACAAACACGGCACTGCAGAGGTGTGTGTGTGTGTGTGTGTGTGTGTGTGTGTGTGTGTGTGTGTGTGTGTGTGTGTGTGTGTTCTGAAGAAGTACAGTGCAGTAAGATATTCAGGCAAGTCTAAACAGACAATGATAACAGTGTAGTATTGTTGTAATAACTGCATGATGACATCACTGTTACACCTGGATAACAGCAGAATGTCTTACATGAAAACATGTTTATGAGCTTTGATTATGATGAAAGATGACCAATTGAATATTTATAGTTATACACCAAGGAGCTGGAGAAGGAGCTGCAGGCTGTGCAGTGAGTGGGTGGAGTTTAATGTGTCGGTGTGTGTAAGGAGCTGCAGAAGGAGCTGCAGGCTGTGCAGTGAGTGGGTGGAGTTTAATGTGTTGGTGTGTGTAAGGAGCTGGAGAAGGAGCTGCAGGCTGTACAGTGAGTGGGTGGAGTTTAATGTGTTGGTGTGTGTAGGAGCTGCAGAAGGAGCTGCAGGCTGTGCAGTGAGTGGGTGGAGTTTAATGTGTCAGTGTGTGTGAGGAGCTGCAGAAGGAGCTGCAGGCTGTGCAGTGAGTGGGTGGAGTTTAATGTGTCAGTGTGTGTAAGGAGCTGGAGAAGGAGCTGCAGGCTGTGCAGTGAGTGAGTGGAGTTTAATGTGTCGGTGTGTGTGAGGAGCTGGAGAAGGAGCTGCAGGCTGTGCAGTGAGTGGGTGGAGTTTGGAGTAATATGGTTTTCCTGGATGCGCAGGCTTGTTTCCAGTGGCATTTCTGAATTTCTGTATCAGTTTGTAAAATGCTGAGGAACCTCATTTCTACAATGAGGTAAAAGTCAATTCCACTCTCCAACTCTAGATGGAGCCCAGGAGCAGAAATGCCATTTCTACATAATGCTGATTTAAGTGTACTGAAAGTGGGAGGTTGTGTGTTGGAAAGGGGGGCGTACAAAAAAAAAAACAAAAAACACGAAGCATACAAAAGAAGGAAAGAAGGCCGGGAAAAGGCGCCGTGGCACTTCAAAACGTATGCTTGGGTTCTCTTTCATTTAAATCACAGAGCACTTCACACATGTCGGCTCCAATTGAATTGTCTTTGGAGAAGTGGCGGACGGTGGCTGACAGGCGTGGGTGTGTAACAAGTTGTAGTGCAATTTGTGTTGCTTGGTTTGAGCTTCCAGTGGAGCGCTTTACGCCCCCCTGACACCACCAAATAAAGACAGATTGAATAAACATGGTGTGGCTTAAGCACGAGCGCAGCCCTCCAATAAACCATCAGGAACAAATGTGGGCCTTTTTAAGACACACACACACACACACACACACACACACACACACACACACACAGTGTTTCTTGCAAAGTAAGCCTGGGTAAGGTTATGATCAGCTCCAGTTCGTGCAGTCGCAGAAGAACTGTGGAGAACATTCAACACTTAATACAGGAGCTGATCTACACATGTGCTAATCAATCAATCAATCAATCAATCAATCAATCAATCAATCAATCAATCAATCAATCAATCAATCAATCAATCAATCAATCAGTATATTCACTGAGCATAGACCTGATTTTCAATGTTGCCAAATACTCAATGTAGGAGAAAATAAAATTATATTAATCAATTAAAATGATTAATATGTAGTTTTAATATTTAACTTTTTAAAAACAGCCTTAAGAATTAGAATAAAATACAAATACAAGTAATTTATATGATAAACAATAAGATTGAACTAAATAAAATAAAAAAATAAAATAAAATAAAATAAAATAAAATACGATTTTGATTAGAAATGATTCATGAAAATGACAGTAAATCATGAACATGTTTTGATATTCGTCATAGAAGGTTGTAGATGCAGATGAGTCTGAGAAGGTCTTTAAAAAGATCTCATATCTATACATAGTATGTGTCCAGATACTTGTGGGCAGCGCTTTTAATGAATGCACCCACACACACACACACACACACACACACACACACACACACACACACACACACACACTCACACTCTCCGTGGTTTGCTGAAGCTGATGACTTAGTTTTCTTTGTTTTTCTCTGGGAATCTGAACGTTTCATCCTTCAATACCAACACCAGACCCTTTCCAGACAGCCACTGTCAGGAGGATCTAAATCAATTGTCTGATTGTTCGATAAGAATGTAATCAAATCTATGAAAAAACAATGCCCTTGAAGACAGAGAGAGAGAGAGAGAGAGAGAGAGAGAGAGAGAGAGGGAGAGAGAGACAGGGGGAGAGCTGCCATGAATATATTTGTAATTATGTTCATCTATAATCACTGTTGCTGAAACTCTACTCACTAATTTAGCAGCATTGACATTGACTGAGTCAATTAAGATATAGCCAGTAAAGAAAGAGAGCGAGAGAGAGAGAGAGAGAGAGAGAGAGAGAGAGAGAGAAAGAGAGAGATTCTTCTATTATATTAAATAATCTAATTTTGCTAATTTTCACTGAAAATTATATTTCTATTTTTTTCATTGTGAAAGTCAAAAGTCAAACACACTCAGAAATAGCCACACACCTCAGCAGTGAACGTCTACCTGTAATTAACTCTATATAACATTAGAATAAACCCAAATAAACATAAAGTCAGCGTCAGTGAGAGTGTCTACCTGTAATTAACTCTATATAACGTTAGAATAAACCAGCGGTCAGTGCGTGAACCCTGTTAAATTCCATGAAATGGGCTGTTGTTCGTTTGTTGTGCAGCACTGCAGTTTGACTCGACTGTGAAGGATTGTGTGACAGTCTTGTTTCCTGTACTGTTCCATACAGTAAACACAAGTGTTGTCTGAAAATACCGGCACAGATGGGTGTGAGAAATAATTGCTCAATTTCCTCCAATCAGTCTTCTGCCATCACACTCTCTGAGTGGCATCCAAACCCAGCGTTTAATTACAAACAACAACAATCACAACACATACATCAGCCTTCACACACTCTGATGACTCTGACAAGGAGAGGAAGAGGAATATTGAGAAGATGAGGAAGACGGACAACCAGAGTTTGGAGAATAAGAGGAAGACGGAGAGCATGTTGTGTGCATGTTTCTGTGTGTAAAGTCAGGAATACACACAAGTGTTTGTCCTGTGCTGCCTCTGCAGTGTTGTGTTCAACATGTGTAGGATGTTGGAGTGTGTTTTATGAGGTCACTGCGCACTCCTACACTCACTGAAGAGGGTTAGTCATGAATGCACCATGGTGAACATCTAACACTACAACCCACAGGAACAGCATGAACGACAAAAACATCTTCAACTAATGGACAAACCAACCAACCTACCAGCCAACCAACCAACCAACCAACCACCCAACCAAACAATTAACTGACAAGAGAAACAAACAAGCACACAACAAACAACCTAATCGACCAATCCAGTCTGTAACCAACCAATTGATTCAAGCAAGCAAGAAATAAACCAACTACATAACCATCCAACCAACAACTACCTGACCATCTAACCAACTCACTACCACCAACCAAACAACCAATGGACCAACCGAGCAAGCCAGTAAATCAGCAAACTTTATGACCAACCAACCAACCAACCAACCAACCAACCAACCAACCAACCAACCAACCAACCAAGTGACCAACTTAAGAACTAACAAACTACCTTAACCGTCCATGTTGTTCCAGATGTAACCACAGTCAAATGGGCTACAGTCCCTAACTTTACCTACAACAAATGGTTATTAGTTGTTAGTAATCAAGTAGTTGGTAGTTAGAAGTTACTAGTAGCCAACACTTCTTGTAGAACACTAGTAAAGTTCCTACAGTCTGTATCACAGCTGTACTGAAAAAGGCCTACAGCTCAAATAATATCTAGTCAATGTTGGTCCTATATTGGTCCCATTCAGTCAGTCAGGGAAGGAGAGGGCTGATGATCTGAGCAGTCTGTCACTGTAACCTACAGTGCATTTCTACATGCGAAGAGTTTCTAATAAAACAGTCAACGAGTGGGACTATAGGACAGGATGACCTCATAAACCAGCCTCTCAGCACTGAACGTAACCCAGGCTCGGTTTGATCAGATTTGGGCTGATATTGCTGTGGATCCTCTGTGTCTCCTCTCTCTTTTGATGAACATCAGAAGATATCCAGACCTACACAGTGCTGTATATTTTTAAATGACAGATGTGGGAATGTAAAACAGATGACTCACACACTCATAACTTATGTGCTGACATTTTTAGCAGGAACATGGTGGTATTTTCCAGCCCTGGAGTGAGCCATCAAAAAATTAGGCATAAGTCACGGACTACAAACACTCTGACTCTGAATTTTACAGCATATTCAAAGGCTCACATCAAAGCAGGCCTATAAATTCAGAGCAGTAACTACGGCGATGTGGAAATGGAGGGAAAGAAAAACCCTTCAAAGTGTAGAAGTTTGACCATTATGACCACCTCCTTGTTTCTACTCTCACGGTCCATTTATCTCTTTGTGGTTCTATAATTCCAGGCTGTAGTTCATCTGTTTCTCTGCAGACTTTGTTCTCCTCCTTTCACACATATGTATATGGGATCAATATCGTTCACCTACAGCACCCTTCACTGCTGCATAGTTATTACTCCTTCGGCCGTTGTACGGCAGTACGGTGGTCTGTAATATTCAAAAATCAATGCTCTTTGTTTCTGTCTCTTTCCGATTGTTATTCTTCCACCTCACAGCCAATCTCCACCATCCTGTCCATCCATAAACACCTAAACAAGAAGATCACGCGCTCAGAACCGGATGCAGATCCAATGAAATCGGCAGTAAAACCACATTTCTCACCTCTTCATGCTGACAGTGGCGTCTGAGGACCTCACCGTGATAATCCTAATGTCAATCCGAACACTGGCATTCTCTCCTCGCCTCTCCTTCACTCTACCACTCCTCCACTCCTTCCTTCCCTCTCTATCTCCTCCCTATAGATCACCCATAGGGAGGTCTAACCTTTAACCTGCAGTCAATACAATTAACACCAATTCAGCAGGGCAGTGTTTTAAGACGGTCCGTCGGGAGCCAATGAGGATTTTCTACGAAAGATATTAGCCAGTAAGATTTCAGATGCATGCACGTGGACTTTTCAACTCAGGGACATCTCAGTCAAAAACACTGGATCTGTTCGTCTGAACATTCGAGCTTTAATGTTCATTTTTGTATTAAACCTCAAATGAATTGTGTTAATTCAAGCCTGCATGCTTGATTGGACGAGGGAAATAGGATTAGACTCATATACTGAACCCTTGTCAGTGTGATGTGAAGTGTCTGCCTCTGAGATTTATGGAAAACTGAATTAAGCAGCACGTATTGAACACTGTTGTCTACCGGTGGTCCTCCGACAATTAGAATACTGCGCAAATGATTCATTAAATCTGAAGAAGTGAACTGTCCTGTAAATCACATATTTCAAGCTTGTTTTTGTTTTGACGTTTGATGTCTGATGGTCTGAACCATCATGTTTTGGTTACATTGTAAACTTTCGGTCTGGTTTCACTCTGAGGTTTAATGGAACACGAAAGAACTGAAAGGTCCACAAGGATCTGGTCCAACCTGAGGGTGCAGGCAGGTCCAGACTCTCAGATATTTCGATTAAAATAACAGGCTTGAAAGGTGCCCCAGACCACAGTCCGGTCTTGGTCTGGATCCACTGACCCATAGTCCAGTTAATTTTCACCGTGAAAGCACAAATCAAACAAAAGAAAAAAAAAATGTGCATCACGCAACAGTATGAGCACAACGGACCACTCTCACAAGTCCTGTATCTACTGTAACTGTAGATTAACCCTTATTTATAAACAGAGAGTTATGGAAATTAAGGATCATCTGCCATGCTCATCACTGAGCGACACTGCATTTGAGTCAGATTCTGGGTGGCATGGTGACCAGTACGTTCACCTCCTAGAGCTGAGGTCTGGGGTTTGCGGACCTATCTGGGTGGAGATTCCATGTTCTCCCCATGTCTGCATGTTTCCTCCCACATTCCAAAAACATGGCGCTCAGGTAAACTGGCTACTCTACATTGTGTGTGAGTGAATGCATGAAGATATGGATTGATGTCCTGAGTGAACCCTCCAGTGCTCGATGTGGACGATGTGTGTGACTGGCACTCGCTGGTGTGTGGTGGTTGATTGCTGATCGGTAAACATCATTGGGTATCTGGAAAGCCACTGTATAAGTGTAACCTCATTCATTCATTGAGACACGTGAGCAGAATACATCACAACACCTGGAAAGATGACACGCCAGGGTCAGACGTGCACCCACAGACCAATCAATGTCTAACTCAGCCGGCCTGATGATAACATAGCTACCAAAATCGATTTATTTTACTGTTTAAAGGCTGCTTTAAACAAAATAACCCTTTATTTCTGGAAACCTCTTCTGATAATGTCATCCAGAAGCTATAAACCTGAAGAACCCACTGCTTTAGATGTTCTACTGCCTGCTACTGCTTGTCTGTTGAATTCAACTGAACTGTACATATGTTACAATGCCGAGATGTATAGCCAGTAGAATAGGACTCTCTTAAGCAGATTAACATGACCCTTTTGGCACCATGTCTAATGCCAGGCGTGGACTAGAGGGGTGTTAAGCCCCCCAGCATTGAGCTGTGGAGCAGTGGAACTGTGTTCTCTGGAATGATGGAGCTCCATCCAGTACTTTTGGGTTGGGATGAGTTGGGGAGTTGGAGATAAGGTGGGGTGGTAATCATCCAACATCCTAACGTCACTGATGATCTTGTGGCTGAATGCAATCAAACCCTCAAAGCAAGGCTCCAAAATCTAATAGAAAGTCTTCTCTGGACAGTAGAGACAGGATAAAGTCTTTAATAGCCTTGATTTCAGAAGAAACAGTGCATGATCAGTCTTCAGATCCCAGTAATTCCCTGTGTCACTGGGAGACTGGAAACCTAATACTAGTCATAATGCCGCGGAGATGATCTAGGCTCCTACAGCTGCTCCAGAGGTCCACAGAGATTTCCCCATCCGTCAAGGACGAGGCAATTACGGCTAATTTTATCCCACCTGGGTTACAGCAGACAGATAAAGGCTCCAAACAAACAAAGGGTTAATGAACCCATTATGTGCCCTCAGCACATCAACTTCCAACACTGTTATATTTTACTCATCTGTCTTATTAGATGTGCTGGAATCGAGGCTCCCAAGGGAACTGGACACGGCGCTGATGACCCCAAGCTGAATTAGCTATTGATTACACCTCTGACATAAAAGCTACATGTGAAGGGAAGATTATGAGGTGGAGCAGGCAGACTGCTGATCCTTGTCTTTGCAACAGTTTGGTTATTACGGCAATATTGCAGAAGGAATCCAACACGACAGCCTGTTCCCGGCTCCTCAGGTCTGCTTGTTAACCTGCACACGTATCACACCTAACATCACTGAATACTGGTGCACGGACACGAAATAACACACTCGTTGTCACAAAAATAGCTGCACCCAGGACGTGTGGGATTGCAGTCCTGTAGAGAAGGAAGATAAAGGTGGGGTGTGGTAGGGGTGGAGCGTTGATAGAGCGTCCAATAGCATCCCACACATGTTCAGTCACAGAGACATTCTCTACCGAGACAAAAGCAGGACTCATCACTGAAGATAGGCAGTCTGGTTCAGCACCATTGCAGTCTTCGTTGACAATGACGTGGCGTTAAAGGTAGTTGCCGTAGTCCTGCGTCGTGCAGTGGTGACTCCATCACATTCCACTTTCCGGAGCCCTACGACGTGACCCCTCTTCTCCGCTCCCAACTGCTGGAGCTGTTTCAAACTGTTCTCCGAGCAATACCTCACTTGTAATGGAAGCTCCAACACAGCAGCACGAGTCCGAATGGAAAGCAGCGCTGCAGGACGACCTTATATAGTTGTCCAGGTACAGCGATGAAGCCGTCCTTATTCACGTCACATGCACAGCTGAGCGTGAAATTTGAATCAATTTGTGTGTCTCAGATCTCAAACCTACACACGAGATTCATTCCTGTCAGTGGATTCGTTCTGGGTGCAACTATTTTTTGATGAGTGTAATAATAATAATAATAATCAAAATAACTACAATAATACGATTTTTACTCATTATAGAAATATAGAAGTGTGTTTGTGTGTGTGCGTGTGTGTGTGTGTGTGTGTGTTTGTGTGTTTGTGTGTGTGTGTGTGTGTTTGCGTGTTTGTGTGTGTGTGTGTGTGTGTGTGTGTCTATCTGATCTTCTCTGCCTATTTTCCTTCCCCCAGAAAGACTTGTAAACACCTGCAACAAAACAAAACACACCCAGAAAACACACTTTTCTATATTTAGTGACAAAATTAATAATCCTAACATGATGTTTCTCTCTCTCTCTCTCTCTCTCTCTCTCTCTCTCTCTCTCTCTCTGTCTCTCTCTCTCTCTCTCTCTCTGTCTC
>CM067512.1:1270895-1279466 GCA_034509495.1 Acestrorhynchus altus | reverse complement strand
CATCATTTACACTTTAGAGACAACAAGAAAAAATCTATTTATGGGAGACCCACCACACGTCCACTTTGATGAATAAAAGGATAAACAACAGACCAGGTAACACACACACACACACACACACACACACACACACACACACACACACACACACAGACACACACACACTTATGTCTTATGTGTCGTATATTGTATTGGGACACTTGCTCACTGAGAACAGTCCACCAATCAGAAATGTCCAGCCGACAGCGTCCTGTGGTCAGCGTCCTGTGAGCACTGATGAAGGACTAGAGGATGACCAACACAAACTGTGCAGAAACAGATGAGCTTCTGTCTCTGACTTTACATCTTCAAGGTGGAGACACTTGGTAGGAGTGTCCGATAGAGTGGACAGTGAGTGGACACAGTGTTTAAACACTCCAGCAGCACTGCTGCGTCTGATCCACTCGTACCAGCAACACACACTAACACACCACCACCATGTCAGTGTGACTGCAGTGCTGAGAATGACCCACCACCCACATCATATCTGCTCTGTGGTGGTCCTGTGGGGTCCTGATCATTGAAGATCAGGGTGAAAGGAGGAGAATAAAGTATCAAAGAAACAGATGAACTACAGTCTGGAATTATAGAACCACAAAGAGCTCCTGTGTGATCAGAGGAGCTGATAGGGTGGACAGTGAGAGGTATAATTGTGTTGTATTTCTATTTTGCAGTATAATTTATTCATGTGGTAACGCTGCACATATTTCACTCACCTTGATTAAGTGCAGCCCCTTGAAAGACCAGCCAGAAGCTATAAGGTAGAGCTCCACTCTATTTTTAGACTCATCCACACTCAGTGTCTGTCCTGCGGGTATTGTTTCCCACAGACAGGACTTCAGCCATGCTGAGTCGCCACTTTCTGCTTCCTATTGATGGAAGCGATATGAGCTCCACCATCTTTGCGTTGACGTGGAGTTTCCACCGCCGGACCTTGTCTGGAACGAACCTCGGTATGAAGCTGGATTTACAAACACAACTGCGTAAATGTTCTTTCTGAAAGATTACTCACAGTTTCGACTAACACACTCCTATGGGCTATTCCTCATCCCTAATTAATTATGCAGTCTAATGAGGATGCTGCTGTCTGTAGCCACAGGGTCTGTAAAAGGGGGACATCGTTTTTTAATGACGTATGATGCAAGACAGGTCCTTGTTGCCATAGGAACAACGAGACGGTATCATTTTCTCCTCAAACAATGTGTCATACGTATAGGGGTCCGTTCTATATGTACATATTGTATAACCTCGGTGCTTCCAGAGTGCAGGCTTTACATTCACATGGGCCGCAGGTTCTGAACACTGTCAATCCAGCCGTGCTCTGGACTCATCTCCTCCGTCAGACACTTGCCTCCGACTGGTTCACGGATGGCTGAACGGTGCTCTGAAAGTGTGCGTCACCGTTGAAAGCATGCGCAGACACACGTGTGGGAGGTTTCCCATGAGTGGCCCGATGAAAATGGCTGCAACTGACCCACAAAACCACAAACCCAACCTCATTTTCTTTTGTCTCAGTGAGCAGAGCAGAGCTGCACTTCCTAATGACCAGTGGGACTCCAGCAACGCAGACCAAATCACAGCTCGTGCCTGATAAACCCTGTGGTGCGAGGGTTGCTTCTGGAGCTTGGCCTGAACATCTGACACTTTTGCCATTTATACGAATTCCATACTTTAAAGTCTGAAAGGAAAACGCCAGTGTTTTCACAGCTTGAGTGACACATTTGATTACCGTGGATACCCTGGATTAGTTAAGAAATCCATTTAGTATAAACAAACTAATGACTCGGTCCTGTGGACCAACAGTGGACCAACACCTCCGTCCTCGGTCCTCACTTTCAGAAGACATTTCCTATGAATACAGTTTAATATGGCTGCATAAAATCATAAATGACTGTCATAAGTCTGTATAATAAGTCATAAAACTTGTGTGAAAATCTGATTCAAAATTATGCAGAAATATAGAAATATAGAAATTTCTAGAGGGTTTCTTTAGAATTCTTCTTTAAACACCACCGTAAAGAACGATCCTGGTTCTAAATGAGCCAGTAATGTTAGAACCCATGTCAGGTCAATCGTAGCTAATGAAGACCCTGGATTAACAATGATGGTCCACAATAATCTAAATTTACACTCAGTTTACCAACTTTACTGACAGCAAAATTCCACAAATCCTTCATCACATGGACGTCTTCTGAAACTAGATGTCTCATGAAGAAAGGTGTCAAAACGACTGCCTGCATTATTCAACCAAATGCACCAAATCGAGCAGAAACACGAGGTTGAAAAATGTGAAACTATGGCTTAAAGGAACAAACTGTCCGACACCTTTCTCCTCAACTTCTCCCGTAACTGCAGCGTCGTTAACATCTCAGCTGATGTTCACAGAGCTCGTGGCTGTGATGCATGGGATATCTACCCTGCTCATTTCGCCCACGTCGGGAGGTTAACAGCTTTTCATGAGATCCTTCTTCTGATAACGGCCACTTCCTCAACTGCTCGGCCTGATATACAATACTCACGTAACCTCTGGGTTCAAGAACTGGCTGCAGAGTTTTCTGCTCATTTCAGCAGGTTTGTGATCGATGTCTGCGCAGAACAGAGGCGGAGTCATAGTGTAATGAGACATTTAGGGTTCAGTAAAACAATTAAATTAAATAATAAATAATAATTAAAAAAAATATTATAATGAGTATAATAATTAATTTTTTTAAAATAAACAAATAAAATACATTTGTGCAAAAAATATAAGGATATTTTTGTTCAACTGTTTTCTTTGTTTTAATGTTGATTCCGTCTGATTAGTAAGTTATTCAAAACAAATTCTATTCATTTGAGATTTGGATTTTCATGAGTTAAACGGCAAACTGATCAACAGTAAGACAAAAACAAGCTTGAATTATTTCACTCTATAATTTGTCTGTCTTAGAATAAAATTATGAACACAAATTAACTTTCAATGCAAGCCAGGTCAGTCCAGAGTATTTCTACTGGTCCATGAAATTTGAATCAATAATAATAATAATAATAATAATAATAATAATAATAATAATAATAATAATAATAATAATAATAATAATAATAATAATAATAATCATAGAGTTATTAAAATGTCATGTGCATTATCAGTTTGATTTTGTCACTCACTGTCTTGTGGTGGAAATATGGTGACAGAACGTCCGTGAAACATCAAAATACAAATTGATATTCTTTATTCCACATACATGTATTTTTTTTTTACTTTGAACTGTTTACAATCTACATGATTCAACAACAAAATGAGAAACTACCACAACAAAGTCCAAATTTGTTACTCGGGAAAATAATAGTAATTAAAAAAAGGTTGGTGACTTCACTGTGGAGACATGGACTTCATCATCAGGTTAGCGTCAAGGTCCGAGGAATGAATTAAAATAAAGACAGAAGGATTAGGACAAAAACGTAGTCCATGTACAAACATAAACAATATAATGACTGCAAAAAATCATAAAAAAACATGTTATATTGTTAAAGTATTTTTAAAATATTCACCTTGTATTATGCACTTTGATGGGCTTTTTTCATAATAAATAATCTCTCATTTTTTCCATGTTTTTCCATATTATAAACAAATATATTATTACCATATAATTTGGGGTTAGATCAACGCACACGCATTTTTGGGGTTAACGATTCGAAGCCACTCAAGCCCTTTCTGCTCAGTTCACAAACAGTTTCAGGAGTGAGATGCTAGCTGGGGCGTAATTACTCCGAAAGCAAGAGGAACTGCAAATTTGGCTGACGTTGCATCTTGTGAGTATTGCAAAAAATAGAAAGTGACGTACATGTTAACATACACATACATAATTAAGCATTACGTACATATATGTGGGGCAATGCAGGAGGAAACGGGTTTATGGTTCGTCAGTCTGTAGAAGTGAGAAGGCGTTTTGCGAGCCAACAAATAAGAGTAATACTTGAATTTTACAAATCTGTCCTGTACACAATTTAGAAAGGTCTTTGAATGCAACCTCAGAGAGCGAGGGATTCATAGAAATTGAAAATAGTCACTGCCACAGACCGCAATTCCCTTCGGGATCATATCCACACGGACATTTAGTCAAGGGCCTGTGCATGTCCTGACACGACCTCTCCCGTACAGGGGTCCATTAGCAAAATAGATGTGTGCATAAATTTTCAGGGGTATCCTTTTAAATCTGTCTAAATCATTTTCATGTTAAAGCGCCGAGGGCCAGCGGTCTGCTCCGCTCCTTCTGCAGAAGCCCCGTTGGACTTGGAGCGCGGCACGTACTCTATATCAATGTTGTTTTTGTGCTTTCCTTTCCCCCGACTCCACACAAACAGGAGCAGGAAACAGAAGAGGACCACCCCCAGGAATGTGAAACAACCCATGGCTGTAGACACTAAGATGGTCTTAAGGTCCAAGCCAAAGGTCATGTTGGGGAGGTTGGTGCTGTTGGCAGTGGTACTGTTGGGATCTACATAGTACTGGGTCCTGTTAGCATAGAGCGAGCCCAGGCTCTTGACTGCCAGAGACACCATTAATGTGTCATTTCCTGCCGTGTTGGAGGCCACACATACGTACACCCCACCATCCTGAACTTCCACTGACTTGATGTCCAGTGAGCCATTGTTGTGGACCATCACCCGACCGTGGCTCCTGTTGGTAAGATGTCTCCGGCGTGGGGTGATCCAGGAAATCATGGGGCGAGGGGTTCCGTCTGCACTGCACTGAAGACGAGCCGACTGACCTTCTTCCACTGACACCAACTGGGTCCTGTTCTCTCGGATCTTGGGCTTGGTGCAGGTGACGTAGTAAGACAACAAAGTTTCCTTGAACTCCTTGAAGGGGCGTCCACGAATGCCTTCTGGTGTGTTGCATTCAGGCTGCTCATCTCCAAAGGAAATGGAATGGCGTTTCTGTAGGAGCCACATCAGACGGCAGTCACATACTAGTGGGTTATCATTAATAAGCAGCAGCTCCAGAGCCTCTGGTGTGTGAAACACACCTCTCTCTAGAGTGTCCAACTTGTTGTGGGAGACATCAAGGACCTTGAGCCAGCGCAGGCCCTGAAAAGCAAAGGGTTCAATAGATACCAGCTGGGCACCTGCTAATCGCAGCTCACGTAGACGCACCAGGTCCTGCAGAAGGCCTCCTTCCACCGTACGAATGCGGCTGTGGGAAAGGTTCAGGTGTGTTAGGTAAGGCAGGTGGCGCAGAGCCTGGTAAGGGAACGTGGACAGGTTGGTATTGGTGACAGACAGTGTAGTGAGGTTGAGGCCGTGCAAAGTGTTGGCTGGGAACACATCCAGAGATGGCCAGTTGTCAATCTCCAAGTGGCGCAAACGAAACAACTTTTTGAAGGAATATGGATGGAGGGTGCTGATGCTGAGGTAGCGCATGTGCAGGGTAACCAGGTTGTGCAGGTGTGAAAGGGCTTCAGTGGGCACTACGGTCAGGTTACAGCGCTCCAGCGTCAGACTCTCTAGAGCCAGCAAGCCATTGAATGCCCGGTGTGAAATGTAGACCAGCTCGTTGTCCCCGACCTCCAGCGATTTGAGGTTGTGCAAATCCTGGAACATGTAGTCGACCAGGATGACAACCTTGTTGTCACTAATGTCAAGTGTGGTGAGGTTTGATAGGCCAGTGAAGACACCCAGCGAGAGGAGCTTGATGCGGTTGCTCTTGAGACTCAGGGACTGCAAGCTAAAGAGGGAGTTGAAGGCGCCTGGCTCCACGTACGCAATGATATTACCACTCAGGTCCAAGTCTTCGATGTGGGGATAGGCAGCAAAGTCATCAGGATTGATGGCCTGGATGCGGTTCTTGCTGAGGTCCAGGATGCGCGTCTCGATGGGGATGCCGTCAGGGATGGCGGGGTAGCGTTTCCGGTGGCAGATGACAGATCGGCTCTGGGCAGAGCACTCGCAGCGGGAAGGGCAGGCGAGAGAGGAGCCTAAAAACACAGCCACCAAGGCCAGCCCCAGCAGTGGCTGCCAGCAAGACACAGCCGTGTGCAACATGATTCGACTCATACAGTCCACCATTCTGTCACGGCTCTGAGGGAGAGAGAGAGAAGAGAAAGAGAGAAAGAGAGGGATGTTAGTACCAATATAGCTACAATTTCAACTGCACTATATGTCCAAATGTTTGTGGACACCCCTTCTAATGAATGCACATTCAGCTGTAAGTTGTACTGAATTGCTGACATAGAGATTTACTGCCAATGGAATTGAACTCCAGGGGTTGAGCAGTGGAGCAGTGGAACTGTGTTCTCTGGAATGATGGAGCTCCATTCCATGACTTTGGTTGAGTTGGGGATTTGGCAATGACCTCACTAATGCTCTTGTCCTGAAATGCAACCAAATCCTCACAACAATGTTCCTGCAAAGTCCTCCCTGGACAATAGAGGCCTTAATTTCAGAAGAAACAACAACTGTGTAGGTGTCCAAATACTTTTTTCTCACATGCTATATTCCTTGTCAGGAGATGGGTAACTGACCCCATAAGACGCTTTATTGAAGGGCAGTGTTTATAAGGCTTTCATAAAGGGTTCATAGACTCATCAAATTCAGACACTTGTTGGACATAAAAGTTTATAAGTTGTAATAAAGGCTCATGTGGGTGCTGTGTAGCAGATGCCACATTACGCAAAGCTGTGCTGCTCTCACACTGCTGTGCGGCCACGTGATTTCAGTGATGATGCATTTTTAATTATGCATATTTCCATAAAGGACCAAAAGAAAACCTGATAACAATGAAAATAAATACATGAAACAGCAATTAGGGAAGTATGAATAAATGGCACATAGCAACCACCTAACAACTACCCATCAACCTCATAGCAACCACCTGGGACACCATATCAACCACTTCACAACTACCTAAACAAATATTACAGTATATAACCCAAGAGCAGTATCCATGTCTGCAGAACCAGAAACCGATCATCCAGAGGCTCCAGATACAACAAAAAACAACCTGAATGTCCTTTATAATGTTTTATTATTTATGTTTCAGTATTATCCTCAAAACGTGGACAGAATATTAAAAACAACTCTCAGATTCACATTTTGTCAAAACGTGAAAAAATAAAACAAACAAACGGAGATACAAGGTTTATGTTTGACGGTGCCAATATGTGATCTACAGTATGTCAGCCTAGTATCTGGGAATTGTGAAGACAGTGAAGACACACACACACACACACACACACACACACACACACACACACACACACACACACACACACACACACACACACACACACAGCCATTTGTTGACATAAATTAACATATCAAATTCAAAGCCTGGATCTAATGAGACAGAAATGTATGTCTTATCACCGAGACGGACTCAGTAAATTAGGCCTGAAGGCCTCCGAGGTTAACGAACGTTTCTCCTTCGCTGTTTGTTTAACCGAACCCAGTTTAAACAGATCTCGACTCAAAGTAAAAACAAATCAGTGCTGAATGGAAGGAATTAGAGGCAGAAGGCCGCGCACCTGCATGCATCTGTATTCTGAAGCTGTGTGCTCGGCTCTGCAGCATGAGAGAAGACTTCAGTGTTGAATGGAGAACAGCAGGAGTGTGTGCAGCTTTAGTGACGTGAATTCCAAACAGACCGAACCTCTGAGAACGGTCTGTCTGCTCCTCTCTGCTCTAATGACCGCATCCCGCTTTTCCGTTTCTCTGCGGACAGCGCGGGGATCGTCCATGAAATATTTTACTTTACATTACTTCCATATAGGCCGTGTGTTCAGAGACGAGGCAGGCATTAACGAGTTCATTCCAAAGTGGAGATAGGTTGCTATGCTGTTGCTAGGTGGTTGCTGTGGTTTTGCTCTGTGGTTCTTTGCAGCAACATCATAGCAACCACTTTTGGCTGGTTTGCAGCTTCTAGATGGTTATGACCGTACTGCGCGGAGATTGATACGACATAAAATGTGGTTGCTATGGGGTTCCTAAAGTATTCTTAGGTGGTTGCTGTGGTTTTGCTAGAAGTTACTGTAACATGAATCCAGCTGCGCAGTAGAACTGCAGGCACATATTACTGGCTGAAGCAACTACCTACATAATCAATACACTGTATATCTATATAATATATAACCCAAGATCCAGAGATGTGTGTGCATGTGTGTACAACTGCAATGCACACACACACACCACACACACACACACACACACACACACACACACACAAACCACACACACACACATACACACGCTGTTGCTGCCTCATATGATGTGTCACGCACTTCACTAAATTTATCCATGGAAAATAAGGGAGCAGAAAGAGCCTGAAGGTGCCGGCACATCTCACTTGCTTTTCAAAACACGCACACACACTCATTACACTCGGCAAAAACAGCAAATACTGCACACGAGCAGGTGGAGTCCGATTTAAATGCATTTCAGTAACCAACAATCTATTATGTTTGCAAATTTAACCTTCCTCATATTTTTCTCTCTTATCTGATGTACTTGAAGTGAGAGACTTGCGTCCCTTGTCTCTGTCTCTCTGTCTGCTGTCGG
>CM067512.1:1159384-1251033 GCA_034509495.1 Acestrorhynchus altus | reverse complement strand
ACTGGACTGAACTGGACTGGACTGGACTGGACTGGACTGGACTGGAATGGAATGGACTGGACTGGACTGGACTGGACTGAACTGAACTGAACTGAACTGAACTGAACTGGACTGGACTGGACTGGACTGGACTGAACTGAACTGAACTGAACTGGACTGGACTGGAATGGAATGGAATGGAATGGAATGGAATGGAATGGAATGGACTGGACTGAATTGGACTGAACTGGACTGGACTGAACTGGACTGAACTGGACTGAATTGGACTGAACTGGACTGAACTGAAACAAACAAAACCAATCTGAACTGAAACTGAAATTGAGTTCAGTTGATCTGAATATAATTGATTTGATTTGGATTTAATTCACATTCTTGAGTTGAAATGAACTGAACTGGATTTAAAGGAATCAAACTGGGCTGAGTTTAGAAGAACTAAACTGAGCTGAAATGAAAATGCAGCTCACATTTTCAAACGCTGTAATAAAGTGAGCGTAGATTCAGGTACTTAAAGCAGCTAAGATAACAAAACCTCTGATCTCCAGACAGGATTAGATGGTTTATAATCCAACAAAACATGTTTCCGTGTTCTCACGAGGAACGTCCTCCAGATCCTGAGATTTCTTTATTTCTTTGTGTTAGGAACGTGTGGGAGGAGCTGAAGGCTGTAAATTAAAGACAGATGAGAGAAGGATGGAGTCCACTCCCAGAAAACATCCTGCCAATGAAGAGTCATTAACCCTGCCTTATTATCGGTTCTTCACGGAGTTCTCTCTCCTGGACCTGATTCGCTCCTCCATGCCTGCTTTACTTATTGATGTCTGGACTCTTTCCATTAGATGGACCTGATACCACGCTGTCTTCTCAGAAGCGAGCCAAAAGGCAATTTTCACAGAGCAACAAAGGAAAGGATGGATTTTTTTTTGTCCGAGAGGAAAGGAGATCATACTGAAGAATGGGATGGAAATGGATTGTGTCAACAGAGAACAGAAGGAGGAGAGAGATGAGAGAAGAAAGAGGACGAGACGAGAAGTGGTGATACAGTAATGATTTATCTTCACCAATATCAGCTGGCTTCTCTAAACCTAATCCTTAACCCAGTACTGCTGTTATCCATGGCTTCTCCAGTGAATATCAGTCATTACACAGCTTCACCTTTGCTCAGCCTTTAATCTGTCTGACAAAACACCTGACAATCTTCTCTGCTTTCTGACTCCTCGATTGAGCTTCTGGTGGAAAACCATTTCAGCTGACTGAGAGCTTCCCTGCTGACCTTTAGAAAGACTGGAGTTAGTGTTTTACGGCACAACAACACCAGTAATTAATCTGTCCCCACCAGTTTCAACCTCCAAAACCCAAATGACGTTTATCAGGTGCAAAAATAACCATAACGTGGATTTTTGTATAAATATATTAAGGGGAGAACATTTAGAACAACTGCCCACATGACCGGATCAGACCATCCTACAAGTTCAGCCCAAGAGCAGAACCACAAGATGAGTAAAGAAGGTCCAACAATCCTACAATGTTCATCACGGACCTACAGGTAGCTCTCACCACAGCTGAAGTCAAAGTGCAGCTTCTACCATCAGAAAGAGATCAAACCATTGATTAAGGAGGAAACTCTTACTGTCAAACAACATCAGGACAAGACTAAAGTTATCCAGAGAACATCTAGACAAGGAGCAGGACTTCTGGAACAATGTGTTTTGGACAGATGAATCCAAAGCTGAATTATTTGGACACAGAAACAGAACCTAAGAGACACACTTTTAAAGCACTTTGGGTTAAATTACAGGTTGTATTTGAGAAGGTGACCTGTAATTTCTACCAAACTACAGTTTAAAGTAAAGTAACCCTCGCAATCCTCAACCTGTACTTCACATATTTCAGGACTGAGTTTCTCGTTCTTCAGAGAAACCCCATACGTACCTCCTTCCTACAGGCCTACATCCTTTCCCATCCTTCTGTCATAAACAGCGCAATCTGACGGCCCCCTCTCCGCCTGTCACCGGCCCATATGCTGAACTCCAAATCAGCACCATGCTGGTGGGCGCTCCATGTTTTGGTAATGACAGGTGCGTGTACCACAGTCAGCCGGAATAACTCTAATCGGCATGGTGGAGAAAGTCAGGCACTCCGGTATGAATCTCTTGTCGCCGCGAGTTAACAAGAGCAGAAACTTCGAGGCGTGAGGAACCCGTAATTGCCTGGCTCGGGAACGTCGCTGCTATAGGATATGCCACCATAAAGGACGGGACTCAGAAGACAGGGTTTGCCCAGGAGGATCTTGTTTGTGGAAATGGTTTCCTCAACCCGAGTTCATCTCAACAGCACTTTTTATCAAAGCCTGAACAGCTCACAGCTTTTGGCAAGACTGGAATGATGTCCCATCTCAAATGCTCATGAATTTCATTTAACTTGATTTAATTCGTTAATGTTGTACCAGTTTAACCCTGCATGGATTACCACAACATGAGCTTTCCCCAGATGATTATTTTAATTATTATTATCATCATTTTTGTAGGCAGAGATAAAGAGTGTAATTAATTAACAGGTTATAAAGGTGTAAAAACGATGCCAGCACAGTCCCCAGAACTGTTCCCAGTGGTGGTGAATAGAAGCAGACATCTGAACCTCTAACGTCTCCTCGCAGACTCATCACACTTAAGGTTTATGCAATTTTAATGTCCCAATAAAACATCTTTTTGAGATTTTATCATCATCACCCTTCTTGCTTTAAAAGTTTATATCATACTTGTGTTACACATCATGATCCCTGATTCACCGAATTCTATTATTAAAATAATTGTTTATTTTATTGATGCATTAATGATATGTTTTAAACTTTAGAGCTCAAGGCCAATTTTGAGGGATATTTTTGATGCACTTTTATTCACCAAAAGATTAGAAAAGAATGTGTAGAAGACGGTCACACAAACCAGGTGTCATTATTTTCAGATCCTAAACTGAATTTGTATGAATTTTACTGTGCAATTATAAAAAGTTCATTTTAATTCTTTGCTTGTAACGCTTTTCAAAACGCTTTACATCTCAGAAATCCTACACATTGTTCATCCAGAATATTTTTAGCTAAAAATGCAAGACTTTTGAAGAATTAATATGAAATATAATCGAAAACATCTGAATGTCCTTCATTATTTGTGTTATTTATGTTTGTAATGTTTGAATTATCCCTTCTGAGGACTTTTATTCTGGAATTTGGGTCTCTCTGATCAGTCAGAGTCTGTATGCAGGTTGAGTATCAGCCTGACATGCCAAAGACCACCTGACAGGAACTAATATCATGCAGGAACCCCATAAAGCCTGGAGAACTGCAGCAACTGGATTTGGCTTCGATTCCACGTCTGGACAGATGATCTCAGGAGGGACGCTGAGCCATGATGTCAATGATGTGGATCTCAGGAGGGACGCTGAGCCATGATGTCAATGATGTGGACCCAACCCATGCCATTAGACTCCACACCAGCATGGAACTACCACCAACCTGCACGGGGTCTTGTTGAAAAACGGGGTCCATGGCTTCGTAGGGTCTGTGCCAAACACAAACCCAACCATCAGCCCAAAGTATCTTATCATCAGACATGGACACGGCTGTGTTTGTGCTGGATCAGATTCAAGAACTCTGTCCAAGTCTGACTGGGGTAAGTGTGGTGTGGGCTGGTGACTCCCCCACAGAGCTCTCAAACTGACTGATCTCTGATCTGAAATCACTAGAGGATCCGGTGACCTCATTTTTGTCCAGATGGTCAAAAATGAGAGGGCGTCCCAGAGTTGATTAGTGAGAGAGACCCCACTGATGCGTCCATTACATTAACAGCTGAGCTTTAGGGGACAATCAAGGGACCGTGGGCACAGGCAGATGTTTATATATAGGTGATGATGAGCATGGTTATGGTACAGAGGACTTTTACAGCATAATCACATGTCTTACCTTTAAGAAAAAGACAGGATTTCATTTCAAATCAAATTCATATAGTAACCAAAGTTATGACTCAACGAGCAGGTACCAGCAGCAGCCAGCAGCCCGAATATGAACACCAGCAACCATTAGGAGACATGTGATATGACTGTGTGTTGACAATTTTATAAATAACATTTAATACACATGGATGACAGCATAATTAATTACCAGTATTTGATCATATATTAAAACATACATCCTTTTGGGGCCATTTGGTTGAGTGGCTGTGAAGCTCGTTGGTTCTGATGAATAACTCTGGATTGATTAAAAAGCCCTGTTTGTTTTTAATCCTAACGCAGAAACCATGGTGGAGCTTTGGTTCAGCATATCTTATGGAGTCTCACGGGGCTCTATTATAGGACCAGTGCAGTTTTGTACGGTAGTTATGTGAGTGTGATCTTACAGGGTATACGGGGTTCAATCCACACTACTGTATAGATGCTGCTTTTGAATGTATAACATCATGAAATGGTTGATGTGACCTGTGATACACGGTGAAAATCACTGATACCCTAATTTGGTCTGAAAGAACATGCAATATAAACACACGGACCATGAAAACACACTCAATCAAATTAAGTGTAGACGTACAATTCCAGCTACGGCGCAGCATCTGAGGGTTTCAGACCTAGTTTCACTGATTTCACAGAGTTTGGAAGTCCTAATGGATTTTGTATCGACTGCTTATTGAGCAGGGTTAGGGCTTTTTTTCTCCGCATGGAGTGGAGACTCATCTCTTGCCCTCTTTCATCTGATTTTGAAAGACTACAGTGAGAGAGAGAGAGAGAGAGAGAGAGAGAGAAAGATCTTTCCACAATCTGCTCTATGGTAGTCTAGCACACAGTGCACCCTAGCAGGTGACGCCAGCTGAACCGTTTCAAAGTGCAGAGATGAAGTTGGCACAGGCAGGGAATTTAATGAGCTGCCTCAGGTTCAGAGGAGAACCACATCATACGTGCCTGCCAGCAAGCGGACACTCGCTCTGGAGTTTGCTGGGAATATCTAGGACAAGAACACACTACCCATTCTCCGTCAATGGAGCAAATGGATGAGTTGGGAACGGATGAATAAGTGGTGAAGAACGGGTGAGAAAAGGATTCCCGGGTGAAATTAGTTTGTCATCAGTCAGGAAGTCTAACAAGAACCTACTCTGGAAGACACAGTTCCATTTGACTGACATCGTAAATGACCAATCAGAGTTGTCCTTTTGCATTTGTGAAAATGGTGCTACAGTGAAAACACACTGTTGTGGTCCAAAATGCACCTTCAGTGAAAGAGCGCAACCACACAAGGACTCCGGTCTAAAGGTCCTCAAGACTAAACTGGCTTTGGTTTCATACTTTTGTGTTCTATCGATGTTCTTTCACTACAATTCCCAAAATGCATTACACAGGTGGTCCTTTCCCACTTTTTGGTACCTGGTACCTGATTCATTTCTGGTTCTGCTCACCAAATGCCACCCCGTCACTCAAAATGTAACTAGTGACATCACAAAACACGGAACGTTTGCACCTCTTCCGAAGACCATGCCATCTTTTTCAGAGCTGCCATCATAGCGGAGCGGCCTGTTTACGTCTGGCATTAACGTTCATTTTGCACCAGATTCTGTTTATTCCCATCATTGAAATGCATGTAAGAAAGCACAGCATCGTTCCCGTTTAATTTCCTGGGAACAGTGGAACATGGTTCTCGCTTTCTCGTAAAGCGAGAGAACTAGAGGGGGATCCGGTCCGATCACAGACACACATTCTGTTTAGCCTTGTATAAAAGATGGATGAACTTCCGAATGGAGAAGGGCTGAGCCTCTTCTCCCTCACCATCTCATCCCAATTCCTACTTTCATGCTCTGCCCTTACTTGGAAAGGGGGAGTCCAGCTTCAAGCCTCACCGGTCAAAGCCGCCAGAACCCTCAACTACAGTGAGCGTGGTCCGAACGTCCTAGTCTGATCATCTAAGGGGTGTAGTGATCTGATCACCATGTGTAATCGTATACTGTAGCTTGGAGATTTCATAGACGACTAGTTTGTGCTAGAACACAGCAACATCACAGGAACCGTCCGCCTGGACACAGAGAGGGCCTGACCTCCCCCAGAAACACCTTCCTCTGTCTTCTTCTCAGGTAATTTGGAGAAGTGTGACATAAGGTAGAATCTCTGGGGTTCTGTTAATGAATACAGAACATCTCCTCACAAACGTGAAGCACATCACCTGCTCAGACATGCTGGGTCTGGTCAAATGCACCGGTGGTCTTCTAGGGGACTGTTTCTTTCTTCCCTTCTTTTACATTCCTGCCCCATGTTCTATTTTTATCCATCAGCAGGAGAGAGAGAGAGAGAGAGAGAGAGAGAGAGAAAGAGAGAAAGAGAGAGAGAGAGAGACAGAGAGAGAGAGAGAGAGAAAGAGACAGCAAGAGACAGAGAAAGAGAGACAGAGAGACAGAGAGATAGAGAGAGAGAGAGAGAGAGAGAGAGAGAGAGAGAATTGAAGGGGAGAAAGAATAGGGGAAAAAGAGAGAGCAAGGGAGGAGGAGAGTTAGAGAGATAAAGAGACAAAGAGAAAGACAGACTTAACCAAGCAGTCCCCGAGCGAGTGATATCCCGCTGCATTGTGGGAAACACTGCATGCTTTGAAGTGGCCTTTCTCTGAGTAACAGTGGACGCTGTAGTGAAGGGTGTGGATTCCGTTAATTCCACTCCTCTGTGAGACGCGGCTCCAGCGCTGTTCCATTGTTACCGCTCAGGACTATAAAGTGCAGCACGGCACAGTTCCGGAAATTACTCCGTCCACCAGAGACAAACAGTGGAAGTCTCCATTACATCCCGGGCTGTAATGCACTCTAATAGCCATGTAATGACTCCAGTATCTCGCGAACATTGTCTGAGTCGCCGGCATTTTCCTCTCAATGTCATCACGTTCTTAAGCCTTCTGGACTTTTCACAGCCTCCTAAGTCACTGAGGGGGGCGGGGCGGGGGGCTTTTGTAGAATCTCCTTATTTCTGGCAGTGAATGAGGACAGTAAGCCTCTCACTCAGCAGAAGGGGAAGCATCGCATTCACAAAACGTTCTCCGAGTTCTCAGGAAGCCGTGAAAAGCTAGTGCACCGGAGAACCACCCGGAATGAAAAACGAGGGGAGGGAAGGAATAATGCAGTGCAAACCTTGTGTGAACCTTCATGAAATTTTCAGAGCGTATACACACCTCTCTGCCACGCGAACG
The DNA here is from genome assembly GCA_034509495.1 of Acestrorhynchus altus. NCBI lineage: Eukaryota > Metazoa > Chordata > Actinopteri > Characiformes > Acestrorhynchidae > Acestrorhynchus > Acestrorhynchus altus. The sequence goes on along the minus strand of CM067512.1, from coordinate 1,243,835 downwards.
AAAGACGTCGGCCTCATGTGTGAAAATGCCTCCTTATTAAAGCTGCATGTGTCATACATAAAATATGTGATTAAAAATATTTATATGATGTCCTGTGGGGACGAAGTATTGCACGGAGGAATGTGAGCATTCACCCTCTGATATTACTGCGCTGGGAGAGCAACTAACTCCACACCTCACCCCTTTACCCCCTCGGAACAGGACGTCTCACCGGTGGTCCATTCTGAGACTCGGTTCCCTCCAGAACTGCGTGTGACCTCCAGCTCCAGCAGAGTTAGTAAGATGGACCAGTGCATGGAACAAGAACCTCATACACTTTCTTTAATGATCCCTCATTTCCCTCTGAAACAACCTCCAGATGAGTACATTTGATTCCATCCATCCATCCATCCATCCATCCATCCATCCATCCATCCATCCATTTCTCACCGTTCCTTCCTCCACCAATTCATCAATATGTTGATTCAACCCACCATTCATTTTTCCACCCATCCCATCTATTCATTCCTCTACCTATCCATCCATTCATGTATCGTATCATTCATTCCTACACCAACCACTTCCATCAATTTGTTCAACCAGCTACTCATTTTTCCACCCATCCTTTCATTCACCCCTTACTCCATTCCTTCTTCCAACCATCCATCCATCCATCCATCCATCCATCCTTCCATCCATCCATCCATCCATCCATCCATCCATCCATCCATCCATCCATCCATCTGCTTATTCCTCCATCATTTCCTGCCCACCATTCGTCCATTCATTCCTCCAACCATCTATTTCATCATTTTCTTGGTAAGCTGTTTTTCACCATGACCTTCAGCACTCGCTGGTCAACTGTAGGCAGTGGGTTGTAAATCTGCAGGTAACATATTCAGGTGTTAGTGTGCTGGTCTCTGACAGGGTTACCTGCATTCTAGACCAGATTCCAGACTCCAGAAGACAGGTCTGAACCAGGCTGCTGGAATGGATCTGAAAAGCCCCAAAACCTCCCGCCTGCATAAACCTAGTGTTTTTCTCTCCCACCTTCAGGAACCTGGTATTTTTGCAGGCAATACAGGGTTTGTCCTGCCTTTCAAGCAGCCCAGGCAGCCCAGGGTGCAGTCACTCAAACAGAGGCTCGGCTCAACATCGAATTCTCCGGGAGCAGGCGAAAGCAATTACAGGGAGGCTGGGCACCCCCACCACTCTCTCATAGCTCGTAATAAAGCCTCGCCTTCTCAACAAGATGAATCGTGTTCCTCTTTCCCCTGTACCTCAGCACTCTGTGGGTGCTCAGCAGAGCACTGTGGCTTTATTAGTCCCTACAAAGCCCGGGACTCCACCCGGGAACACGGCGGTACAGGCCCCGCGCTTCTCAAACAGCCTGGGTAAAGCTGGCAGCTGATCTACTGCTTCTGGTTGAATCCTAGAAGCGGAAGGTGATGATTGGTTGACCGTGGTAGGTCAGTGCATGGTATTATGCGATTACGAACGATATACGTTACATAAGGATTCAGTTCACATTCTGTACGGAAAGGTTTCGGAATTGCTCCATTCGGTTAGACTGGAACTGCAGCCTGACCGGCTGAAATGTCCAGATTTATGGACATCCCTTCTGCAGCTTGTCTAGTCCCTGTAGAGAAGTCCTGCCAATAGAATAGGCCCCATGTGCACCTGAAATGGATCTGATCCACTCATTTGAATGGCATCGACTCACCAAATCACCTTTCGATCTTCTCGAAAATGAAATTATTGACCCTAAACGTCTCCAAGTACACAGTTGATCCACTTCTTTAGTCCAGGTGACAAATCATTTCTCAAAGTCACATCAATTTTGCATGTGACACCTTCCAAAATGTCAGCACTAATAAAGGTTCTCGCGCTCAAGCAGCGAGATCATTTCAGAAATGTCGGATATCTGTGAGCTAATGAAATAGCTAAGAATATATAGTTCGTGCCACTCTGATAAATCACACCTCAGCTGAGTGAGGACCAGCCTGCCAGGAGCTTGGACGCCAAAGACCGCAGCGTTCTGACAAGCCGTTCGCAGAGTTAATGACATCAGACGGATTCAGAGTAACGCGGGTCTGATTTAGCTTCGGGTTCCACCCAACCCGAATGCTCTGTCCTTCTCTGTTCTGCTCCTCACAGCCGAGAGCTTCCCGACATTACAAAGAACACGTGTTAAGATCACCTAGAGAGAGCATGTTTAACCGTCCTGGTTTCACTGTTTATGATGAACTCGGTGACGAGGAGCTGGGAGCTGTGATGAGATACAGACCTGTTGGGAAATCAGGAAGATTTTCTCGCAGGAAAATTGCGTGACTTCCTCCAAGTGCCCGACTCAGCACCCACACTGAGATCGAGAACAAAGTGAGATAAGCTCGAAGATTTCCCATAATTAGAGATGAAAAAACAAATCAGCTCAAGATCTGTAAAAAATCAGAACATTTGCAAATTACACAAAAGAGCCGGAGCAGGGTTCGCTTTCCTGGTGCTCAGAAAAGGGTTTTATTGGAACTGAAGCCGGAGGAGACGGAAAACGGCGGCAAAGCAGCAGTAAACGGAATCTTCAACGCTCGTTTAAAAAGAGATTTGTAATTTTAGCTTAAAAAGAAGTCAATTATGTGCCTCAAACCTTTAGTTTGACTGAAATCGACACTCGCTGCAAAAAGTAGTTGTTGTTTGATGAGAGATGGAGGTGATGGAGCAACACTTAAAACAGTCATGTCTTTTAAAATCACCAGTAAAACATTATTATTAAAATGCAATTAAAAGGAAAAGGACACGCCTGCATTTACTACTTAAGATCTGGAATTAAAATCAGGTGCAAATGATCAGACCATCTTCAGAGAGGACTTTGCAGACTGTCTTATTTAAACCTCAGACATTAGTCTGGTTTGCTCTTGATTGTTGAAGTGAGTGGGATCATCACGACCAGACCAAAGAGCTCTCTGAGGTCTTCAGAAAGGTTGCAGATGCAGATGAGTGTGAGAAGGGACTTCATACACCTTTAAAGTCAGCACCACTGGCCCAAACACAACCACGCCTCTTCTGCTTTGTGACCCGTTTTCCACAAATCCAACTAGACGCTCACTGCACTGCACCGCCTCTTCTCAATCTATCAATCCCATCGCACACCCTGCAGGTATTCATAACCTGATCATCTTTGCGCAGCGCCATCTGCGGGAGCCTGAAGTTACTACCACCTTAAACACACAAGGCGAGCTTATTTGCTGATTTCACACTTTATAAACTATTACTGAAAATAAAGTAAATAAATCAATAAATCAACACTTAATATCTCTGCTGATTGAGCTCCTGGCGGGAGTTCGCTTCTTGAAATGAGAAGACTGAAGACCTTTTTTGCTCGGTGCAGTGCGGAACTGGTACCTTACCCCGGCCAACGAGATAAAGTGACCCGAGTTGAATTTCCAGCCTCAGAGCAATTACTCCATTGGCAAGGTGCTCTTTTTCCCCCTCGCTCCATCCTTTGTAATTGTCTGTAGCCATGAAGTGGGAATCTCTCACGGGCAATCTAACGCAGCTCCCCCATCGCGCTGACCACTTAGGGCAAGCACATGTTCTCAAGCTTCCACAATACAAATGGCCCAATCTCCGCCTCCAAGGAGAGTACCTTAATCGAGTACTCGGTTGTAGAAGACGTCACGTTAGTCTGGGCTCCAGCGATAGTGTGTGTATAGTAAGAGAGTGTGTGGGTGAGTGTGTACGGGGTGTACAGTCTAGCTCTCTATTGGTTGAGGCCCGAGAGCAGTGTTCGATGTAGGTTAGTTAGCTGGGCTGGGGGTTTGTACGGTACCTGCGGTGTGTAATGAAGCCCGCGGGGGTAGACCTGGCTCCACTTCTGATTACAGACCCTAATAGGTCCACAGGGTTCAATCAGGCCACACACACCCATACAGAGAACTGGATACAATAGGAAAGTATTGAAGTAAACACTATTCCGTTCCACCCCAGAGACCCCAGCTTCAAACCACAGCGCACTAATGATGGTGGCGCATAACTGAGGGGTGGGGGGATAGAAGCCCTCACACAGGCTGACATACAAACGTGCATCATTACGAAAACCTGCAGGTGAATTTGCACAAGAAAAGCGTGCAAGCAGGCCAATGTGGACAAAAGTATCGGGACACCCGCTCATTCAGCGTTAATCCTGCTCCTGTTGGATTGACCGTGTCGACTGTCCAGGGAAGACCTACTAGTTTTGATCGCATTCAGCAACAGGAGGTCGCATTAGTCAGGTCAGGAGATTAGATGATCACCAACTCCCCACAGTTCCACTGCTCCACAGCTCAATGCTGGGGGGCTTTATACCCCTCTATTCCACACCTGCTATTACGAGCATTAGGACTTGGAGGCTAGACAAGCTGTGTGTGCATTTGCACATCTGTGTCAGCAATGGGTGCAGCTTAAAGTAGCTGAATGCTGAATTAGAAAGGGTGTCCACAAATAAAAACACACAGATGTTGAGTATATAAATATATATATTGAACAAAGCCAAAAAAAAACCTTTGTAATTCTGCCATTTCTTTATAATTTTATAATTATTATTCTGGTTTACATTTTAAACTGTATTTTATTTATTTTAAAAGCTTTTGATTCATTTATTAATTCATTTATTTTCTTTATTTATTTATATTATTTATTCTCCTCTTTATGTCATATTAGTCATCATCATAAACAGTGTCCTCCAGAAGGAAGTGTGGGACGGCAGGGAGGTAAAGGTGGTCACTGCTGTGACCCTCCTCCGTGACATGAGAAACCCTGACCGTCTGGATAAGAGCGTCACCTAAACGGCGTAAATGTGAACGAGTATGTGATTAATAAGCGCAATGTTCGAATGACAGGATATTTTAAAGACTTTTAATGTTAATCAGGAGCTGAGAGTAATATATATGACCAGGGTTAGAAGAGTGCAGGGAATTACGTGAGCAGTGTCCTTTTAATTTTATTTAAAAATGTTCACGTTATGAATCTGTTTTTATAAACGGTATCGTTTACATTTTTCTTCTTCTTTCTATTTTCCTTTAAAATGGAAAAAATATTGATTTTATTTAGATTGAACTGAAAAAAAGAGAGAATGGAAGACTTCAGTTGCCCATTACTTTTAGGATTTACACTGTAGGAGCTGTTGAGAATCACACTTCCTACACACACACACACACACACACACACACACACACACACACACACACACACACACACACACACACCGCAAACTTGTCACTACCTGTTTTCCTGCTATTTACTCATCACGGTTTCCATCTCCCCCTGCTTTCTGTTTATTTTTAGGTCACCGGGGGATTTCAGCTGCAACAAGATGCAACCCAGAACCACCCCTACACTTTGTGGACAAAAGTATCGGGACACCTGTTTATTCACTGCTTCTTCTGAAATCAAGGGCATCCAAAAGAGTTGACCCTGCTTTTGTTGGAGTAACTGTCTCTACTGTCCAGGAAAACCATCTGCTAGATTCCGAAACATTGCTGTCAGAATTTGATTGCATGCCGTGAGGTCAGGATGTTGGATGATCCTCACCTCCCAAATTCACATCACTAAACAATATCAGAGAGTCTTCACAGTACCAGACGTTTCCTTTCAGGAGAGCTTGCTCTGTCCTGTTTTCATGGACAGGAGTGGAACCCATCCGTTCCTGGTGCCGTGTGCTGGGGTGCCTGATTCATTCTGTCACGACTGCTCCAACTTGTCACCTGCATGGATAAAACGTCTGCTCCTCAGAGGCGGAGGACGGCTCGTTGTCTGCAGGTGTTCCTGATCCGTGAACTGTCATGACTCGTGAGTATTTGTTCCAAGGAAAATAATAAAAATTGATAAACGGGTGAAGCTACGCCCGACCTTTTTACAAAAATGCATGCAGGGAAGTGACGTTTGAAGATGCTCAACTGATCCAGAGAAGAAACGGAATTCCTCTGTGGGAAAGCAAACCACTGATAATAAGCCCCTCCCCCAAACGAGCCCCGAATTAACCCTGGATGCGGACTGATATATCTGGGACACTTTGGCTGCGCTCATGTATTCCGGGCTCAGGGTACACTCGGCTGGACGGGCATAAAGACGTTAGAGTAACGTTACGGTAGGGTGTAAGCTCTAACATCTCCACAGAGCGTAATCCAGATGGCACAGTAAGTTATTATCTGATGTATTAATTGAGCTTGCTTTAGCTGTGGTTCGCACAGTGGGGAGCTGTGCAGCATGTAATTGCATGTTGCCAGGCGTGGAAAGCTGTGCGTGAAGGTGGCATAAATTATGCATAGCATTGAAGGTCTGAAATGCTCACAACATTGTTATAAACAGTGCATTTACTTAAAGACCTAAATGAACACAGCTTGGGATGAGAAAGACTCTGGTGTGGCCCTACAGTCAAGAGACATAATGGAGAGAAGAACATTGATGATCTGGTTCCAGTGGCTTCAGAGAATAACCAATTAAAATAACCAGTAGGTGTGTATCTGCTCCTCAGAGCTGTATGTGGATGCATCGCATCTTAACGTATGGTGCACAGCTTCTTCGTCTGCCACTGCAGTAACTGGAACCCACCAGTAGGGGGCATATAACACTGTCCAGTGGCTAGTTTTTGGAGAAACCATGACCACATGACAAGGATTCCTTTAAAACTAACTGTCGTGGCTCCATGTGGCTCTAATCCCGGGTCATGCTGCTTGTCATCGGCAGCCGGAGTGTGAGAATCTGAGACACTTTGACAAGAACCACACCATGATGTTCTAGAAGACTGGGTCAGAACATCTCCAAAGCATCAGGCAGGTCTTGTGAGGTGTTCCCAAACCACAATGATGCTCATGCAGGTCCCACCTCGCAACAGTTATGAAAGTATCTGCTGTAACATTAGTCTTGGTCCCAGAACACCTTCAGGTTCTTCCTGGTATGCAGTGGTCAGTACTGACCATACAAACATCTTAGTTGTTCACACACCTCTTTATATCAGTGTTTGAGATTAAAGCACTTCAGAGCTTAAGAACACAGCTTCACTGATGCTCTATAAGGCTCACACAAGAACACTGTCCTCCTTTAGCAGGGTCTCCTCAAATCAGTGTACTGAAGTAGCCTTCAGAGCAGAGAAGCAGAAGCACATCAGAGAGCTCAACCATCTGCCTGTAAACAATGAACCCAGCAGACATTTTGAAAAGCTGTCACATCATAATGACACAGGTGTGTGTGTGTGTGTGTTTGTGTCTGTATACTGTGAAAGCAGCGGTCTATGATGGAGAGATCTCCAGACCCTGCTGCCGCAAAGCAGCTCCAAACCATCACACTTCCACCACCATGATTCACAACTGCTATGAGCTTCTTCTGCTCAAATGCTGTGTTTGGTTTGTGTCAAACATGTCTTCTGTTACTGCGTCCAAACAATTCAGCTTTGGATCCATCTGTCCAAAGCACATTGTTCCAGAAGTCCTGCACTTTGTGTAGATGTTCTCTGGAGAACTTTAGTCTTGCTCTGATGTTGTTTGACAGTAAGAGTTTCCTCCTTAATCACTGGTTTGGTCTCTTTCTGATGGTAGAAGCTGGACTTTGACATCAGCTGTGGTGAGAGATAACTGTAGATATATGATGAACATTGTAGGATTGTTGGATCTTCTTCACTCATCTTGTGGTTCTGCTCTTGGGCTGAACTTGCTCAGATGGTCTGATTCTGCAAATATTTCACAAAGAACAGGACTATATCTACAACCTTCTTCTCAACAATCAAGAGAGAACCAAACTAATGTCTGAGGTTAAAATAAGACAGCTTCTGTCTTAAAAGTCCTCTAATGATGCTCTAATCATTAGCAGCTGATTCTAATTTTAGGCAATTTAATGTAATAATTGTGGGCGTGTCCAAAGTTTTTCACATGACTGTATATAAACATATATGGCATGAAGGAAGAACTCAGCCATTATGGGTAAAGAGAGTGTGTTTATGCTTCTCCCAGTGTGTGTGTGTGTGTGTGTGTGTGTGTGTGTGTTTGGATGCCGCTGTGTCCTTGGCTTCTTGTTGACCCCACACCTGTAAAATCAAAGTGGTCCAGGCTGCCTCATTTGAATGTGTCCTCTCGTCTCCTTCACCTCCTGCTAAGACTCCACCTCTACTGTTCATCATTAACACACAGCTGGGCCGACTCCAGCTGCTGCTGCTGCTGCTTTTCAGGTACAGGTTCTGAGCCACGCTCATCTGTTCATCACATCCACATCTACAATCATAATTATTAATATTCCGTTCACAGTTTATGTGGATGTTTTATTAAAATGGACAAATTCATCAACATCCTTGATCTTGCCTGAAAATCCACAGCCATAACATTAAAACCACCTGTCTAATATTGTGTGGGTCCCCCTGGTGGCAGCAAACAGTTCTGACCACTTGAAGAATGAACTCCACAAGACCTCTGAACATGTCCTGCAGATCCAGCAGGTCCTTAATGGCCAGTGATGCTTGGGCATCTGGTCACTGGTTCAGCAGTTGTCCTTTCTTGGGGCACTTCTGGTACTGACCACCGCATACTGGGAACACCCACAAGACCTGCCTGATGCTTCAGAAGTGTTCTGACCCATAATTGCAGACTGTAGTCCATCTGTTTCTCTGACTTCATTCTCCTCCTTTCACCCTGATCTTCAATGACCAGGACCCCACAGGACCACCACAGAGCAGCAGAGAACAGTCCACCGACCAGAAATCTCCAGCCGACAGCGTCCTGTGGGCAGCGTCCTGTGAGCACTGATGAAGGACTAGAGGACGACCAACACAAACTGTGCAGAAACAGATGAGCTTCTGTCTCTGACTTTACATCTACATGTACAAATTAATACCCTTAATTTCAGGACAAACAATAGACAAGCAGATGTCCCAAAACTTTTGTCCATATAGTGTATCTACTGTGTACCGTTCCAGCCCTGCTTGGAGTGCTGGGTGCTGTCATGTAGAAGAGAGTGACTCCAGTGAAGCAGATACAGCAGTAATGTATGCATGAAGTCACCTTCATTCATCTGCTTAAGTCCAATCATTTCATTTCCTGCCGTTGTTGCTGTAAAGTGTCCCGGCGTCCCCCCTCAGTCGTCCCCTTTCTGTGAGCTCCTGTCAGCCTGAACGCAGCGTAAAATTGATGTGTTTGAGACGTGTTTGTGTTTTCTGTACATTTCCAGGGAAAAAAAGATAAATGGAGCCGATATGTTTGTGCTTGTAGCAGCATTTTCCTGCAGCGCTGCATTTATCAGATATGTGTGTGTGTGCGTGTGTGTGTGTGTGTGTGTGTGTGTGTGTGTGTGTGTGTAGGAGTATGTGGTCCACTGTGTATAGCTGGATTACAGATCTGGCCGTGGCTGGATTACGGGAAACTCTTAAACACAGAGACGCAGCTTTACCTACATTAAAGGGCTTCTGAAAACATCAGGTACTCCACACACACACACACACACACACACCCACACACACACACACGCACGCTTATTGTCTGGTCATTCGATTGGTCCACCAGGAGAGACTGACAGACATGTAATTGGGAATATCTAATTGGATAAAGAGAGAGTGTGTGGATGTACTCAGCCAGTTCATGTGTTGTGTTGTGTTGTGTGTGTGTGTGTGTGTGTGTGTGTGTGTGTGTGTGTGTATGTGTAGGGTGACAGGAAGTGTCATGGCTGAAGCAGGTCTTTACAGTGGAGTGCTCTCAAAAGGCCTAAACTCAGAGTCCAGCTTCCTCTGATCTGCTCTCCTTCAACTCCTTTGAAGAATGAAACTGCTGAGATAAAAGGATGGAGACTCATATTCCTGATCACAGTTCATCACAGTTAATGGAGGAAGAATGAGAAGCTTACGGAGAGAAAGATCAACAGATGCTTTATGACACAATAAATAAATAAACAGGGTATCGGTTATGTTCATGGTAATGTAGTAATAACTATTAACAGTAGTAATGATACTATTAGTAAAAGCAACAGTAATAATATCAACAACAGTATGAATAATAGTAGCAGTAACAGCTGTAATAGTACTAATATTATTAGAGTAGAACAGTAGGAACAGTAACAATAATAATAATAATAATAATAATAATAATAATAATAATAATAATAATAATAATAATAAAAGTTATAATAATAATAATTATTATTATTATTAAAACTATTAATATTAATGTAGAATTACATTTAGTGACAGTAATGACATCATTAGTGTTAGTAATAGTCAGTAAGAATGTTTAAAAGTATATTATACATAATTTAATACCATTTATAAGATGTTAATGGTGGTTCTGAGAGACGCTCAGCCAATTAGATCGCAGGACGGTAATGATGTGTCTTATAATAGAGCTGTTCTACTGCTCACTGTAGGAGGCATCAGCCCTGAGGTTCAGACTGTAATGAAGTCAGTGTGCACATCGGGCATATGTCACATATTTGTCTATAGCGCACACACACACACACACATACACACACACACACACACACACACACACACACTGCAGCCTCGATTCTGCCGTCAGTTATCTGGGTGGTCACCAGTTTGCACCATTTTCATGGCTACTTACATCGCACTGCACCACTGGAAAACAGGGGACATCTAAACACCTGGGGCACTCTGCAGGCTATAGGCTGCTGATCCATCACTCTAACACACACACACACACACACACACACACACACACACAGTCACATGAAACTTCTCCATGGCATGGCCCTCCTCCACTCGTCTCTCCAGCTCAGAGGCGGCAGTTTGCTGTGAATATCCGGCAGCGAGGGTACCGTCACGCACATTTGCAGGACTGGCCAGTACACGTGACACAGGCCACGCTGCCGTGACAGGGCTGACCAGCAGCAGACCACTAATTCGCTGTCATGGTGTCAGTGAGCCGCTTCACTAAACTGCAGAAATTACACACTGGCAGCACCTGCTCTGCGTACACAGGACATGTGCAAAAGTGCTAAAATGTCAACTGCTGTTCATTACATTATTTATTTGTGCATTTAACTGACCACACGCCAGAGAGCCCTACGGAGAAGAACGAGGGACTATCATCGTTTTAAAGAATACTGTATTTCAGCATGTTCTAGAGTGACCAGTCAGTCCGGACTGACTGACTGATCAGAGAGAGGGGGCGGGGCTGATGCTCAACCTGCACACAGACTCTGACTGATCAGAGAGAGGGGGCGGGGCTGATGATCAACCTGCACACAGACTCTGACTGATCAGAGAGAGGGGGCGGGGCTGATGACATCACTGACACAGATATTGGGTTACAGAGGAAAAAAGAGAAGGGAGGGTCTGTTTGCTCTCTTTCTTTGCTCACACAGTAGGTAGAATAAAAGTCCAAAGAAGAAATAATATTGACATACAAAAACAAAAATAATAAAGAACACTGGGGTTGGTCTTTATTTTATTTGGACCACTGTCAAATATGTTGAAGAACTTATATCTTTGTCAAATAATTCATCAACATTATTGTATTTACAGCTGAAAAACACTCTGGTAATAAACTGTTTATAAGCAAACAAAAAGGGCATATTTACAGAGTAAGAGCTCCTGAAAATAAAATTTTGGTGAATAAAAGTGTCAAAACTCCAAATCCCACAACATAGGCCTGAGGGTCACAAGGTGAATTAATTCATTTGTTTCAAAGACCCACTTTTTGTCTCATTAGGATTCATGTGTGTAACAGAGAGTCTTTGTGTTGGTGTGAACAACCTTTAAAAGGTCTAAAGAACTTCTTGCGAAGCAGCTGAAGAGCTTCTTCACACTGTGTAAAAAAAAGAACGCAGGTTTTCTTTTCACAGAGATGAAATACGGCATCAAATCTCCTGTTTAAGACGCGCTCCTCTCATTATTACGCAAAATAAAGTGTTATCTTCTTATTTTTACTCCATAAAGCATTATCTCCTCCGCACGGCCCATTAGTTCTGCTTCACTTGCAAAAGTTGTTAACAACTTCCAAGTTACAAGTTATTTAAGTTCAGCTATGTATTATCATAAGTGCTCCGCAGATGCACAGCGATACGCATTACTTGTTATCTGTTATGCATTTTCTGAAGACGTAAAGTGGAACGTGTAATTGCATACTTGTGTGTGGATGCATAATTATAAGATATATCACCGCAGTACAGCTGATCAAAAACAATAAGAAGGAATTAAGGGAAATAAAGTGCAATAATACAGAGAGAACAGAACCACAGTGTTCTGGAGGAATCGGCAGGCTGTTCTTATCATAGAGCTAGATATTCGATGGTGCAGCAATTATGGGGGGGGGTCTGAGTATTATTGAGCACACTTGAATAAATCATAATAATCCTTAAATAAGCCTTAGCAACAGTAACCATGACCAAAATTAATTCTTAATTACACTAAAGTGTATAAATAAAGTGTCTAAATACGAAATATGCTGACCTCAGTGGACAGATTGGGAACACACACACACCTGTACGGGAGGCTGACCACCGGTCAGTGCGCTCATGGCAAGGAGACAGGAATTATGGGAGTTCAAGCAAAGCATGATGGTGATGCCAGGTGGACGACGATCCTCTTCCAAAGTTGTGTGGACAGTTAATATTCCTCAGTGTCACGCGTACCAGGAATTCATCATATAAGGCATTACCTCCCACAGTGGACAGCGCAGTGGCTGCCAACAGGTGCTTAATGATGGTGACTGACTCTAATTGTCCGTGTGAACAGACAAGCGACTCAGAAATCACATCCACATTCAGTGCAGGAGCACTGGGATATGGGAGCAGATGTGGATATAGTGGTGGTTCCATACTGGTGTGAGGTGTTTTCTCATGGGTTGGGTCCACTGGTCCAGGTAAACACATCATTATTTCACTGCTTGATGATCCTTTGCAGCCCTTCATGGACTTCATAAACCAGTGTGAACCATAAACAAACCAGTGTCAACTTTAAATAAACCAGTGTGAACCATGAAGAACCAGTGTTAACTATAAATAAACCAGTGTCAACCATGAAGAACCAGTGTTAACTATAAATAAACCAGTGTCAACCATGAAGAACCAGTGTTAACTATAAATAAACCAGTGTGAACCATAAGTAAACAAGTGTAAACTTTAAATAAACCAGAGTTAATCATAAATAAACCATAAATTACCCAGTGTGAACAATAAATTACCCAGTATAAATCATAAATTATCCAGAATAAACCATAAATAATGCATAGTAAACAAGTACTGTCTAAACTAAAGTGCAATCGTAGTTTACACAACACACATGACAGTGCTTTGAAATGATAATGGAAGGTAGGTTCTCTGTATGGAACCGTGTGTAATTGAATAGTCCAGGTGGTTTCCTCACGACAGCCCACGTATGAACCCTGCTGCTCTTTAATCTGGCTTCACTGCGATTTATCTGGCCCTGGAGCAAGCGCACAGAGAGAGGACATGAAGGATGTCCATTTTATTCTGAGGTTTATTAAAAGCCCTAGAGAAACACACACACACACACACACACACACACACACACACACACACACACACACACACACACACACTACCTACCAAAGCACACACACCTTGCATGATAGCTTGTTGGAAGGGGTGGAAAGTGGAGGGATGACAAATTGACTTCTATTCATGGAGTTGACCATACATACTAAACGTAACACAAAAAGAAGGAGTCCTCTTTAACCGTAAGCCGGAGGCAGAATGCGCCTCCATTCTGATTTCCACACCCGCCTGTGTTCCAGGAGCTCATCTCCTACTCTATTTCCTGTGGAGTGAGAGAGCGAGGCCTGGTTATCTTCTCCCTACTGCCCTCCTCATATCACTGCTTTCAATTTGACCCCACGTAGGGGTATCAGAGTTACCCATAACAAGACATGGCGGGCCACCGGGGGCTCTAGACTCACCTCCTGTCTCCCCGGTGTTCTCTTAGGACGGCGAAAATGAGAAATCGAGGGTGGCGAGACAAAAAGCTGGAAGTGTTCTTCACACCTCCGCACCTGTTCTGAGGCTTTCATTTCCACCTCCGACTCGCCACCGCATGAACACAGCGAGACAGAAGGAACGAGCCTGCCGTACAATTACATCATGTCTGTTCATTTTAAATAAATCATAAAAACAAAATAAACAAGTCAATGTACAACAAAATCACACAACAATCCACGACAGTGTACAGTGGTCAGCAATTTGTTCGCACGTCCAGAAGGTCTGGGGTCGTGGTGTGGGTGCAGTTTCGTACGATGTCAGATCACCTTCGGTCTTCATTACAGACACTTTAACAGACCAACGTTTCGTTAATGAGGTTCTGCAACCAGTGCTTCTACCTTTTCTGAACACACACTCCGGTGCTCTATTCCAACAGGACGACGCTCGTCCACACACTGCTGCCGTCTCAAGATCTCGTCTTGAAGACACAGATACTACGCCGTGGTCGGTCTCATCTCCAGACCTGTCCCTGATTGAAAATATGTGGATGCTATTGGACGCTCTATCAACACTCCACCCCTACCACACCATCTGCAGAACTGAGTGAGAACATTCAAGCTGCATGGGATGGATCATCACAGGACACCATTAGGAACCTCTACAACTCCAAAAGAACTGCAGTCCCACACTTTCTTCTGGGAGAAACTGTTTTGTGAAGATAGAGGAGATATAGAGATATAGATTACAGCGACTAAACTGAGGCACGAGTTCAGTATCCTTGTCATTATAATGAAAGCTGGTTCAGTGGTTTGGTTCATCAGATCTCCAGGCTGGTGAAAGAAGAAGAAAGGCTGCACATGCTGTGGGGGTTCTCGTGTTGTTTTGAAGCAGCATCTGTGATTGTTTTTGAGAACAAGTACTTCCCTCATAGTGGAGCTTCTCTGACGTCACTCCCGACCCAGATCTGTGAGCAGCAGATTATCAGGGGGAGAACGTTCTCTCACTCCTTTGTAATTTTTTTTTGTCTATTTTGGCTTTCCCTCGCTCCATCAGCTCTGCTCACTTCCCCTTCCCAAGGTTCACACACTAATGCTCACCCCTTTTACACCATCATTCTCACTGCTTCTCACCTTTTCCTGTGTGTATCTCCTTCTCTGGCTCATTACTCCTCTGTTTAAAGTCCAGTCAGATATTTTTCTCACATGTAACACAACCTCCTGCCCTCCAGGCCTCGGATCTTGTTCGAAATCGATCATCTAGAGTGTTTTTTTTATGCTGAAAATAAGAGTTGTTTGTAATGATTAGATTGACACTGATATTTATAATAATAATAATAATAATAATAATAATAATAATAATAATAATAATAATAATAATAATAATAATAATAATAATAATTGGTATCAGTATTATCCCTTCTCAGGACTTTTATTCTGAAATTTGAACAATATGTGAGCAAACAGCCCCTCCCTTCTTTTTTCCCCTCTATAACCTAATATCAAGGATTTAATTCAGTTGGAGTGAATTTTTGCTGTTTTCTGATCTGAATTTTGTGTTTTATCTGGGAAACGAAGCCTAAAAACAGCACATAACAGCTTACAAAGTGTGTATCTCGGGCTTTAGTTAATATAAGCTGTCCAAATATTTGTGGATGCCCATTCAATTGAATGCATTCAGCTACTTTAATCTGCACCCATTGCTGACATGGATGTGCATCTACAGTCCCTGTAGAGAAGTACTGCCAATAGAATAGGACTCTCTGGAGCAGATAAAGAAACATGACTCTATTGTCTCCATGTCTAATAGCAGGTGGACTAGAGGGTATAAAGACCCCCAGCATTGAGCTGTGGAGCAGTGGAACTGTGGAATGAAGGATGTCCATCACATATCAGCGAAGAGAACAAAAACACCAAATATAATACATTTAATGAATAAATCCTGTCACAACAACCTTCTGGGACTCTAAGGACTCTCAGGATACTAATGTCATAAGAGTCCCCAACACCATGTTTAACAGCAAACAAAGCTGCATACATGAAGAGAAACATGGCCTTTGTTCGTGTTCATCACCCGAGGGGAGTGCACCGACTGTTAATATGCACAGCACTGATGGAATAATGAACAGTGATCGCTGGGTTTCACTAATTCCGGAACAATAAGCCTGTAAACGAGGGTTCAGACTAACCAGGCTTATTTGAGCTGTTTGTGACAGTCGTACTGATTCATACTGACTCCCACAGCATGGTCTGTATCGCCGGGACTGCAGAGCAGTTACAGATTTAAAGATGATAAATCAACATCCAGTCCTCCGCCGCGTCCTCGGAGAGGATTTGACTGAAGGATTACGTCTGATGAGGTTTGTGAACGCACCGTTGTTGAAGGTGGATTAATGTCATTACCAACATTAGAAGGATCAGTCAATACCGAGTGCCGGCACTTTGGTTTATACATCACTTGACTTAATCTTTCAAACATGCGGAGCTGCAGATGAGTTTGACGCCAAGATCATTTCTCATCTTCTCCCTCTGTCACTTACAAACAGTCGCCAATTCGGTTTTTTTTTTCATTTGCACTTGAATAAAAAAGTCAATTACTTTACAGGCAGCACACACAGGTGCTCTACAGCCCTTCACGCTGTAGCTGCAGATCCAGAACCTTCCAGTAGTATCCAGCTGCAGACCCCCAGGACAGCACACTTGTGCCTCAAGTGGTTCGTTTCAGAATTGCAGTCACGTTAGGGGACAGTGAGCACACGTGCCTGGAGCAGTGGGCAGCCCAGTCCACAGCTTGGGTCTTACTCAAGGGGACTTCAGTCATGTCCTGCCAGTTCGGGGAATCAAACCAGCAACCATCCAGTCACAAGGCTGGTTCCCTCACCACCAATGGGTGATGTACTTCATTAGCTTGCTGGTGCTGAGAATGACCCACCACCCACATCATATCACTCTGTGTGGTGGTCCTGTGGGGTCTGATCATTGAAGATCAGGGGTGAAAGGAAGAATAAAGTCTGCGGTAGATGAACTACAGTCTGGAATTATAGAACCACAAGGACTGCTGTGTGATCAGAGGAGCTGATGGAAATTGGACTCAATGTAATTAAAAGTGGTCATAATGTTGTAACTGATCAGTGTATTTGTCCATTTTTTAGGACAGATTAGCCGTCTGAAGAAAGAAAATACTGCAGAAATCTGCAAACTGAGGCTCCAGAAATACATTTCACCGATGCTTTCCCCCAAAATCTGTTTGTTAGAGTGAAATGCATTCAGTGTGAATCTGAACACAAAAAGATAATTTAGTGTGTTTTTCTCTCTGCTGTTAATCATTTTGAATCTTCTGCAAAAGGCCTGTAGATGGTCTTAAGCTTTCTCTCATTTTCTTCTCATCCGTGCGCTGCCTCGAAGCATAAACAAAGTCACTCTGCAAATTGTGCTTTTTAAGTCACTTTTAGTAGCTCACCCCCTCAGTTTTTGGGAAGAAGTCAGAACATTTGTGCTGAGTGTTTTAAGCCAGTTGGTGTTTGCTTTCTTGAATACTGAAATGCACTCTGGAAGATAGCGTCAAGCAGGTCACCGAGAAGCAGAAAATGCACCCCACTGAAACAGCCAGGCACCTTCAGCCTCAGGCCTGCACATGATTCCTGCATGAGAAGCTAGGTCTCTTAGAGACCATACAGGGGCAGGCTGGACCTGCTCCACCAGAGGATGCCTTTCTGCACTGGCCCTGTAAACTGTGTGATGGATGAGAGAAGGAGAGCAGGAGAGAGTGTGTGCGGGTGGGTTTACACTTTCTTTCAGCCAACTTTGTCCACATGGCGACGGTGGAGAATAAATTAGAAAGAAACGAAATGTTTTTAAGAGACTAAAAAAGGTGAAAAAAATTCATCGATCAAAAATGAAAACATGAAATGTACTTGACTGCAAATTATATCCTAATTATTTAAATCAATTTAATAAATTAAATAAATGTAATGTAAAATTATAAATGTAAACAATTGATTTGAAATCATTAAAATTAAACATGTTAAATAAACAATAAATGATTAATGATCAAGCAATAATAAATGTGTAATTAATAATTAAAGACTGTAGAAGCAGTATTTATAAAAAATATGTTTTTTCTAAGAAATGCAGTTATAATTTTAATGCTTTGTAAACGTGAAGCACTTTTATTGATGAAAAATCTATTAAAATAAAGATTGTTGATTGATTCTTCCCATTGTTATTTTCCTTCGTGATCTCTGGTCAGTTCCTTACACTGCTGATCTGGTCAGTTCCTTACACTGATCTCTGCTCAGTTCATACACTGATCTCTGGTCAGTCCCTTACACTGATCTCTGGTCGGTCCCTTACACTGATCTCACGTTAAGTTCCTTACACTGATCTCTGGTCAGTTCCTTACACTGATCTCCTGCTCAGTTCCTTACGCCTGATCTCTGGTCAGTCCTTACTTTGATCTCTGGTCAGTTCCTTACACCTCTGGTCGGTCACACACTGATCTCTCAGTTCCTTACACTGATCTCTGGTCAGTTCCTTACACTGATCTCTGCTCGGTTCCTTACACTGATCTCTGGTCAGTCCCTTACACTGATCTCTGCTCAGTTCCTTACACTGATCTCTGCTCAGTTCCTTACACTGATCTCTGGTCAGTCCCTTACACTGATCTCTGGTCAGTTCCACACCCTGATCTCTGGTCAGTCCTTACACTGATCTCTGCTCAGTTCATACACTGATCTCAGGTCAGTCCCTTACCACTGATCTCTGGTCAATTTCCTTACACCTGATCTCTGGTCAGTTCCTTACACTGATCTCTGGTCGGTCCTTACTGATCTCTGGTCGATTTCGCCACACTGATCTCTGGTCAGTTCCTTACACTGATCTCTGAGAGAGAGTAGAGAAGTCTCTGAGAGGGGCAGTGTGGAGGGGGTAATAGAAAGGGTTTCCTTGGCTCTCTGTGCTTTCGTGGCAGTTCGCTGTTTGCTGGACCACTGCTTTAACTGTCAAAGACTTTCCTGACCATCAACAAGGTGTCCAGGGTCAGAGCTAACAACAGCAAGCCAACAGCTCCCCAACGCCTTCAATCTCTCTCTCTCCTTCTGTCTCTCTCTCTCTCTCTCTCTCTCTCTCTCTCTCTCTCTCTCTCTCTCTCTTTCTCCTCTCTCTCTCTCTCTCTCTCTTTCTCCTCTCTCTCCTTTCTCTCTCTCTCTGTCTCTGTCTCTCTCTCTCTCTTTCTCTTTCTCTCTCCTTTCTCTCTCCTGTCTCTCTGTCTCCTCTCTCTCTCTTTCTCTCTCTCTCTCTCTTTCCCTTTCCTACTCTCTCTCTGTCTCTGTCTCTCTCTCTCTCTTTCTCTCTCTCTTTCTCTCTCTCTCTCTCTCTCTCTCTTTCTCTCTCGCTCTATCAGCTGTGGAGAAAGGAGACAGTAGTGTTCATACTTTGTATCATAGCGGTTAAGGACAGTGTGGCCAGAGACACAGGAAGAAATGAGAAGTCCCCGATTAAAGACCAGCTCTGACATCTTCCTTAAATAACATCATGTTCACTGATCATACAAAACAAACTCATTTAGACTCTCTTCTGAAGTGCGGAGGAATGCTTTCTGTTGAACCTAGCCTGCCGAGATCTCAGCAGCAGAGACTAATCACCCTTTTATCAAGAGCCTGAAAACACAGCCAGCCTGTCCTTCCCACAAACTGAACACACTCAACACACAATCACCCCAGCACACAAACAAACACACCTGAAACAAACACACAAACACTTCAATAAATAAATGGTCTTGGCTTTACAAAATTAAACAACGATGGTTCAGATTAATCAAGAGTGTGCAGTTTTGAGGGTTATTTATAACACTACTATTGATACAAGCGTAATTATCTCTCTCTCATAGCCCGCCCTCTCTCTGATCAGAGTCTGTATGCAGGTTGAGCATCAACCCGCCCTCTCTCTGATCAGTCAGAGTCTATAACTGTGCAGGTTTGAACATCAGCCCGCCCTCTCTGATCAGTCAAGAGTCTGTATGCAGGATTGAACATCAACCCCGCCCCTCTCTCTGATCAGTCAGAGTCTGTATGCAGGTTGATCATCAGCCCGCCCCTCTCTCTGATCAGTCAGGTGTATGCAGCAGGCATCGCCCGCCCCCTCTCTGATCAGTCAGAGTCTCATACCCAGGTGAGCATCAGCCGCCCTCCCTCTGATCAGTCCAGGAGAATACATGTGCAGGTTGAGCATCAGCCCACCCCTCTCTGCTGATCAGTCAGAGTCTGCTTGCAGGTTGAGCATCAGCCACTTTCTCTGCACAGTCAGTCTGAGAAAAAATGCTGTTTACTAATTTCTGATTATGCGTAGAAGCAAGGAGTGCGCAAAACAAACAAACACAAACTCTAGCCGCATAAAAATAGAGTGTATTGATGAATGGATTCAGTGTCATTTTTCTCTCCTGCAGTGAAGAAGCTGCATGTGAGATGGTGCTACCAGAAGTAATTTACAGTAGCTTCAGCAAATGTTCAGTGTGCAGAACATGTAGTCGTCTAATTTGGATTTACTCTGCTTAATTATTGAGTCGCAACAACGTAAACAGCTGCAGTGAAGAAGGTGCACTTGAAGCGCTGCAGGCTGTGGACATATTAGATGAACCACTTTCAGAACCTCCTTCTGAAAGGGATAGATATTATATATAAACTGTGTTAAAAAGTCAACAACATGTCCTCCTCTGTCACTTTGGATCTATCTGTCTCTCAAAGCACGTGGTTCCAGACGTCCTGCTCTTTGTCTAAGTGTTCTGCGGAGAATTTTAATTTTGTCTGGTATTGTTTGACAGTAGAGTTCCTGTAAGCTTACCTCCATGAAGATCAGACTGGTTTGGTCTCTTTCTGATGGTAGAAGCTGAACTTTGGAACATTTTAGGATTGTTGGATCTTCTTTACTCATCTTGTGAGGTTCTGCTCTTGGTGAACTTGCTAGAGCTGGTGATCTGGTCATGTGGGCAGTTGTTCCTAAATTGTTCTCCACTTGTAAATGAGGTTCGGACAGTGGAACAGCCGATTTATATTGTTCCTGAGATCTTTTCGTCCTTCTCAGGCCTCACCTGCATCTACAACCTTCTTACTGAAAGCCTTTTCTAACAATGAATTAATCATTAGCAGCTGGGTTCTAATTTTTAGGATTTTAAGCACAAAGATCCTCCTGAAAATGATGTTTTAATAAATGGTTTTTAAAAATGATGTTCAGCTCCATCTCTCGGTGAAGGTACAAAAAAAAGTCTGGTGAAGTTAAAAAATCAATAAAATACAACATTTAGACTCTCGCTCTTTAAAGATGCTGAAGGTCAAGCAGCAGTAAATTAATGAAACATCTGAAGATAACGAGCTTTGATTGCATGTAAGCAGCAGAGTTTATACTGTAAATATACCATATCTCTCTCTCTCTCTCTCTCCTCTCTCTCTCTCCTCTCTCTCTCTCTCTCTCTCTCTCTCTCTCTCTCTCTCATCCCGGACCCCCCGGCAGTATTTGAATTCCGAATGTCTCCCTCCGTATCTGCGTTTATTTATTAATCTTTATATGCACGGTGTATCCTGATTGTGAATGTAGATCCGACAGCCTGGTTTCAGTCCTAACGAGGGCAGTTTCCATAGCAACTGAGACCAGACCCACTCCGTATACCGGCTGCCAATCAGACCAGAAAAAAAGAAAAAGAAGGGGAGCAGAAAAAAAAAAGGTGAAGGGCAGACATCTCTCTGCTGATGAAGGCTGGAGGGTGAAATGCCATCAGTACAACAGGGCATGAAACACACACACATGCCGCACACACACACACACACACACAGACACACACACACACACACACACACACACACACACACACACACACACACACACACTTTCACTGCTCAAAGTCAAGTCAGCAGTGTCGTTTACATAAGCTGAAATCTAGGAAATTCCAGGCCTATATATGAGTAATAACACCGTATACTACAGCCAGAAGAACCTGCCCATCAAATACACACCTCTGATAGTAAACCCAGATCTGTAGAACATTAGAACAACCCAAATACACATCTACCTGTAATTAACTCTATATAACATTAGAATAAACACAAATAAACATAAAGTCAGCGTCAGTGAGAGCGTCTACCTGTAATTAACTCTATATAACATTAGAATAAACCCAAATACACATAAAGTCAGCGTCAGTGAGAGCGTCTACCTGTAATTAACTCTATATAACATTAGAATAAACACAAATAAACATAAAGTCAGTGTCAGTGAGAGCATCTACCTGTAATTAACTCTATATAACATTAGAATGTGCTGTTGGTCAGTAAAGTTATTGATAAGTTGGTTAGAAAGTTTGTTTAGATAATATATATGTTATGTGTTTTGATTCGATTAACAGGTTGAAGATGTCTGTCCATAATAAATCATTCAGGTCTGTGAAATCTTCACTTACCTTCATGATTCGTCCCAAAGCAGCAGCAGCAAGAAAAGGAAAGGAAAGGGAAGAATTAAAATTCACAGCCGAGAAAATTCAAACTGTGCTTTAAACTTTCATCTTAACAAACCTGTTTCCCACATGGACCACTTTCCAACAAAAGCAGGGTGAACTCCTTTTAACTCACTGAATTTTGAAGAAACAGAGAATAAAGGTGTGTCCCAATACTTTTGACCACATTTAAGCCCCTCTGTTTGTTTCTATGACTTCACTTTTCAGCTCTTCACTCGGTAACATCGTTTCCACTGTTAGTGAAGAGAAGCTCTTTAAGCTTCAGAACTCGATACCAATCCTGTAGGATGTTTTCAGAGTTCGACATTTTTTAATTCCTTTTTTAATGGTCTTCATTTGAGACGTAAACATAAACAGAATTTAAACATTTATATGGATTTGATCATGTTTTGATTAAAAATGTCCTTGTACTTACAACTTGTGTGTGTTTGAAATAAAAAAATATTGATTTTGAGCTGAAAATGCAATGAATTAATGAATTTATTTTAATGATTAAGTTGACAAAACTATTTAAAATAAGGGTCCAAAACAAATAAAATATTATGTCTGTTTATCTGCTCCAGAGAGTCCTATTCTATTGGCAGTTCTTCTCTACAGGGCTAGACAAGCTGTGTGTGCATTTGCACGTCTATGTCAGCAATGCACGCAGC
Organism: Acestrorhynchus altus; assembly: GCA_034509495.1. NCBI lineage: Eukaryota > Metazoa > Chordata > Actinopteri > Characiformes > Acestrorhynchidae > Acestrorhynchus > Acestrorhynchus altus. The sequence goes on along the minus strand of CM067512.1, from coordinate 1,220,805 downwards.
TTACAGTAGCAGAACGCATTGATTAGAAGGTGTTAGAGACGTTTGGACGTATATGATGTAAATGGCGCCGAAGCCGTTCCTCATCAGCTCGGCAGACGACGGTTCCACAACTCCAGCATCAGCAGAGTGACTGTCACCGTCACAGCTGAGATTTACGCGGTGAAGGGCCGTCCTTCGTCAGAGTGAAAGGCACAGACACTACAGCACAATAATCAGCTGCATTTTCTTCCAGAACACAAAGAAACACAAAGGAAGATGCTCTTCTTAGTGTTCGGGAATTGAAATCCTTTCACAGCGGCGCTGGACGGGAGGGTGAAATACACATAAAAGAATTTTATTTTTTCATTTCTGCACATGAAGAAATAATTTATGGCCCTATTTTCTGTAATTGCTTAGACTAAGTGCACCTTTTAATCCAAATTGCTGGGAATTATGCAGAAAATAATGAACAGACCCCACACAACTGATGTAGAAATCCATCTTTTCAAGACTGAGATGTTATGTGGTCAACTATTAATCCTTTATTGCCGAGGCAGTTCCGCCTCCTAATCTGATTATCGACTTTAATAATGTGATTTCTCACGGCTGAAGTCTATTTATATATTTCATTTGGGTCGTCAATGATACTCCTGTTTGTTTCTTCTGATGAACAATAAACTGCATCCGACCGTAAAGGCAGCACAGAGCTCCTTTAACGTGTCTTATTCTGCGTGAAAACGAGGAGGGGACAGCTTTGCTGGCTTTGTTTCACTTCTGGTTTGACAGCAGATCTGTTGATATACACCAATCAGCCATAACATTATGACCACCCCCTTGTCCATTGTATCAGCTCATCTTAATCAGGAATGTGAAGGACTAGAGGACGACCGACACTAACTGTGCAGAGACAGATGAGCGTCTGTCTCTGACTTTACATCTACAAGGTGGAGACACTCGGTACGAGTGGACGGTGAGTGGACACAGTGATGGGAGGGCTTTATACCCCTCCCGTGCCAACCAGAGAGTCCTGTTCTAATGGCAGTACTTCTCTACGGGGACGAGACTGCTTAAAGTAGCTTAGTGCTTATATTAGAAGGGGTGTCCACAAACATTTGGACAAGTCCCACCGTCTGTGATTGCTTTAGGAAGAGGAAGATGATCTACTGAAGCTGAAGCTTCTCCAACCCGTGCAGAAATGGACCTCCAGTCTCTCTGTTACAGTGAATATTAACTTGCTGGAGGTTCAAGTGCTTTCTAGTGGGTTGGAATCGGATTTTGAACTTTAGTCCAAACACTGCGCTGAATGTTTTTTTGCAGAACATAATTGAGTTCCTCTCACTTCGAGCATTTATTTGAATGGAAAACCATAATAAAGCACTTAGGATTTGTTTAAAGGCCAACCGGAGCCCAGCGATAACTCATCGCACTGACGCAACTCTTAGTAAACTGGTAAAATATGGTACATTGCTCTCTCTAGAGCTGCTGAACGTCCAGCTTGGGCCCAAACACTCTTTTTTATCTCCTTCACTCAAAACCACAGTGTCCCCTCAGGTTTATGTCTCTCTTAAGTGCTTTTCAACTTCCTTCACTACATCCTCCTACTATACCTTACAAAAGCTCTTTTTTTATTCGGTGAAACATTACAGCTCCCTCCGTCTGTCTCCTTCTCTCTGGCCTGACACTTGGTAGGCCAAAGGAGCTTCAGCAGCTTCTGCCTGGCTTGCTCGTGGGACTCCATAAATCACGTGTGGATTTACTCGCCACCATTAAGAATATAGGTGATTCAGGTCCCATTTCACAACACAGCGGCTGCCGTCTCCGAGTGGGACGCTCGGGGCAGTGAAAAATGACAGCATCATGCTGCTTTCTGCCCATAAATCATTCAACACCCAATCTCAGGATGCAGTATGAAAGCCACAATGAAGTCATAGGAGGGACCAGGGCAGAGAGTTGAGAGACCTGGGACGTTTTCAGTCTGGCTTTCAGTCCTGAATGATGACAATAAGGCCAGGGGTGACTCAGCAGGACAGCTTTCAAAGAATTCAATCTTATCTTAGGCTGTTTCGGCGAAGATCTGATCAGAGATGGAGGAAATGGGAAAGCAAGATAAGAAAGATGCCCAAAGCGTTGTTTATGAAAGCCATGTTTATTATATGACCGTATAAGACGCAAATATCTGGTTTTGTAAAAATTACAACCCACTAGGAACGTAAATATTTATTATACACTCATCATCAAAGAAACAAACCCAGAAGGTATCAACCAACAGGTCTGAACCCTGGTGAGTATGTCTGAGATGTGTTTGAGACATGCGAATGATTCAAGTTTCACGCTCGGCTGACCTATACGACGTAATCCAGGATGGGTCTAATTTCTATACATGACTGACTTGGTTTTCTAAATCTGAGCTGGGGCCTAAAACTTAGAGAAGGAGACATGGGACCAAAAGGTGGCTAGTTCAATTCCCTGGACTGGCAGGAAATGGAAGTGGAGGTGGAGGAACAGTGTTGTTTCCTCATAAATGAATTCAAACTAAACCCAAAGTCAAGGTTTGAGAGGTTGACGTGGGACCAGAAGGTCACTGGTTCCTTTCCCTAGATAAACAAATCTAATCTAAATCCAAGGTTAGGTTTAAAGGTTAAAGGAGTGAGTGAGACCTGAAGGTTATCGATTGGATTCCCTGGACTGGAAAGAAGTGGAAGTAGAGGGAGGGAAGGAACTGTGTCGTCTCCAGATAAACAAAACAAATCTAAACCCAACCTGAAGGTTTTGAGTGGGCATGGGACCGGGAGGTTGCCAGTTCATTCCCCTGGACTGACTGTCCAGGCTGTCAAAATGATTATGATGGACCTTAAGACACAAAAAGATCTCATTTCTAATGTAAGAATGAATCTTCCAGATCAGCCTGTGACCAAACTTACACCAAATCTCTAGAGTGCACATCCACAGCACAGCGAGCCCAAGTCTCTTTCAGCTGGCAGAGACACAAAGATCCTCACCTCTGAATCATTTTCAATTGGGATATTATATATTATATATTATATATTATATATTAAGTATTATATATTATATATTATATATTATATATATATATATTTTGCCCTCGGTCTGAGCGTGAGCGAGTATTCCGGGGTGCTCCGGGTGAGTGAGTAGGCATTGATAAACAACGATAAACAAATAATGAAAATGAAAAAGTGATCAAATCAAAGTCCCAGGGTGTTTCCACTACTCATCAGCAGCAAGTAACCTCTCCTCTCCGCAAACAGCCATGAGGCAAGCAGCTTCTGCACTGTTTAGATTAAAATGATTTATTTGGTTTTTTTATTGTTCCCTTGTGAGCTCCTCCATGGCAGCCTCTTAAGCACTGTTTGCTTTTTCAGCGAGTAAACAAAGCAAAGCGGCTGGCAATCGTTATTCTTCCAATTCGGCATTCAGCAACTCCAGTTCTGCTTTTGCTTTGTTTGTTTTTTCTCTTTAAAAAATTCCAGGAACATCTAAACATTTCATGCTTAGAAGTCCAGAGTCCGTCTTGATGCTACTCAACAATTATTTAAAAACAGCAAGAAAAGGGTTACTTTGAGCAATATCTCTCAAACTGATCCATAGAGACCTGATGGTCCACTTTTTGTTCCAATACTATACTGTGCTGGTACGAGTGGATCAGACACAGCAGTGCTGCTGGAGTGCTTAAACACTGTGTCCACTCACTGTCCACTCTATCAGACTCTCCTACCGAGTGTCTCCACCTTGTAGATGTAAAGTCAGAGACAGAAGCTCATCTGTTTCTGCACAGGTTGTGTTGGTCGTCCTCTAGTCCTTCATCAGTGCTCACAGGACGCTGCCCACAGGATGCTGGATGTTCCCAAAGAACACAGCTCTGCAGCACAGCTCAACGTGGGGGGCTTGACGATCCCATGCCTGGCATTAGGTGTGGTGCCAAGGTTCATGTTTGTTTACGAACTGCCTATTCTATTGGCAAACCTCTCTACAGGGACTAGACAAGCGATGTAAGCCATGGATGCAGTTTAAAATAGCTGAATGCATTCATTAGGAAGGGTGTCCACAAACTTTTGGATAAACACTGTATTATCATCTTATTACTTCATCAAAAAACAACCTCCATGTCACCACATCTCTACTTCAACATCCACAAGTGAGACGTGATCAGCATGCATTCACAAGGTGCTGCGATAGCTGCTCTTACCAAAGATCATCTTCAAGGGTTCAGCTGTAATAGGCAAAGATCTGTGTCTTGAAGTCTCAGGGATATAATACTTTAATAGGCGTCGCAGGAAAGTGTAATGACTGAAACATATCGCTGTAAAACTTTCTACTTTCTAGGGCCATTTCCCCAAGAGGCCCCGAGAGATCCGGCTTCCTGCAGTGAAGGACTTCGGGGGGTCTTCAGAAAGTCGGTTGCAATGTGATGGTGTCGTCTAGCCGAGGGAGTTCTTCAAAGAAAAAGATGGGGAATATCTTGCTTAATGAAGGTCTGGACAAGGCAGGTCTTAATTACGGCTGAAACATTAGGGATCGAGGGCAGTGGCATGCTAATGAAAGAGTTAATATTCATGGACTTTCTCTGTTCCACTTCTTCCCACCCACAACAAAGAGACCTCAAGGACTTCAGTCCTTCTGAGACTCGCAGCCACGCTGATGTTAATTACTGATCTTCCATCTGACACCAGACGTTTGTGCCGTCGAAGGCGGCTGTGGCAGAATCCTTCCAGGTTTCAGACGACCTCCGAAACGCGCTCACGTGGGTGGGCGCGGGGGCACGGCCGAGGGTGTTGGTGATTGGCGTTTTACGGGCATGAAGTCTTACTCGAAAATTTGGCGTGGCATCTTTGCAATTCCGAGAGGAATAGCTGTGATGGAGTCGATGATTGGTCGCATTCCACCACGGAAGCATCAGTATAGCAATTAACGGGTAATCGGATCTAATTACGCCTCTCATTCCTGCTAAGGTCATCAGCTTCTGAGCAGAGCCTCACGCCGGAGATAAGCGAGACAGCCAGAAGGAGACGGAGGGAAAAGCTCCAGAGATCAGCCAAGCAGGTGCTTGAAACATTCCTGCCTGGGTCCATTCACCAGGGATCCAAATAACCCCTTTCTGGGATGTGACACTTTGCACTGCACACTGATAAAATGCGCCCCGCCGTGCACTCAAGCCTATTGGCCAGGAGAAAAAATAGTGGTCAGGAGAGAGATATTTCAGAGGCTGTGTGAGGTATAGCAATTTCCTACCATTGAGGCCAATCTCTCCTCTCTCTTTCTCTCTGCACTTGCCGTCGCCCAGCACCACACTGGACCCTTTTCCATCTGCGAAGCTCCTCACAAGCATTCACCCTATTGATTTGGTCACTCGGGAGGAGAAAACTCTTTGCCTTCGCTTCGAGACTTCCAGTGAGAGATGTTTCTGTTGTAATCAAAGCACATGCTCTGAAATCGTGCTGAGCTCATATTAGAACTCAGCTGTCTTAAGAGTTTTCCCTCAGTTTGGCTCCAAGGGGAGCTCTCCTTAACATCCCTGCCACGAGGTAAGGTCAACAATAACATTATGGCCACCTTCTAAGGTCAACAATAACATTATGACCACCTTCTAAGGTCAACAATAACATTATGACCACCTTCTAAGGTCAACAATAACATTATGACCACCTTCTTTCTCTGCAGACTTCATTCTCCTCCTTTCACCCTGTTCTTCAATGATCAGGACCCCACAGGACCACCACAGAGCAGATATGATGTGGGTGGTGGGTCATTCTCAGCACTGCACTCACACTGACATGGTGGTGGTGTGTTAGTGTGTGTTGCTGGTACGAGTGAATCAGACGCAGCAGTGCTGCTGGAGTGCTTAAACCGGCAAACAACTTGTAGGCTTAGGGTCGTTGTCTTTCTGCATGACCCACATTTTCTTGGGAATTCAGTTAACGGACAGACGTCAATGCCAGTGATGTAAAACCATCCTGGACCAACTTCAAAAAGGGACAAACCATGACACTATTTAGTGCATTCAGCAGATTTTACACCCTCCATCAGCCTCCACCTGTCTTTAGGCCTTTACTCTCAGCTGCTGGCATTTTGTTTCCCCCTCTGTCCTCCCCACCGCCACCAGTGTAGTCCTGTTGGTCATCCAGGGGGCTGGCTCTGCCCTGCCTTTCATATTTAATAGGATCAATGAGGACCCCGATGCTTTAACTCGTAATTGTTACCATCCAGACAGAAAAACAGGAGCGAATAACATTTTTCTGCCTGCGACTCTGAGTTTTTTTGTGGAACTGTTCTGTTTATCGGCTTCCTTTTCCTTCAATTGACAAAAAATGGCCTTACTTGCCTTGAACTGGCCTTTAATCAATGTGTCACATAAAGAAGCCTTTCATTCATCAATATATGCTCTCCTGTATCCAGAGATCCATTAAGAACAGGGACAATTCATCTGTATTCAATATTTAATAAGAATCCCTCCCTCTCTCTCTCTCTCTCTCTCTCTCTCTCTCTCACTTACCTATGAACACTCACACACACACACACACACACACACACACACACACACACACACACATACATAATTCATTTATGACGGTAAGTACTGCAGGCGGCAAACACATTCGGTGAACCCCTGAGTGTCAGAGTGAAGTGAAATGGTTTTATAAGCTTGTCGATGGACTCTGGAGAGGCAGAGGAGCCCGTTAAATATGCTATTGCATCCAATTCTTGCATTTCGGTGCTGGCAAGATGTTTTCCACGCACTCTGGACGGGCAGGAGGGTTGCAGCACGGTTAGTATGTCAGTCAAAACAATGATCCATCATTGTTCTAGCGTCATGTAGATCCTCTGTCCCTGTACTGGACTGGACTGTAAGGTATTAGGATTCAAATGCCCTTCGGGCCGTTTGCACAAACGTTTGAGGACCATCTCTGCATGCAATTTAATTTACACCCATTGCTGAGGCAGATGTGCAAATGCACACACAGCTTATTTAGTCCCTGTAGAGAATTACTGCCAATAGAATAGGACTCTGGAGCAGATAAACACACATGACCCTATTGTCTCCATGTCTAATAGCATGTCTCATTCTCTGGAATGAGAGGATGAGATAAGTCAGAACATTGTTGTAATAAGCTAATGGGAAGTTGCTTCAGCACAGCTCCTAATGGTCAGTGTGGTCAGCCTGGTGTTGTACTTGCGACAGATGTGACAGCTAGAGGTCAGACTGAAAAACTCGAGTCAATAGAACCTGATCTATGCTCTACAGAAGTTGTGAGGACATGACTCGATGGTCCTCATGCCCCATACCTTTGGGATGAGTTGGAGGGGCACATTTAATCACCCAAAATCAGTGTTTGATACTCAGAATTCCGTGATGAACGGACCAACCAAAATGCTCCAAAATGTCTCGGAATACAATCTTTTCTACTGACAGTTAAGAAACATTTCCCTCCTTCTGTAAATGGTCTCTTTTGGAGATATGAGGTTCTTGCCTGACAGTGATGATACATGAATAAACATATTTGAAGAGTCGCCAAATATCCCCACAGTATTTTAAGACTGTCTTAATTTAGATCAGTTCAGGAATCATCTCAAAGCTCTGGCGTTCCTCCTCACACACAGATCAGCCTGAGTCACAGCAGCAGCTCTGTAAACAAATCCTCCACGATAAGCTTCCATTACAGCTGATAATCCCAGCTCGAGGATATTGTTATTGATTTGCAGGATATCAAGCTGCCAGCTTCCCAAAAAGGGAACCCGGTGACAGTGTCTTATGGAGAAAAGGAAAAGGAGTCATGTTACAGTGAGGTAGAATTCCTTTTGGGATTTGGGAATTCGGACGCTTCATTAGGAATGGGGGGACGGGTTAGAGTGCTTACACTGCAAGAGCAAGAGAGGACATTACACTCTGTTGATATGGACAATAAACTGATAATACAGGCTATATCAAACGGACGGTGTTCAATAGCCTGTATTAAATATTAATTTAATAACATACACTGCCAGCCTGTGTTTCTGATATTTGTTTTTATACACTAAAGACAGCGTCATCTTATTTTTACACGTGCATTTCTGGACATGCTGAGATACAGAAGTGAAAGTGAAAGTCAATCGATACTTTATTTATTTATTTATTTAGACATTATAGACTTTATTTATAGACTGACCAAAACAACAAGGGTTAAACTGGCCCAGAAAAGAGGCTGTCACTGACATACAATATTCCCACACACACACACACACACACACACACACACTAGTTTCCTGCTGTAATCAGCAGTTTCGTGTTTTGATGCGAGTCGGTGGAAAAGCCCCTGCAGATGAATGAGCTGCGTCTCAATACTCTGAATAATCAGACCACTAATGGACTCTGTAAACTGTAAAATCAACTGATCACTGGAGGGAGGGAGAGAGAGAGAGAGAGAGAGAGAGAGCGAGAGAGAGAGAGAGAGAGAGAGAGTACTGGTACTGTGTACTGGTGAGTACTGAGCACTTCCAGCACTGACTGGATCAGGTGGGGTGGTCTAGGCTTTGACCCAAAGCCTGCAGGAATGTTGCTCTCCACGAGCAAGACTGCAGACCACTGATCCACTGAGCTACTGGGTTTGGTGGGGCTGTAGAGTTTGGAGGGTAGAAGGGAGACCTGAGTCAGAGGTTACTTGAGGAGAAGATAAAACACAGAGGAGGTAAGGAGATGTTTTAAGTGCACTAAGAAGAGCAGGTAGGATTGGAACACCTGTCAAACGTCTGCGATTAGTTTACAGTAAATAAGGCCCAGCTCCTCGGTCTCTGAGCCAAACATGTTTTTTCTTCCTCCTCTCAGAGAAGAGGACAGCTTCAGGCAATGAATTCTGAAATTTGTCCCTAACTCAAGCTGTGCTGAAGCCCCCCGTATCCCCTGCTGATGTCGCCTCACTTAAATATTCTGCAGCTGATTCTGAAATTAGGTTTTTTAAACAGTCATAATGTCTTTCATCACAAGAAATTTACATGTCTAATCATTTTATTTTGCTTAAGATGTTTAAAAGACATTTCTTCAGGTTTACGTGGTTTACAGTGTGCTTCATCTCCAACTAAACCCCCGCGCCCCCTGAAACAAGACTGAACTTAAGGACTAAACTTCCTGTGTCCTCACTGTAAGGTCAGCGGAGACGCAACAGACAGTTTTTTATATATATTTTTTTGCGGAATCTGTCTTGACGTCACTTTGTCCAATAGGATTGGATTGGATCTGTTCAACAACAAGAAGACTCATTACACTCCATTATGCGGATATGGATTGTCCGGCAAACTGATAACTGGGATTTTCTCGCACTTGGCTGTGATGCAACCACTCAGCAACACTCAGCAAAGTCATTTTCATGATGAAATGGCTAATCAGTGCACAGAAAGGCCCTTGGAGGAGAGCAGGATCTGCCTTCGTACAGAAGTCCCACACTGTTTTATCTCTTCGCTTGCTGATGCCAACTTATTGTACTGGGTTCAAAGCTCTCATTCATGCCAACAGATGGCCCTCCATCAGGGCTACGATCACTATCATTGCACTGGGATTTGTTGAAGCAGAATTCCAACTCAGAAAACATTCCAGAACCACGATTATCACTGGTGAGAACAAATGCATGCTGTAATTTCATATTAAGTCCAAGTTCCTCACTCGGCTCTTGTCACATAATGCAGTCAAATCCTCAGAGCAATGCCTTCCCTGGAACGTGGAGACAATCACTCCAAAAAGAAAAGTAGGATACACTCTTTCAAACACCAGAATTTCAGTGAATTTACACTGAATGAGGCGTCCCAATACTTTTGTCCGTGTGGTGTATTAAGAGGAGCACAACTCGATGTCCAGCCACATTCACACAGCGCGTAAATATTTCATTGGTATTTACTTTTCTTTGTAATTTTGTATTTAATTCAATTGAATTAAATTGAATTTAATTCTTTCAGCCCCTTTAAGCAGTGAATGTCCAATAGATGACCTTCGATGTATGAATTATGAACCATTGATTAATGGTTAGAAGATGGCTGTGCATCAACCGAATGGACAACAGCAGGGGTCAGCAAGGGTTCAGCCTTCCTGCAGACTTTAGATACAACCCTCTTACCCCCACCTGATCCGATGAATTACCTGCAGAAGTTCTGCCTTCCGAGGCTCCTGATTGGCTGAATGGGGTGTGGTATTTGGATTGGAAGGTGGTTCTCCAGGAGCAGGGCAGGAGACCCCTGATCCTCAACTGCTAGAAGATAAAATAGACCTGCGAGAAACTTCTAACTCACGATTCCTCTCCGACACACCTCGAAACAACCAGTGGCACGTTTGTTCTGTTTCACAGGGAGACGTCAGTCATATGGCACTAACTTTCCTAACTCCACCGTGACCTAATCACAGGGTTAACACGCCACTTTTGCAGCTGTTGCCGTGGTTCCTCCGGGAGAACCCCACGAGCTTAACTTCCTTATCCTCGGTTTCTCCTTTCATCCCAGCACCCGCATACGAAACACTCTGGGACAAAGCGATGCACAATCAAGTGAGCGAGTCACATGGATACAGCAGCAGCGAAGGGTAAACAAGGTAATCGAATTCAGATACGAGAAATCGAGTCAGCGTTCACAGGCCATGCATTCTTCATGTGCCCAGATTTCATCAAACAAAGGCAAAAAGGGTTATCTTTGCCACGTTATTAAATATGGATGTGATCTGCAGCGAGGAGGAATTATGTAAAGAATAATCACATTTCGCTGCATAATTATCTTTATTTTTGCATCGGGAGACGTTTTCCTCTTGTTTGTATTTCACTTCTTCTATCAGCAAATGTTTGAAACAGTTTTAACTCGATTCTGTTGGATTCTTACGAGGACACTGAATATGTCAGCAGGCGTATGGAGATAAAGACGTTCTGTGAACACTTCGTGTGCACATCGTGTGCACTGGAATGTAGAAAGCATTATAAACATGAGGTTTCCCCACACCAACCACCTTAACATTAAATCCCTAGTATGGACAAAAGTATTGGGACACTTGCTAAAATCAAGGGAATTAAATTAAAAATTATTTTTGGCCATTTTCCAATTTTTCACCCCTACTAATTTAGATGTGCCAATTACACAGCAACTTCCACATTACGTGCCCTGCTCCCGGTGCCAGGGGGGAGAGATTGTCCATTTTTCCTCCGAGTCATGTGACGATTGCCTACCACCTCTTTTCGAACTGCCGCCATTTGCATCATTGCCAGGCAGCCATGGTGCTTGGAGGAGAATGCCGGATCCCCGGATCTGATGCAATGTTCGGCAGATGCCTGTGCCGACCAGCAGCACACCTATGTGATGTGGGAAGAGCGCCATCTACCCACCCCTGAGGGAGAACAAGCTGCCAATGGTGAGCAGCATGAACCTGGATTCGAACCCGTGACCTTAGCCCGCTAAGACTGTCTACCTTATCCTCAATTCCCAAATTCATCCATCAAATGTACTGTATGGAGCTCCATCATTTCTGAGAACACAGTTCTACTGCTCCACAACTCAAAGCCTGGGTGTTTCGTACCCCCATAGACTTCTTATCAGCTCCAGAGAGTCCTATTCTATTGGCAGTACTCCACTACAGGGACTAGACATAGAAGTAGTTCACCTTGATCCAGTGTAGAACCTGTGCTGGGCAGTTTATGCTCAAAGATAAACAGAGACATAGAAAGAAACATCATTAGGTTCACCTTAACTTTGGCTCTGAATGATTCACTGACTGTGGAGTGGCTGGATTGGGACGTTAACTCTGGCCGCAACATCAATCAATCAATTAAAGCACAAAAAGGCTCTGAAAGGAAAGTGTCCAACCCCAGGCGGCGGTGAAAGCCTCTCTTTGCACGACTCTTTTTTTGTTCAGCAGCTGCCTAATGAAGCCAATTACCCTTCCAGATCAGAGCGGTGGAGCACCTCTCAGCGCTGCTCTCGCTCCTCTAATGGCCCAGGAGGACCTGCAGAAGTGTTCACCTGCTCCAGTGTTTATGTTCCGGCTGTTCCGCCTCCGTGTATCCTCCTCCCCCTGCTACCAAACGTCTCCCGCTCGGGGGGATCATCGTTTCAGCTCGTCTCGGCTCAGCTGAACAGACAGTAGGTGGTTTTCCAAACAGAGAGACAGGAAATGATTGAAGGCTTTCAGATGTTTGATGATGAGGGACAGAAATTCATAGATACCATTTTGCAAATATTTTTTTGTAAAACATTTCTCACTCGTCCATGTGGAATTCTTTCTGCTATGTGATGCTTCACCATCAGACGGAGATACGTCCACAAACCATCACACTTCCACCACCATGCTTCAGAGCTGGTATGAGGTTCTTGTGCTCAAATGCTTTGCTTGGTTTGTGTCAAACATGTCTTCTGTTACTGTGTCCAAATTATTCAACGTTGGATTTGTCTTTTTCTAGATGTTCTCTGGAGAACTTTAGTCTTGTCCTGATGTTTCCTCCAGTAAGGGTTTCCTCCTTGAACACCTCCCGTGAAGATCAAACCTATTCGGTCTACTTCTGATGGTAGAAGCTGCACTTTGATATCAGCTGTGGTGAGAGCTACCTGTAGGTCTTGGGCTGAACTTGTAGGACGGTCTGATCTGGTCATGTGGGCAGTTGTTCTAAATGTTCTCCATTTGTAAATGATGTTCTGGTCAGTGGAACATCTGATTTCTAATTGTTCTGAGACCTTTTTAAACCCCTTCTCAGACTCATCTGCATCTACAACCTTCTTTCTATGGATAGAAAACATTTTTATAGACTTTCCCCTCAATTTACTGCTTCAAACATGTTCACAGTGTCATCAACAACCTCTGGAGTGTTAAGCTGCAGGTGAGCGGTCATACACAAATCCCCGATAGCAGTGAAATCAACGATGCTTGCTCTCAATCCAGTTTCAGGCTCCTTCAGAACCGTGGACAGCTCCGGTCACCAGCATGGGTATAAGGTATGATACACAAATCGCCCTAAATCCATTACCAGTCATAAGTCGGTGTAGATCTGCTCCCGGGAAACTCAGGTAGACCCACAGGCCTCGGAACGGCACAGATCACAGTATCCACAAAGAAAGAGTTAGAGTGGAACAAGCCACAGCTGTCTCTTCTACTGTAACTCGTAAACCAATCATTGTCAGACAAAATGTGAACACATGAGCAAACTGCCCAGTGTTGTTTTTGGCCTCGAATCAAGTAAACAATTTGTACAGCCTGTTTGGGAAATAGCTCTTGCTCAGCTGTTTTGCCTGTCTGCTTCCATCCATCATCACCTCATCACTTGGTAAATCTCTCTCTCTCCCTCTCTCTCTCTCTCTCTCTCTCTCTCTCTCTCTCCATCTCATGTATATACACAAACAGATTGATAGCACAACAAATTCTCAAGGACTGATTCACGAAGAGATTAGACACTGGTTTTGCGTCTGATCTCAGTGTTGGATTGTTCGTCACAATATGAACAACATCCGTGTTAATGAATGAGTTTAAGGGTTTTACGACTTATTTCACTGCTTTGTTTACTGGTAGGTTACCGTAACCATGGCACTGCAGTGATAAACACAAACACATAAACACAGTAATCACAAACGACTGACAAAGACATAAACCCTAATACAGGGCCTTGTGGGACGACACAAAATGCACTGAAGTAAACGGATACCAGATCAGTTTCTCCAGCAGAACTGAGCAGCTGCACTAAAAAACACCGTATGTCACGTCTAAATTTGTGATATTACTGCAGATATGACAGATATTTTCAGGAGATCTTATTGAAATTCATCTTTGTGTGTGATTTTTTTGCTTACAAAGTCTAAAAACACTTCTGAAATCAGTTTAGAAGTTGTTCCAGAGTGTTTTTGAAGTGTTATTCATAATTATTAGATTGATAATTGATAATTGCACTTTTATAATAATAATAATAAGAATAATTATAGTAATAATAAGTTCTTCAGGTCTTTTTAATTGTTCCAAATAAAATTAAAAACAATCTGAATGTCCTTCAATTTATTATTTTTGTTATTTAAGTATCAGTATTATTCCTTCTCAGGACTTTTATTCTGAAATGTGATCACTATGTGAACAAAGAAATAGAACAGCCCCTCCTTTGGGTGTGATGATGTCATTAGCCCCGCCCCCTCTCTCTGATCAGTCAGAGTCTGTCTGCAGGTTCCATGGAACACACAGACAGAGCAGTAAACATGGTTCTCCAATGTCTTCATTTGTATGGAAACCCCGTCCAATCAGCTACTTTAAGTTGCACCCATTGCTGACACACATGTGCAAATGCACACACAGCTTGTCTTGGCCCTGTAGAAAAGTACTGCCAATAGAATAGGACACTTTGGAGCAAATACATATGAACCTGCTGGCACTGTGCCTAATGCGAGGTGTGGGACAGAGTCTAGATACAAAGATCACTCTGCTGTACACTGTAAACATTACAGTCATCTCGCACCACTGTAGCACACATTTAACAAGCACTACATCATAGCAACTACCTGGGATACCAGAACAACCAGCCAACAACCCCATAGGTGGTTTTTAGATGTCCTGTTTTTGAATTCGGGTTTTGGAAACTGTTCCATCTAATCTCTCATCTAATTAAATCTATATTTAATACAGGAAAGTCTCTAATGGACTGGAATCTCAGTCCATAACTCCATAATTGAGTGGAAAAAAGAATCCAGACCAAGATCAAATTGCCCTGAGCATTAGGGAGCCGACATTTCTTAACAGAAGGTTCTTGCAGGATGGCCAGGTAAGAGGAAAAGCTGCTGTGGGCTTGGTTCTCCCTTTGGCTGGACCCTCAGCATCCTCTCCAGGCAGGAGTGCAGTGAGTCGTAGCCTGGCTGACCATAATGAGCTATAGGCCCTTTGAGGGACCGTTGGGCCATGCCTCATCGTTTGGCAGCCGTTGTCCAGCCCTGGGCAGATTGCTCCTGTCCAAAAGCTGTGCTGAGGGGCCGCAATGTGGCCAGGCTCCTGTCCATACTGCTGTCAGCAGTTAAGCGAATCCGTGGAGGAAGATACAGATGCTAATATACAGAAATCACAGCAGCTCTTGGGAAATTATACAGAGATTAATATATAAACTTCTAAAATCTAGCTTTATAGATATGACTTCAACTGGCTTCACAGACACGGGAAAAGCCTAGTTTAAGTTTTGGACTAAACTGCAACAGCTAAAGTGCTTCACCACTGAAATTGTAATCGACTTTACATCCAGCCGACAGCGTCCTGAGGGCAGCGTCCTGAGGGCAGCGCCCTGAGGGCAGCGTCCTGTGAGCACTGATGAAGGACTAGAGGACGACCAACACAAACTGTGCAGAAACAGATGAGCTTCTGTCTCTGACTTTACATCTACAAGGTGGAGACACTCGATAGGAGTGTCTGACAGAGTGGACATTGAGTGGACACAGTGTTTAAACACTCCAGCAGCACTGCTGAGTCTGCTTGTACCAGTGCAACACACACTAACACATTATACCTGCTCTGTGGTGGTCCTGACCACTGAAGATGGTAGGAGGAGCTGATCAAATGGACAGGGAGTGGAGAAACGTGGCTGATCAGCGTACATGACAATCTGACTTTATTCACGTGAATTAGAGACAGCCTTGACATTCTTTGCATTCATTTGATTACATATTTGATTGAAGACGTGCGAGACAGGCTCAGTGAGTTGAATTAGAGTTTAATAAAACAAATCCTACGTTTATTTGATTCCTCAGTCAGAAGCTCGATCCGATTATAGATAAGAGGAAAGTTTACACAAAGATTTAATCAGGATTACACACAAACTGTTTCGGCGCTGCAGTGGTTGCTTCCACAAACGTTTCTGACATTTCTGTTCTGTCGGAGCCTCCTAACAGCAGAAAACCGTCCTGTCGAGCGTGAGGACTGATCACAGGTAAACAGGGCTGCAGCAGCTACAGTCACTAATATAATAAACATTCATTTAACATTAAGAAAATCTCATCGATAATATCCAGACGAAAGTCACTGATAATGATCCGATGGACTGATTCCAAATTCAAAGTGTGAAGTGTCTGGAAAATCTCCAAACTTCCCACAGATATAACCCAGATATTCATGTCAGCATTCCAGAAAAACACTACTCACTCGCCAGATTCATACCGCAGTTATTACTGTCAGACTGTAAATTCATACTGGATTAAACGTAACAGCCACTTCTCTCTCATTCGTTCCAAAGCAGTGGATCACGTCTCCCTGTGCTGCCGTAGCAGAATGTTTGTTTGCTTTAAACACAGATCATGTATAAACCCTCCGCCGTGGCCAAGCCGCAGTAAAGTCACCAAATTCTACTCATCATTAAAGCTCATAAAAGGGAATTGGTGAAAGTGATCCAGTCTTGAAGCTTAGTTGTGCGGAACACATCATCCAAACTACATAATGCATTACCCCAGCGCACTTCCAC
Source organism: Acestrorhynchus altus (assembly GCA_034509495.1). Lineage (NCBI taxonomy): Eukaryota > Metazoa > Chordata > Actinopteri > Characiformes > Acestrorhynchidae > Acestrorhynchus > Acestrorhynchus altus. Next base: position 1,204,408 of record CM067512.1, on the reverse strand, counting down.
AAACGCAAACCATCTTCGGTTGATGGAAACCCGGCTCATCGTCACTCTGATAAAATATTTGCAGATTCTCAAACTGTGTGGATGTGCCGTGAGGAAGCTAGCAGGAGATCCGCCTCCTTTAAAACACTTTAAAACAGCGACTGATGCACACTTTCCCCCGCTATTATTAAACGAGTGATAAAAGACAGGCTGCTCTCTGCTCTGTCAAACAATTCCTTTAAATTAGCAATGGAGCATTATGTAAGAACTGGCATGTCCTGCTCCTGGGCTCCCCCTACAGTCAGGACATAGAATTGGCACTTTAAACCACCTGTAACGGACACACTGCACACAAACAGACGCATGCAGAATCAACATCTGTAGAGGAAGTAGCTTGTAGACATATACACTATATATCCAAATATTTATAGACACATTTTCTAATCAACACACTGCGAGAAGGAAGGGGCTGTTTGCTGTCTTTTATTTGCCCAGTGTTCAAATTTCAGAATAAAAGTCCAGATATAATGAAGTATTATGAATCTAATTATTACATCATTATAACTGATCATCAACTCTGGATGATTGATTTCGAAACAGAATCTTTTGAGGTTTTTAGTTATTTTTGGTACTTAGAAGCAAAAAAATAAATAAAAAAGTCAATTCAGAATTGTGATTTTATATATATATATATATATATATATATATATATATCACTGTCTCATCAGGGGTGGTCTAAGCTGAATAAATATTTAAGATGGCAGGGCTCTGCTTTGGGCTCAAGCACGGCAGGGCAGAGGGGTTAGTGCTGCCATCGCGTGCCAGTGCCACAGTATGTCTTCAATATTTCAGCAGCTTTTTACTTCTTATCTCTTTCTTACTTTATCTTTATGTCTCTCTGAGCCCTACTGTAAAGCCGATCTAACATAAGTGTGTGTGTGTGTGTGTGTGTGTGTGTGTGTGTGTGTGTGTGTGTGTGTGTACACCTGCAAAGCTCCTTCAGAGAGCACCTGACTGGCTCTGAGATACTGCAAAATCTCATCTTTTCCCAAATTGTGTTGTTGAATTTACCATCCTGGTCTTCCAAATCTTTTTATTACACTTTCCTTTGACTCTCTATCACTCGTAGATCTTTGACATTGGTGAGGAAATTGCGTCGAATGGTTTCTCGAGCATTGCTGTGAGGACTTGATTGCATTCAAAGAAAAAGAGCACTAGTGAGGTCAGGATGTTGGATGATCATCCAACCACCTCATCCTCAACCTACAACTTATCCCATCCCAAAAGGACTGGATGGAGCTCCATCATTCCAGGGAGCACTGCTCCACAGCTGTGCTCTTCAGTCCCTGAAGAGTGCAGCGAATAGAGGTGGTGCTAAAGACCACTGGTCTTGCTCTTTAAGCATGTGCTTTAATGTTATGGGTTCTTTGAGAATGTGCATTACATAATGTAGATTCAATTTGCTGCAAAACAACAATTAACTCTTTAATTTCTACAGATTTAACACAAATCACTCGTCAATGAACCGTGTTGCTATCAGCTCTCATCATACACAGATTTCCTACACGCATGGCTTGCTGCTTTCACACTTCCACTGAATATGTAAGTTCTCTTTCCGGGAGACTAAATGAGGCACGTATACAATCATAGGGAAGCTTCAAACCTACTTAAGACACCACAGCAACCAATTAGCAACTTCATAGCAGCCACATGGCATACCACAACAACCACTTATCAGTACCGTATCAATTACCTATTAACAATTTAGAAAGAGCATGGCAAGCACCTGAGAAACCATAGCAACTGCTTATCGACACCATAGTAACCACCAAAGCAAACATGTAGCAACAAAATATCGCTCACTTGGCGACAGCATAACAACAACTGGAGATACTGGAGCATCCATCTAGGATATTCTAGCAACAACTAAGAACAGCATGGGAAGCACCTGAGAAACCATAGCAACTGCATAGCAACCACATAGCAACACTGCAGCTATAGTATTTTTAGGTGGCTACTGTGGGGTTGGTAGGTTGTGTTTATGATGCCCCACCAGGTTGCTATGGCTTCACTAAATGGTTGAAAATTGGTTGCTGTGGTATCCCAAGGGGTGGCTAGGTGGTTACCGTGTTTATGTAGCTAAAAGTATATAGCAATTAGCTTAAATGCTTGACCCAAAATGTTCGGTCAAAACAGCCCGATGCTGTCTGCCCAGTACTGACCCAACACAGACTCTGAGCTTTCAAACGGGCTTGTAGTAATGAGAAGACGGAGAACCTGCCGTCAGACAGGGCCTCGATCCATTTCATACAGCCGAGCTCGTTTCCTCAAGTCTGGCCAGACTCAGACGCATTCATGTACGTGACTCTGACTTATTAATATGATCTAATTAGAAGTAACAGGTTCAGCCAGACTGAGCGAGATCACTGCAGTGAGGCCTGAAATGGAAGTGTACACTAATTAATGCGTGTCCTTCTTCGGAGGGCGGTGTTAACTAAATGTGAACCCCTCTTCCACTTCCCAGGATCACACTCACACAATCTCACAAAATCACGTCAAGATGAAAACTTTCCCTCAAGAGTGCAGCTATTTTCCAGGCTTCTCCGGTTTGGGGACTGATAGCTTCAGCTTCCTGATGCTTCCAGGACATCTTGGTGCCTTCAGAGGTCTTGCAGAGTCCATGCCTCAAATGACCACATCATATTGTTGCAGCAAAAGAAAACAATGTTTGGTTCTTGCCAGTAGACAGCTCCATTCAGCCCAGTTCAGAGCAGATCTGTGTTTAAACCTGACCTGAAGGAGGGCACCAGCAGATGGGCTCCCATCAAGTAAAGGTATCCAATAAAATGGCCTGTCCACAGCCCTTAATTACAATTACAGTCCGGTGTCACCACACTCGAGGGTAAGCATTAAAAGAATGCAGTCAAACCGCCGTCACTTTAGGGGCTCTTGCTTCTGTCTTCTCCACTCCACGCTGTACAATCTCCAGGGAAGTCGTGACAGGCCTGCCCAGGGTCCGCAGGCCAGACTGGGCATGTGTGTGTTTATAGATACAGACGCATGCTGAGGGCTGCATATAACCCAGGGCAAGTGATGGGACCTCACAGGGAGTCACACGGTTATTTATAAACAAAAACAATATCCTCAGGGACTCCAGACTGTGCTGTTGTCTGATCTACTCGCACTAGACACAGTGGAGCTCCACATAGTGGGGATTTGTCATACAGGTTCCCTCTAACACTACTGTAAAGCATTGTAGTTGTAGCACATGGTATGGATGGGGGGACTGGGGGACTGGGGGACTGGGTTGACCACCTTCCCAATAAAATTAAGAACATTAAGACAAAACACTGATTTGCAGATGATCAGCGACCTCAGATAAGGTCTGATCACACACCGGGTCTTGGTAGAGCAGGGTATAAAGTGCTTCTCCAACTGCCCTATACATAGGTTCTCAGAGTCTACTTTTGGGTAGTGAACCTCTTGTTCCTCTACAACTCACTGCGAGACATTTTGCCCAGATGACACACTTTGAGGGGGCTTCATTGATTCAACAAATCCAGGTTCCATTTGGGATCCAACACTGGTCAGGTTTGACTATGGAGGTCTTGTGGTGAGCACTTCAGTCCTGTCTTTGCTGTGGAGCGACAACTGTCCCTGCTGATGTGCAGGACATTTTGTGGACATGTGTGTTGCTTCTCATGGCAGGGATTCCCAGGAATGTCTCCATCAGACTGTAAAACTCCCTTGTTCACAGTCATCGGATTTATGGGAACAGCTGGACATCAGCATCAGCAACCTATGAATGCTCAGGATCTACAGGCCCAGCTACAAAACATCTGTGGGTAAATGTGCTGCAGAAGGCTGTACGGAACCTAAATCTCCATGACCAATCATGTCTCATTCCGGCAACTGTAGTGATTTTTTCACTGTTTCACTGCTATAAATGTAGTACTGTTACAACTATAATAAGTACATTTCTGAGCCAAGGAATCTAACCGTGTCAAGCAGAGCACAGACCAACCACTGTGGCCTTTCTGACATTCGACCACCACACGCCCACTGTGAAGTAATTATACACCACAATGATTTTAATTGGTCCAATTAATCAGAGAATGAAAAAATCAAGAAAGCCTCAAGAATCAAGAAAGCCTCTGCACCGACCTCATGGATGTAAGTGTAGCTTCAGCATTATGTAACTGGGACTGATTAGGACATTTTGGACATGTTGAATGTTCTATAATGACATATGGTGGTACCCTCAAAAAAGGTACCAAACTGGGTGGTACCTTGTTTTGTACCCTGAGGAACAAAACTGCATCTGCACAGAAGCTTATCTTCTCACACATAGAACCAGTATATAGACAACAGTATTGGGACACCAAATCTTCTGAAATCCAGGGCATTAACAGAGGTTGTCCTGATTTTGGAGCATGATTGTGAGGATCTGATTTGATTTGATTGCATGCTGCAACATTCTAATGTTAGTGAGGTCAGACTGGATGATCACCACACCACCTCACCCCTCCCCAACATACTCAATATCAAAAGTACTGGATGGTGTTCCATCAGAGCAGAGTTCCACTGCTCCACAGCTCAATGCTGAGGGGGTTCATACCCCTCTAGTCCACGCCTGGCATCAGACTCAAAGCAGAGAGTGAGAAGAAGTTGAATGGATTGATTGAAAGGGTATGTCCAGTCTATCTCCACTAGAGCAGTGCTGTGGTTCTACATTTATTCATGTACTAAGTGACTAAGGTTCTGTAAAGCTTACTAACGGCCATTTAGTGTAGGTTCAGTTCCTGTGTACCAGCAATTCAGCTCGATGAAAGCGAGACAAATCCTTCTCTGAACCACGTCTTCCAGCCCACAGCTTTCAGGGCCTTTGTTCAAAAGGATTTGCGATGAATCACAAACCGAAATTATGCCGATCGATCTGACGTCTCACTCTGTGTTCCTTCTGAAAGAGCGACAGCGCAAGAGGACGGTCGAGCAGCCGTCCATGCTGATGTTTGTGTTCTTTGGATGTCGGGAAATTACACACCGGCTCGGAGAGAAGAGGGGGTGGACTTGGCGTAGCGTGATTCTAAGCAGATAATATCTGTTCTACTTTGCATCAAATAACTGTAATTTCAGTCTAGCCAGCAATCTACTCTGGCCTTGAAGAGTAATTTGCAAGACCCCAGCAAGGATAGGAGTGTATGCATGTGTGTGTGTGGCCTTGTGTGTGTGTTTATGAGCATGTTTAGATCTCCAAGCCCGGTCTGAGCAGTGCACAGGCAAGAGGCTGGCTATTATCCCTGATCAAATGCTGAATGGCACAGGAGCATCATCATGCCACACTCCCAAATCCATCAAAGCCTCTTTCAAACAGCATACCTTTTTGATGGCGTGTGACCTGCGGACCACTCGCAGCTACATCCACACGACAAAAAACAACAACAAAAAAAACAAACATATATATAGAATTCTGAATAATAGCAGAGAGGTGACAGAAAGTAAGGAGAAAGCATTGCCCTCCAGGTTCTTGTACACGGACCAGTTGGAAAGAAAAAACAACTACTGGCTGTCCAGACCTGAAACGGCTGAGTGACCGCTTACGCAACCAAGTCCATTGTTCTGAGAATAAGGACTTTTAACATGAGAGTTTGTTTGCCTTTTATAAAAACCTCTCCATGACCACTTTGCTCACTTCATGAGGTCTATTATCCCTTCTTTATCCCTTCATCAGTCACACAAAAAAACATTGTAGTAACAGATCAGAAATATGATCGTGTACAGTGTTTATGATGAGACAAAGTTACTGTACTCTGCTTACCGTAACTAGGCAACTCAGCCCCGCCCCGTCTCTCTGATCAGTCAGAGTCTGTATGCAGGTTGAGCATCAGCCCCGCCCCCTCTCTCTGATCAGTCAGAGTCTGTATGCAGGTTGAGCATCAGCCTTGCCCACTCTCTCAGGTCCTTTGTGGAATCTGACTTGTAATTAAGTTCTACATTAAAAACACCAGCTAGTATAAGCAAGGGGTTTCTAATAAAGTGGCCACTGGCAGTTGTGGTGTATTTCAGTCGGTGGACTCTGGACAATGGTAGGTTAATGTTAGAGCAATCCCCATTCTATTTGTGCTCTCTCTCTTACGCTTCTGCCACAAGCGTTTATCAGAGCTCATGTCCCATCAGGCCTGTCGGGCTGTGGGACGCACCATTACTCCTGGCCTTCTTCCTCTTGTTGTGGCGGAAAGGCCAGGTAAATTGCCTGCTGCCATGGCTTCGCACCATGGGCTGACGAAGTGGAAGGTGACATGAGGGTTGTCTTTAAAATTGCTATCGATTGGCCCGTTTGAATCGGTTCCTCAGGAGGGTTAAGAGACCAGCATCTAAGAGGAGCTCCAGGCGGAACAGCCGCCTCTGGATTTCAGGCCAGAGAGGATCTATCGCTGTGTCTATAATCACTAGGCGAGATGTGTGATTGTGCTCTGAAGAAACTGTGGAGCATCTATGATATGAGAAAGTGTGGTTAAGAGAGAGAGTGAAGGTCCAGAAGGTCTGGTGTCATGTTGTGGGTGCAATTTCGTTTGATGTCAGATCACCTTCGATCTTCCCTACAGACACTTTAACAGACCACCGTTACGTTAATGAGGTCCTGCATCCAGGTTCTACCTTTTCTGAACACACTCCGGTGCTCTATTGCAACAGGACGATGCTTGTCCACATGCTCACCTTGAAGACACAGATACTACACTGTGCTCAGTGTCATCTCCAGACCTTCTGAAATTAAGGAGAATTTTGGTGCATTGCTATGAGGATTTGATTGCATTCATTGACATCATTGCAGTGAAGTCAGGATGTTGGATGACCATCACCTCATCTCATCCCCAACTCCTCAACTTTTCCATTATCAACAGCAGTGGATGGAGCTCAATCATTCCAAAGAACACAGCTCAGTGCCCCTCAGTGCCCCTCTAGCCCACACCTGGCATTAGACGTGGCGCTGATAGGTTCATGTTATTGTATCTGCTCCAGTGCATTTGCACAACCGTGTCAGCAATGGGAGCAACTCATTGCTGACGATGAGTAGCTGAACGAGTTCATTAGAAGGGGGGTCCACACACATTTGGCACAAAAGCTTCAGTATCTCAGATCCACAGAGGATCTCGCCGTAAGTGTGTTTAATGGAATGAGAAAGGCTGCACTTACCGAACTCCCTGGTAAATGAATCTCTTTGAGTTTTGATATTTTTACATGCTTTCAAAAATCACGAATTTAAATTGAAGCATTGAAATAAATAAAAGTGGACGTACATTCTTTTCAGCACATATATCAACACACAGCTCCATGTTTGACCCTGATCTGTGCAGTGAGTGTTTATTCTCTTTCCTACAGAAAGTGGAGCTTCTCCATCACTTTGGTCATCAAACATCTCCAAAGATCTCCTCCTGGGAGTCTACTACTATTTATAGTCTCGATTTGGTAAAATCAGGTGTGCTCCTGATGGAATTGATCACATCCACACACTGGCTGTGGATGTCCTGGCGAAATCTGCTTAGGTGTTGTTAGGTTGTTGCTATGGTATAGGTGTTGGTTGCTAAGGTGTTGCAATGGCCTAGCAGTTGCTTAGGCGTTACTAGGTGGTTGCTATGGTATAGATGTTGGTTGCTAAGATGTTGGTGTGAAATAGCTGTTGCAGAGGTGTTGCTAGGTGGTTGCTATGGTGTTTATATGGTATAACTGTTAGTTGCTGAGATGTTCCACCAGCATTACCAACATGTTTGGCCACCATTATCCAGTATAATCATGATGGTAATGTTGGTCAGTCATCCTGGTCATATCGGTCTGAGCGGATTGACCAGCATGGTCATGTTGGTCATTGAGCATACTTATAATGGTCATGCTGGACTTATCTACAGCTACTCCAGATCACCTTGTTCTATAGGTCAGAGCTTTTCTATGGAAAGGTTACAAGCTGTGTGCCAGTTCCAGGTCACTGCAGGAGGTTCTAGGCATCACGTCTGAACAGGATATGATGAACCAGCTACACAATGCGGAAGGATAATCAGGGGTTTAAGTGAAGAAGTAAAAGTTCATTTAAAGTTTGGAGGGACGGCCCAAAGGTCAGTCCTCATATTCTCCCATAATAAACGCTCTCAAAATCAAGACACATCTGAGACACAGGGACAGAAACGCTGAGCTCGGTCTAATTGCTCTCGCAGAGGGAGAAGCACAATGTAATTTAAAAAAGACAACACAGCTGGAAGAGTTCGGTCATTCGTCTTCTCCGGCCGCCTGTCCTGCACTGAATCTCTAATTAGACTCACAGACAGCAATCCGGGAGAACTCCACACCGCACAGCTCACAGTGTTCTGACAGTCAGTCTGACCAACCGGGAAGACAGCAGAGACGGAACGCTGAAATAAACACACTCCAAAACACCCCTCTCTCTCTCTCTCTCTTTCTCTCTCTCTCTCTTATCAGTAAGTAAAGCAGTTGAGGTTCCACTGTTTACAGAGAACCAAGTGGATCAACGAGGTCACTCAGTCTGCAGGAACTGGACTGACTTAAAGGACACCAATCCTTACTGTCTCTGAGAGAGAGAGAGAGAGAGAGAGAGAGAGAGAGAGTCCAGAACATGGTGAAAACATCGTTATCATATTGAAAGTGGCACCAAAAGATTTATCATAATCAACATAAATAGCAGCCAAGAGCTGCTGTCACTACAGATGAACATCCATTAGTGCAGCAGAATCCGGTTCAGCATATGGCCGTTACCTCTTATATCACCTGTGTCTGAAAAAGTGTGTTCAGCTCTTATTCACCAAGTCCTAGAAAGTACACTCTATGGACAAAAGTATTGGGACGCCTGCTCATTCACATTTTCTACTGAGATCAAGGGTTGGTCCTGCTTGTGTTGAAGTAACTGTCGCTACTGTCCAGAGAAGACTTTCACCTAGATTCTGGAACATTGCTGTGAGATCTTTATTGTATCTGAGGGGTTTTGTGGAAAGTGTAAGACCATCTGTACAACGACTGAGGTTCTGTGCTCAAGTTTCAAAATAAAAGTCCTGGGAAGGGATAATGCTGACACATAATAATAATAATAATAATAATAATAATAATAATAATAATAATAATAAAGGATCATGTTTTTTGTTTTAATTAATTAATACATTATTTATTTTGGACCACTGTCAGGTAAGTAGTCTAGAATCTCCTGATAATAACAGAATCCTATGTGTGATGCATTTATTTTTGGTGAATAAAACTACGTAACTACATAAACATCCCACAAAATTGGCTTCGAGTTCTAAAGGTTAAATTATTAATGAGACTTCTGAAGCTGGCTGTTATCAATGTGTCCCATTTCCTCTACCTCCATAAGATCCACACATCCATTCTTCATTAGACTTCATTCGACTGAATCCGGATCATTTTTTTTTACTTTTTAATGTTAATTTGTTTTTTAAAGTCGTGATGAATGGACCGATAGAAATGCTCCAAAGTGATGTGGAATAAAATCTTTTTACTCTGACTTCTATTGAAAGTTATGAAAGCAGTCTGTCTCCTCTCATTAGCCAGTCTTTGGACATTGTGCGATGGTGCTGACAGGGTCATAGACAACTCCGAGGTGAGAGACTTTGCTGAAAGAGAAAGAGCCTTTAACTTCTAATGGATTAACCCTCAGAGATCTCCTACAGTTTATAACCAAGGAAGTGATCTTCCGACACCATCTTTCATCATTTCTTACATGGAGACATGATGTCCACTCGAAAGGTCAGCTGAAAGATAAGCATAGACATGCCTAAACTGCATGGAAATGCAGCTGATTATGTTACTATCTGTGTAATTGATTATGTATACACGTATCTACTCATGAATAAACATGAGCCCCTCCTTTTCATTCCACTCAAGCCACAAGGGCAGAAGGTCCGTCTGTCCATCAGTGTGAAGAGTCGGTGGTGCACAGATGTCTCCATACAGCATAGCTTTTCTGTCAGCTCTGAAACGAGCAGCCATCAGGCCCGGCAGTGGAGCCACAATAAATAAATCCCAGAACTGCTTTGTCATCACTTTCTCTCCCTGTCTGGAGTCTGTAGACTCTCCTCGGGGAGAATTCCAGGTGTGTTTTCCAGACATGAATCACAAAACCTCTGCATTATTATCCAACCAGGCCACGTGAAGCTCTCCCTGCACGTTGCTTCGGGGGCATCAGCTTGTTTTAAAGCCATTAAGCCACTCATTCTGCAGGATGAATGGGAATGTTTACAAGCACAGAGAAAGGCTCCCTGCTCTTCCATATTCTGAGTAGTTAATCCTCCTTGCTGACACAAAGTGCAATCCTGCAGAAACCTGAGGGCAATCAGATTGTCTGAAGTTCTGGACAGGATGCTTCCTCTTAATCCAGGGCAGCCTCTGGAGTTGTGTGAATTGGAGTTGGTTGCTCAATTCTGGATCAGGAGAATCCCAGGATTAAAATGTTTGACCCACACTCACACATTTTGCCATGTTTCCTGAAGTTCACAGTCCTTTACGGCATAATTTTTGCATTGATAAGTACAAAATTATAATAAACTACCATAGCAACCAAGGAACAACCATTTAAAATGTCACAGAACTCATAATAGAAAACATCAGGAACTCCACATAAAAGCAGCCACCTGCTTAAAGTACCATAGTAACCACCAGAAACATCACAGCAACCACCAAATAAATGTGGAACAGTCACCTGATGTTCTATAGCAGCCAAGAAACATGTTTGCAACCACCAAAACTATTACAGTAAATACCATAGCAACCAAAAAAAAAACTCTCAGTTGCATAGCAACACCTTAGCAACCACTTAAATTCCCACAGCAACTGTCATAGCAACCATCTGGAGCAATCACTACTGAATTCTATGGAGAACACCATAGCCTGAGCAATACCATTATATCCACCGTGAGTCATCAAACAACCCTCTCAGCAACACCCAAACAACCATCTGGGAAACCTCGGAAACTGCCAGTAATGCCATTTCAACTGTATAGCAACATCCTAGAAGATAGATGGGATACCAAAGCATCCTCAGTTTCAATATGGGCAGTCCCCAGTTGCTGGCCTCCACCTCCCCTCCGGACTTCTTCATTGGCCCAGCTGACTGCACCATCACCCCCCGGCTGCCCCAACTGGCTGACGCAACGTGACTCGATCTTTAATGTGAAACACCAAAACAAGCACAAGCGTACTCCAGGACCACGACAATGCGACATCAAAGTCTCAGATCAGAAAATATGAGCTGTTTGTTTACACAGTTAGTCAGATAGAGCTGCCAAACATTTAATGGTAACCAACCAGGGGAGCATGAAGTGCACTTCCTCCCTCACGCCCTTCTATTCCAGCCACTAACAGAACTACTGCGGAGCTGCTAATGCGAGTGCGCGAGACTACACTGAGAGAGAGAGTGCACTGAAGCTGTGGGGAGCTTCTCAGGCAGCTTGTCGGAGAATCGAATGTAATTCAATCACAGATTCGCAACGTGCTGTAGATCACAAGAGCTTTTACTGCACACAGTAAACACATTTGTTCAGTCTGCCTTGTTCAGGATCAAGCCTTTCTAGCACAAAGCCAGCACTTACTGCCCATCCGCCAGAAGGTCATAACTGGTAGGAATGTACAACATGACTTTGAGAAGAACCTAGAAGATACAAAGAACCTACACAGTCTCGGATGGATATGTGAACGATTACATTGGGGTCTGACTGGTCATTTACCAACTCCTGGTGTGATGATCTAGGGAGCATCACATACAACAGTCTGACCCCTAGTAGTGATATGAGGGACATTATCAGCTCAGTGATACGTTCAGGGCATCCTGTGGAGGCATGTTGCCTCTCAAGGCAGGGCTTCCAACTGGTATTGTTGAGCAGGATGATGATCTCACACACAGAAAGGTTGACAGATTACTGATTAGTTATGTTTTCTATAACTGAATGTATTTCTAACGGAGCCAAAAGTGGTTCTTCTCTGACACTGGTCCAGGAGGCACCCCTACCCTGCATATTTTAGAGTTCTCACTGCCTCCAGAGGTAGCTATGTCCAAATGTTTGTGGACTCTCTGGAGCAGAGAAATAAACATGAACCTATTGATGCGCCTAGAGGGATATAAATCCCCCAGCAGTGGATCCGTGTTCTCTGGAATGATGGCGCTCCATCCAGTACTTTTATGTGATGGGATAACACTCGTCACTAAATGCAATCAAATCCTCACAGCAACGCTTCAAAATCCCATAGAAAGTTATCCCTGGACAGTAGAGACAGTGACTCCAATAAAAGCAGGATAGACTCTTCTTAATGCCTTTGATTTCAGAAGAAACAGTGAGTGAGCAGGTGTCCTAATACTTATGTCCATATAGTGTATCTAACCACATTTCTGATACATAAAGTAGTTTGTTAGGGGTAAACAGGATCCTGTGAAGAAGGCATTCTTTTCCATTTTTCGAGAGTTGTTCCGCCCTGCAGGAGACAGGATTATGGAATGTAGCTGATGAATATCTAAAGGTTCCTCTTTGCTTCTCAATTCCCTTCTGGATTCACAAACTGACATTTCTCACATCCTCCGTGTTTTTTGGACGCTGTCTTTATTTCATATGCTCAGCAGTGGCCAGTGCCTTTCCTCTCCCTTTTTTCTGTGGATGCGTGAAAAACATTCGTATTTAGAGCGAGATTGTATCTGTCTCCAGATGGCCGGGTTGTTAATGACCAGGCTCTTTTGATAGCCGATACTCTGGGGGGGGGCATGTGATTCGGCTCAAGGAAAACATGAGTTCCTGTGCATATTAATATCGTAGAATCGCCCTCAGAGCATATCAAAACCTGGCTTCTGTCACATTCATTATACTGCATGGCTTTTTTCCTATTCTTCTTTATTTCCTGTCCCTGTAGTGGCCTGTAGGGGGCGATCAACCATAGCATTATGACCACCTCCTTCTTTCTCCTCTCTCTGTCCATCCTATCAGCTCCTCTGATCACACAGCAGCTCTTTGTGGTTCTATAATTCCAGACTGTAGTTCATCTGTTTCTCTGCAGACTTTATTCTCCTCCTTTCGCCCTGATCTTCAATGATCAGGACCCCACAGGACCACCACAGAGCAGATATGATGTGGGTGGTGGGTCATTCTCAGCACTGCAGTCACACTGACATGGTGGTGGTGTGTTAGTGTGTGCTGCAATGGTACAAGTGGATCAGACACTGGTAGGAGTGTCTAATAGAGTGGACAGTGAGTGGACATGGTGTTTAAACACTCCAGCAGCACTGCTGTGTCTGATCTACTCGTACCAGCAACACACACTAACACACCACCACCATGTCAGTGTGACTGCAGTAATATCTGCTCTGTGGTGGTCCTGTGGGGTCCTGATCATTGAAGATCAGGGTGAAAGGAGGAGAATAAAGTATGTTTTGGATAACTATTAATACTATTATATAGTATACACACACACACACACACACACACACACACACACACACACACACACACTGTTGTTGAATGTGCACAGAATGCCTGATACTGCTGCGAGCTCTACAGACGGACTTCCTTCTGAATGAGTGCCAAGCGGCTCAGCAACCTAACACTGTGAGAGCCTTCGAGTGTGTGGAATAACGTTACACACCTTTATACAACAACTGTGCTCTGTGAAACACAACCTCCACATCCGATGGTATCTAACATCTTAATTATTTTGAAAATTTAGACCCTGATGTATCTCTCAGTGACTTTAGCGCTTAAGTCCAAAATAACTGACATTCACAGCTGGTCCAATGTGAGCTCAGTGCGCAGGGTGGAGCTTAAAGGACCTATTTAATGGAAATGCATTGTTTTAGGGGTGTTTTTCTGTCAGAGCCACGAACACATCGATGAATATTCATTCAGCTCACAGCAGTGTTGACACACCCATTCAGCTTACAGCAGTTTAGCCCCACCCATTCAGCTTACAGCAGTTTAGCCCCACCCATTCAGCCTACAGCAGTTTAGACACACCCATTCAGCCTACAGCAGTTTAGCCCCACCCATTCAGCTTACAACTTCATATTCACTGATTTTTGAGAGCACTCCACTGTTCACTACAGGCGCTGCCTGCTGTTGACCACTGTTGGAGGAAGTTTCTTTTCTTCTGCTTTTTTTTTATCTTCCCCTGGCTGCTCCAGCTCTTCAGGGAGAGAAGGAGCTGGCGGCCGTTTGAACATCACAATGCTTCGGTATTTCAGCGCTGGAGCACGTAGCAGCTGCCAAATACGCTCCTCACCCCCAGGGCCTGGGCAACGTTTTAATCTAATTAAAAGAGACTGAGAAAGACAAGTTGAAAGATAAGGGAGCCACAGAGGGAGGCGGAGAGAGAGAGGAAGGGGGGGTGGGACTTGCTCGACGAGTGTGTGACACTAACGAGCGTGCCGTCCTGCAGAGCGAGTGGTCGGCGCCGCTGTCCGAGTGATGGCTTTAAAAGCATGGGCTAGACTCCATGACTTTGGCTGACTTGCACTGACTGACAAGGCAATTAATCAGGGGCAGTTCAGATGGAGCACCACTGAAGCGCACCTTCTCTCCAGCTTCAAACAGGGCCGGAGCGCTGCTTTATTTTCCCACAACATGAACAGTGATAACAAGCAGCTTACAAACACTTTCTAAACTGAGACAAATACACTATATGGCCAATAGTATTGGGACACCTGCTCAGCTACTGTATCTTCTGAAATCAAGGGTATTAAAGAGTTGTTGGAGTAACTGTTTCGACGTCTCAGGAAATACTTAGTTCTACATTCCAGAGCATTGTAGTGAGGATTTGATTACATCTAGAAACAAGAACAACGTTAGTGAGGTCAGGATGTTGAATAATCACCAATTCCCCAACACCTGAGGTCCTGCAACCAGTGGTTCTACCTTTTCTGAACACACACTCCGGCGCTCGTCCACACACTGCTGCCATCTCAAGATCTCGTCTTGAAGACACAGATACTACGGCGAGGTCAGTCTCATCTCCAGACCTGTCCCTGATTGAAAATGTGTGGACGCTATTGGACGCTCTATCAACACTCCACCCCTACCACACGATCTGCAGAACTGAGTGAGAACATTCAAGCTGCATGAGATGGATCATCACAGGACACCATTCGGAACCTCTACACCTCCATGCAGAGACGTCTGGCGTGTTGCATTAAACCCGACGCCGTCCTGAGAGACACCACTTCTGTATGAGTAGATCAATAAATATTGATCAGATCAGACTACAGTGATCATCAGTTATTGATCCTGATCACCTTCATCTTCCTTCACAACAGAACTGCAGTCCCACACGTCCTTCAGGGGGAAACTGCGTGGTGTAAACCACGTCAGAAGGTGAATATGAATATATGAATATATAAGTGAAAATACTACAGATAACCAACACATTCCAGCTGAGCATCTTATACACCGACCTCTGCTCTGAAAAAGCCAAAGATTCCTGTGTTGCTTATTTCCAGCCTTTTGTCCGGCCACACCAGATGTGCTGCAGGCGGGAAGCTGTGTGACCTTCTTTTGGAGGTGTGCGTGGAAAGCCAACAGCACGAGCCTTCATAGACCGATTTGTTTTTGTCGATACTGTGAAGGTCTAAAGACTGGAAAGAGGCAATGCAAACAGGAGGTCACTGAGAAAAAACAAACAGAACAAAAACAAAAAACAGTCATTTATTAACTTTTCCATTTTTTCTCAAGGCTTTTAGTGGGTTTACAGGTACAGTGGCTTCAGATGAGGCCATAATAATCAAAATTATTGTTAATATTTGGTTTAATTTTAATTTTTTTTTTGCTTCAGTGAAAGCCAATGCGATTGCTGTGCCTGTCTCTGCCAGAAAGACCCTAAGATCACTCTCCACATCGAGATGATCTCTGTACTCGGTCTTCATTGCAGTCAAAGTACAGAAATACGAGTTGCATAAGTAGGTTTTAGGAAAGGGGAGCAATATCTACACATCACCTGCTGGAATCTGGCCTTCAAAGTCAGGTAGCAAGACATGTCCACCAACTCCTCCTCTGCTTTGCCAGTGAGGCTGAATGTAGCTGCTGGAGCAAAGGGATCTCGCACCCATTCCCAGACATCGGTGTTTACATTTGAGGAACATGAGGTGAAGAGCTTGCTGAGAGCACAGGGGTGAGAGGTAGCCACATGAGCGGGGGAACATGTCTGTCACTCCACTCTTTTATAGAGGTCTTCTCCACAGCTATGTTTTGCTCATGAAGGTGGTGAGATTGTCGCTTACATCAAGGATGAATGCATAGAGTCACTGAATGGAGAGGTTAAGGCTATCGAGGGTGTTAAAAACAGCCAACAGATATTCCAGCTTAGCAGCACTACGGTAGAAAAACTTGGTGATGTCGGGATTTTTCGTACGAATAAACTCCGACATTTCGGTGCGTAGCTCATACACCCACTGAAGCACCTTCGGGAGAGAAAGCCACCCCACTTCAAAATGACAAAGCAGTGTGTTATGGCCCACGTCCATCTCCTGACAAAGTTGTCCAAACAAGTGTGTCTGCGGTGCCCTCGACTTAACAAAATTAACTGCAGCCACAGCTGTAATCAGCACGAAGTGCAGGTCAGGTTCCAAGGCTTTGCAGGCGAGCGCTTGCCGATGCAGCCTACAGTGCAAAGACTTGACATTTGGGTTGGCAGTCATTATGCGAGTGACAACATCACTCTTTCATTCAACTAGACAACATCTCAAAGAGCACATGAAGAAACACTGTAAAGAACCAAGATTCAAAAGGAGAACATCTAAAGAGCAATAGAAAGAACCATTGAGAAGAACCAAGAGAGCAACAGAAACCAACACTCAGAAGGAACCAGCCTCCTCTGGTTTGAGGAAACATTTAGATGAAGGGGAGGATTCTTTAAACATTAGACAGGTTTTATTCACACTGAGCACTGAACGATGTACACTGGATAAAGGGATACTGACACGTGACCAGACTGTTCTTTCCCAGTACAATTATTAATACCTGACACATATAGCGTCCACTTATGTCTCAGAGCTGCCCCCGGCAATATTTGACCTCTACATTAGCATACAGACTGACCTACATATTGTTCAGACACTGTTTCTAAATTTCTTAAAGGTATTTTAAGAAATTCTCTAGTGTAGCGTTCAGACACACAAAACACCTTTCTCCTATTCTAGTGTATAGGAGTGTTTATTGGGGTGTTTGTGGACTAATATCTCCTATTCTAGTGTATAGGAGTGTTTATTGGGGTGTTTATGGACTAATATCTCCTATTCTAGTGTATAGGAGTGTTTATTGGGGTGTTTATGGACTAATATCTCCTATTCTAGTGTATAAGAGTGTTTATTGAGGTGTTTATGGACTAATATCTCCTATTCTAGTGTATAGGACTGTTTATTGAGGTGTTTATGGACTAATATTCTTTCAGTTCTGGTTGTATTACTTTATTTCTGTTGCATATAATGTAAGCATGCAAAACAAAACATTATACAAAAACTAATTATCGGGGTCAAAATGGTTTATTCAGCTTAGCTCTAGTTATGAATGTGCTACTAGATTCATTTTTCTTTTGTAATGTTTGATGCTGCAGCTCATTTCCCCTGTGTGCTTTGCCCTCTCTGCCTGCTGGCTGTGCTTTTTATGGTCTCTTCTGGAAGGGTCTGCCACATCATGCTGGCTAGTGGTGACCTGGCCAGCCTGTCCTTGTTTAAAGCAGATGAATAGTGAGCATGTCTCACTCATTAACTGTTTTGTGAAACTTGTGCAAGTAAAATAACGGTCACTGTGTCTCACAGGCAAACAGCAACTCTTGTGCCAAAAAAATCCCCCAGACAGACTTCTTTGGATTTATTTGGGATTAAGGCCTTGTACAAGCATTTCAAGGATTTTAGACTGTTTCGGATCCTCTGGGGGCTTGTTGGAATACAAATGAGCATGATTCTTCTCAGTCAATAATGTAATTACACCCATATGAACCATAGCAAATTGAAATTGCTTAAAGTACACTGACTACTTTAACAAAAACAACGTAAATATTGAAAGCATTAGAGGAACTGCCTGTGAAACTTCACAGCACTCTATAATGTTCATATGATCCACACACTCATTCTGACAGACTGTAATACACTACAGGAAGTGTAGGGGGCGCTCTATAACGCTCTATAATGTTCATATGATCCACACACTCGTTCTAACAGACTGTAATACACTACAGGAAGCGTAGGGGGCGCTCTATAATGCTCTTTAATGTTCATATGATCCACACACTCATTCTGACAGACTGTAATACACTACAGGAAGCGTAGGGGGCGCTCTATAACGCTCTATAATGTTCATATGATCTACACACTAATTCTGACAGACTGTAATACACTGCATGACATATAGGGGGTGCCATAGAAAGCTGCACATGCTTATTCTGACTAAATGCAATACATTACAGGAAGGAGGATGGATAGAGGAGGATATATATCTTCTTTTATTTTATTTTATTTCATTTGAAAAGTAGACTGTAACACTTTATAATGCTCATCTAATCCACAGCCCTGCTCTGGAATCCCGTGCTGTTGTTCTGTTTCCTAGGCAGTCACAGTTCATGTCAAATCCATCTGCGTGTGCTCGGACCGTCTGGAACACTAATGTGCTTTCATTTCCCTAATTTCCATGTATGTGCTCGTGGCCAAATGAAAATGGCATCCAGTCACAAATAGCACAGAGGCTCGTGACAGAGGCAGCAGCGACCTCACGCTGTTCTGCGCTGAGTGGAGGAATTGGAAGACATGTTTCGCTCTCTTGCCAAGACTATCGACTTCCCTTCTGCTGGTCTTGATCACGGATGCAGGAGTCCTCTGCTCTGGCAGTGCTGGAAGGAAACTGTGCTGTGCAGAAGTGCTGTGAATTTCAAATTAGTGCTTGTGACAAGATTAGGAATAGGATGTCCACACATTCATTTCTGACAGACTGTAATACACTACAGGAAGCGTAGGGGGCGCTCTATAATACTCTATAATGTTCATATGATCCACACACTCATTCTGACAGACTGTAATACACTACAGGAAGTGTAGGGGGCGCTCTTTTAGGCTCTATAATGTTCATATGATCCACACGCTCATTCTGACAGACTGTAATACACTACAGGAAGCGTAGGGGGCGCTCTTTTAGGCTCTGTAATGTTCATATGATCCACACGCTCATTCTGACAGACTGCTTTAAACTATCCATCGATTCAGACGTGTCTAGGTGTCTTCCTACCTCACAGTCCTGTCTGAGTGGTACAACTGGTGAAGAACGTGTAACACCACCATCGTCAGTGGCTGAGGGTCCGAATGCAGCCTAGTTGATCTTTCTAGGTGCCAACAGATGAAATCCTGTCCCCTCTGTCAACTGCCTGTGACAGCAGCCAGTCATCGGAGTGTATCCGGTCACATATATACGAACAAACAGTCAGCAGTGTCCTCCTGCCAGCTGCTCTATGACGGTGCATAAACAACAGCTCTACAAATATGCTGATGTGTCAGAGACGAAGCACATGTTAGTGCTTAACCTTCCAGATTGGTACAGTTTCTATCATTATGAATTAAGCTGTTGTGTGTGACTCGTCCTCCTGTTTCTGTTATGATTATAAATATATAAACACAAGTCTAACAGCATCAGTGAAAACAGGAGCTGCAGGAACTCGACAGGCTGCAGTAAAGGCCTCTGATGGGCAGATCAGACCCACCTGAGAGCTGTCGCTTTCCATAAGCTTCAGTGGTGGAGATTTAAAATTAATTTATTGTTAAAAATAGCTGCACCTAGAAGGAAGTGTGGGATCGCAGGACTGTTGAGAAGGAAGATAAAGGTTATCAAGATCAATATTTAATTATAAATATACTGTACAAATAATTTATAACTGAAATAAATCCCAGTTTAATACCAAAGCAGCTTCCAGTGCATGTTTACTGCTCTGTCCACGTGAACATGATCAACCTGCATACAGACTCTGACTGATCAGAGAGAGGGGGCGGGGCTGATGTTCAACCTGCATACAGACTCTGACTGATCAGAGAGAGGGGGCGGGGCTGATGATCAACCTGCATACAGACTCTGACTGATCAGAGAGAGGGGGCGTGGCTGACACTCTACCTGCACACAGACTCTGACTGATCAGAGAGAGGGGGCGGGGCTGATGCTCAACCTGCACACAGACTCTGACTGATCAGAGAGAGGGGGCGGGGCAAGTCCATGCATGTACATGTGGACAGAGTAATAAACATGCACTGGAAGCTCCTTCGGCATTTAAACTGGGATTTAATCCAATTGGGAGTTCGTGAATTTTAGCTGTTTTCTGAGCTGATTATTGATTGATAATGGACAGCATGATAATGGTTATACTGGGTAAGCCTTATAGTTTGTTATGGTATGCGTTTCAAGTCCGTACGTTACTCTAATCCTGAGATGTGAAGCTTACAGAACAGCGTGTAAGTGCCTGGAAAATGCAGATCTTGGGTTCTTAGAGTTAAAAAATAGAATGGAATTGATTTGAGAAATCAGTGGTAGTCAGTGTGCAGTCCTACGATGCATCATGCTGGAAGTCACCATTAGAAGATGGGTCAGCTGCGAAGGGCATTACTATGATACACATGGTCAGCGACAATACTCCAGCAGGCTGTGGCCTTCAGGCAATGATTGATCGCTCTTAATGAGTCCAAAGTGTGCCAAGAAAAGACTCACACCATCACGTCATGGTGCTGCTGATGAAGTGTCTGAATGTATTTCTAGGTTGCTGCTCTTGCATGTACACAGCGAAGGCTAAAAAAAGCTTTCAGCCATCTCGAAGGTTACAAATAAATCCGTGCAGAAATCAGCGGCGGGCTTTTCAACCTGACACGGTCTGATCAGTTTCAGACAGGAAATCATTCAGCTCCGCCGCCGATGGAGCAAAGGCCAAGCCTGCCTCTTCGCTCTTATTTGAAATTTGTCCGCTGCTGCTCTTGACACACGTCTCCACGTCTCCTTCCCACATTAAGCTGGCCTGCTACCTCTGTCGTGCACGTGTGTGTGTGTGTGTGTGTCCCCTCCCCATCACCATTTAAATAGATGGGACTCATAAAAGAGAAGCCATAACCAATTTGAGTGTGTGTCTGTCAAGCAGAGAAATCGCTGACTCTCCACATTTCCAAGGTAAAGAGCAGGAGGCCCGGGTTCCTCGCCTCATACAGAATTCAGCAAATATGGAACAGAACTCAGCCGAGCGCTCTTTACAACTGCAGTTTAAAAAGAGAGAGATGAAAAAAGACCCGTTTTCCACGATTTGAAAAGGTATTTTAAAAAATAACCACCGTTTTCAAAGTAAACCCCCAAATTTCCGCCCATCTCGCCCGACTCGAGCTCTGTTGGCACACTTTGTAATATTCGCCTTCGAGGAGACGTGACGGTACCTGCGCAGGTGCTCTCGTACGCCTCTGTTGTGTCATTCAAACGTGGGGCAATAATAATTTCACAGCATGCTCTCACTTGATCAGAAGACAAGCAGGTGTTCTGTTGTGTTGGCTTCCCCAAAAGCAGCCGAGCTCTATGACTGCTGCCGTACGGTCGAGCAAGCTCGGCTTCCTCGTCTCTGTCGTGAAGTGAAGATCCCAGAGCAACGCTTCTCAAGGAAAAACTGCAAGGCAGGTCTGGTGAGATGGATCGCAAGATCACTTAGGCATGAGCACTAAAAATAATCTCTTTATCCATAATTGCAAACTTTTGGGGGAGTTTATGCGGACCCTGCGGGTTTTTCCAAGCCATTAAAGTATCGATCGGACAGGTTCAGCCAACGTGGATGTCAGCACTGTATGGATGGTGATTAGAAGTCCTCTGCAGAGAGAGAGAGAGAGAGAGAGAGAGAGAGAGAGAGAGAGAGAGAGTCCAGTCTGACACAGTTGGCTCAGTCATTGCCAATGCAAAGCACCACTCGGAAAGCCCACCATGCTGGGGTCATTAGAGAAAGCACCAGGCTAAAGTCATCCCAGATGAAAATGCCATTTTAAATGATCCTTTACTCACTTAATGGTGATGTTTACAGTTTCTCTTTTCTAAATTGATTCACACACAATGTTACCCTCCAAATGGAGAACAAAGTCATCTGCTGATGAAGTGAAAAGGGCCAGCGCAGTGATCTGTCCTCAACCAGCCTTAACAACAACTGCTTTTTCGGAGGGTCTTTTAGGAGACGGATAGATGTACGTTTTACTCATAAAGCCATTCGAAATCACGTGCTTCTTCTTCATGAAGCAGAACCGATACCATTAGAGTACAACATGACGGTGTCTATGGTTAAAGAACAAAGGAAAAGCCGTTCCTTAAAGAAGACCAGTGTGACCACACATAGTCCATACAGGTCAACGGTTTTATATGAGAGATATTTTTAGCCCAGCTACTGGTGGCACTGTTCCAGCAGTTAGATCAGCTGACCTCTGAACTATGAAGCATGGGGGTGGATGTATCACACATTGCGGGAGGCAGGAGAAAATGGATTCCACAAAATACCAGGAAATCTGTTAGAAGTCCGAGCCTGATCCGAAAAATTCAGGAAAATTGACCACGGCGTGCCTGAGGAGACACAAACTGGAGTTTTTTCATCATTGACCTCAAACCAGCTGCACAGCCAGCAAAACCAATATCTCACATCTACAGGATTTGGTTGGTCAGTTGCTTTCAAGTGATGTTAAAAGCCGAGCAACACAGCTGTATGAAGCAATCAACAGAGGGGCTACAATCGACTGCTCACCTGTAGTGTCGACCACATGGACAAAAGTATTGGGACACCTGCTCATTCATTATTTATTCTGACATCAATTCTGTAGGATTAAAAAGACTTGATCCTGCTTTCGTTTGAGTAACTGTCTCTACTGTCCAGGGAAGACCTTCCCCTTGTTTTTGGAACATTGCCGTGAGGATTTGATTGCACCTCCTCCTCAACTCCCAACATATATTGTACCTGGTGTTGGTGAAGTTTACTAGTTCTACTCTGAGCTGGACTTACAAACAACTCCCGCTTTCTGGCATCTAAGCCGTGTGGCCCATGCGCCGGAAATAACAGCACGGCTCAGTTTTGTGAACTATGAATGTGTAATGTGATGAAAAAGCACAAGCACGACCATTCGATCTATAAATACTTCATTAGAGCACCATGCTGCCCTGAGGACAGGCTGGGCCTAAATAACACAATTAACTCACTCCTGACGTCACCCTTCAAACTCATTCAAAATGTCACACGGTGCCTTTTTTAACTACAGCACACCCAGTGGCGTCGTGTGCAGATGGCTGAACCCAGAGCGGAGGTTTAACTCCTGATGCCACAGAAAACTCCACAGACCCCTGAGTGGCGTGACTCCATGAGTTCTTCTTCATTAGGGGCCGAAAGAGAGAGAGAGAGAGAGAGAGAGAGAGAGAGAGAGAGATATAATAAACACACGCTTTTGCGTTCTTCACATTCTTTTAGCACACAGCTTGAATCTGCATGCCCCGCCCCTCTCCCACCGAACCCCACCCCGTGCGTTTGATTAACGCTGCCGGCCCATTTGAACACTGACCTTATCCAAACTGACAAATGGGCAATTTCCTCACACCCCCCTGCACCCAGCACGCCCAGGCCCTTATTTTCAGCCTATTTTACTCCAAGCACCGAGGGCCGTCAGCTGTGACGCATTGTTCAGATGGGCTTCAGCCCAGAGTGAGGGACGCCCAGGCGGTTACACACTCGCACACACTGCGCTCACAGATTGGAGTCGTTCCAGCAAGTTCATCAAACACGGTTAGATAGCACCAGTGCTGGAGCGGGAATGAATATGACATTAGTGCATCTGTGCTGTCGTGAGAAAAAACTTCACATTTGTATATATTTTTAACTCTTCAAACTCTTAGGCTTCATTACTCAGGGGCTGATGATCAACCTGCATACAGACTCTGACTGATCAGAGAGAGGTGGGCGGGGCTGATGATCAACCTGCATACAGACTCTGACTGATCAGAGAGAGGGGGCGGGGCTGATGCTCAACCTGCATACAGACTCTGACTGATCAGAGAGAGGGGGCGGGGCTGATGACCTCACTGATCCAGATATTTAGTTATAGAGGAAAATGTGAAGGGAGGGGCTGTTTGCTCTCTTTCTTTGCTCACAGTCCAAATGTTGACCCTAAAATACCCACCTCTCTTTATGCTTGTGTGCAAAATCCCTACTCAAAATGGTTCTGGAGGCAGCTCTACCTCTGAGGCAGAGCAAACGCTACTGGTTCAGAGAACAACCGAATAAAATAACCGGTAGGTGGAGGTTTCTGCTCGTCGGAGCTCTGAATATGGATGCAATGCATAAAAAGTGTGAAATTAAGTTTGAGATTTTGTTGTTTTTAAGAAATTCTTTACCTCCAGGGCAGCATTCCACAGCTTCTTTCCAGACTTTTCTTTACTGCACGCCAGCACTGAGAGTACCATGACATTTTCTTGACAGTTTTCCTGCACAACACTACTTTTTCTACATTAGAGCCTCAGAGGCTGGCTCACTGTTTTTCTGAGAAATCATCATCATACAATAAGAAATGCTTATAAACAACAGCATCACACAACTTTCATCCACATATGAAGCTCTGAGCTCACATTCCAAATCTCTGCCTACTGGTTACTTTAATTGGTTATTCTCTGAACCAACTGTGTCCGTTCTACCTCAGAGGCAGAGCTGCCTCCAGAACTGTTTGAAGTAGTGATTTAGCACGAGTGTCTTTTGCAGGGTAGGACAATCTGTAAGAACTGTGGCAGAATCCCAACAGAGAGCACTCTCGCGGGCGCACTACACGAGTACGGTTTGGTCCGTGAGAGGTTTGGTTTCAAGGCAGAGCTTGTTGAGGGGTTTAAATTACACTGTTGAACTTCTTGTATCTTCTTCACGCTTCTTTTCAGCATTCTCCTACTTGACTTTTGCTCACATCCCCCCTCTTACTCATTAGCAATTACAGGCTTAGTGGTTACATCACTGATTCTTAGGCTGGAAACTCCTTCGCGTTGTATAGACGAGACTCGAGTAATCCTCCCGTGTGTTTCTGGATTTCCAAAAGGCTTGTTTTATCTTGCTGAACAGCTCCTTGGCAAAGTCAGCGCTGCTTTACTCGGCTTATCGGTGTTTCTCGTGCCCTTCTCTGCTTACCAGTATCTGATACGCTTGGTGACACGTCCTGCTGACCCTGCTGTAGTCAGTTCTCTGGACTAATAACAGCCAAAGGAATGCCTTAAATCTCAGCTGGAGTGCAGTCTACGTTCCCTTTAGCTTCTGTTCGCTTTGTATGGCATGGATTTTCCGTCTCTAATGCAGATCTAGCTTTAATGACCTGCACTCCCTCCTCTCCACTACATAAATCTCAATAGGAACGCAGGAACTCACAATACTTCGTCCACTGCATCATACTGACACGCTCAATGAAAAGTGAATTCACCTGCATGTTCACCTGCTCTTTACCTGTCTCTGTGAGTTCCCCCACCCTATAACGCTGTTGTCGGGATTCGACCGCATTCAGGACAATATCACATTGGTAATGTCAGGATGTAAAGCTCATCTCCAACTTCCCACCTCATCCCTTAACCCAAAAGTACTGGATGGAGCTCCATCATTCCAGAGAACACAGTTCCACTGCTCCACAGCTCAATGCTGGGGGGCTTTACACCCCTCTAGTCCACGCCTTGCACATCTTAATGGAGCTGAAGGCAAAAGTGCATGTTTAACAAGTCGATACAGAAAGTAAAGGGCTGTGATGGTTGTATAACTGTGTAATGACATGCGAGCAGAACGGTAAAGGGAAGCGGTGCATAAGCTGCTCCTGCACTCGACTGAAGGTCTTCCAGCACTTGCTGAGAGCAAACTGTGCAGATATGAGCCAATCAATCATGTCAGTGTCAGAGGTCAAGAAAAGTTTATTTTCACTGTGCTCATGGTGAACAGGTAACTCCGTGGACTAGATCTGACCTCCACTCCCACCCATACTGTCCCTCGGCCTGCTGGGTCAGAGTGGACTGGCTGCACATTAAAAGCAGAAGTGTGAAGATTCTCTCCTGCTGAGATTCAAGCTGCCGGCGTGGTAGGTACTTAAATTGCATATCCACACACCCCCATGCACACACACACACACACACACACACACACACACACACACATACACACACACACACACACACACACACTTTGTCACTAGGCCATTATTCTCTAGAGAATTCATAAGGAGAATTCATAAGGATTAAATCTGATCAGTGGGAGGGGCGGGGCAAATTACATCACTGACCCAGATATTGGGTTATAGAGAAAAATGAGAAGGGAGGGGCTGTTCACGCACTTTCTTTGCTCACACAGTGTTCAAATTTCAGAATAAAAGTCCTCAGAATGGATAATACTGATACATACATAAATAATACAAATAGCAAAGGACATTCAGGATTTTTCTTTCTTTTATTTGGACCAGTGTGACGTATTTTGAAGAATTTACACATGTCCTTTTTCATTCTAATCATTACAAATAATTCATTAAAATTCTTGGCTCATAGGATGATCAACTGCTATTAGCCTTTAATAAAAATAAAATAAACAATAAAATAAATGTAAACATGAGTGATTTTTTGATCAAAACAAGGCTAAAATCACACAAATATCTAAATTTTGTTCATATTTACATGAAGACAGATTTAATTAGTCTGGGATCTCCTGAAAATAGCAATATGCTATAAACATGGTTTTAATCTTTTTTTGTCAAAAACGTATGTCAAACTATGAAAACACCAAGCAAAAATGGACTAAACTTTAAAGGATTCTGTTCGTGTTTTCTTAGGAAAGTAGTGATTTTGAGCAGAAGGGATGATGGACCCACTGAGAACTACAGTTCATGGATTAAATCTTTTGAGCAAACATTACGTTTTTTTGACATGACAAGGTGCTCTTCACTAAATAACGCTGTGGAACGATCAAAGCGACGTGCAGAATCAAGAGGCTGGTGGGAACAATTCTTCTTTGCCTGTTAAATGGAGGACAGTCTGCTGAAGGACAGTCAAACGGTTGCAGCTCTCGCAGTCATTTTTGTCATTGCACTACAGCAGTGATGAGTGTGAGATGTAAGGGTTCACTTGTTTCCAGTTTCCATTCAGAGATATGAAGCACTCCCAGATTGAATGAAGATATCCCCCCATAATTCACCCCCAGTAATAGATTACAACATATTTTACAAGTTTCAGGAGTGGAAGCAGCTGCTCTCCCTAATTCTATCCAGCGATGGAGAACAATCTAAGCAGTTTCTCGGCAACTTTATTAGACAAATTTGTTCCAGACGGGATCTGGAGTGCGTCCGGATTTGAATGTTGTAATTAAATATAAAAAGCAAATTTTCAGCCCACATTTTCCTGCCAGTGAGCCATGAATGTTAAGTGCTGGAGATCACATTGTCTACGCTGTGGGGTATGAAGGAACGTCAGCTATAGTAGTGGAGGCTGATGGGAAACGGCTGGATTATTTTATCAAGGGCATCATTTTGCTTTCAAACGCTTATGCTTTTATATTACTACTGACATGTGAACATGCTCTATATGTACCAGCAATACATGTATATGAGCCAACTCCCCATTAGATGAAGATCAGGCAATAAAACCAGGTCCTGTGTGAAATGTTAATGATAATGAGAGAAGATAATGTTAATGTTAAGCTCTGCTTAGTCTCTGCATTTCACTATTTACACCAATCAGCCAGAACATTACGTTCCATCATGTTTTATTTATCCTCTCTCTGTTTCTCCATCCTATCAGCTCCTCTGATCACACAGCAGCTCTTTGTGGTTCTATAATTCCAGACTGTAGTTCATCTGTTTCTCTGCAGACTTTATTCTCCTCCTTTCACCCTGATCTTCAATGATCAGGACCCCACAGGACCACCACAGAGCAGATATTATGTGGGTGGTGGGTCATTCTCAGCACTGCAGTCACACTGACATGGTGGTGGTGTGTTAGTGTGGATCAGACACAGCAGTGCTGCTGGAGTGTTTAAACACTGTGTCCACTCACTGTCCACTCCATCAGACGCTCCTACCGAGTGTCTCCACCTTGTATATGTAAAGTCAGAGACAGAAGCTCAGTTTGTGTTGGTCATCCTCTAGTCCTTCATCAGTGCTCACAGGACGCTGCCCACAGGACGCTGTTGGCTGGACGTTTCTGGTTGGTGGACTGTTCACGGTCCAGCAGTGACGCTGAGGGGTTAAACACTCCAGCAGCACTGCTGCATCTGATCCACTCGTACCAGCAACACACACTAACACACCACCACCATGTCAGTGTGACTGCAGTTCTAATGGTTCTAAAATAGCTCCAGATATAAAGATCTGTGTCAGTTATAAGAATAAATGATTGATTTACAGTGTAAATAACTTGTGAATGGGTGTGTAAGACAGTGTTCCTCCGTCTGTCTACACCACAATGTGTCCTACATGCATGTATTCAGCAGGTCAGCACTCATTTATATACAGAAGCTCGTCTCTGTGCGATCGTGTTCTTGTTTTGAAGCTGTATTTAGAAATTTCTCGCCTCTTTAAAAACACAGCTCAGCAATTATTTATGCACTGGCATTAACATGAAGCCTCTACTGTGTGTGTGTGTGTGTGTGTGTGTGTGTGTGTGTGTGTGTGTGTGTGTGTGTGTGTGTGTGTGTACTGTGGTTAATGTACTATTAGGACTGGAACTCAATTATTGATTATTGATATTCTTAAACTTCCAATAGATCATCAATCAAACAACCACAGAGAATCATTATATTAGATCATTTTGCTGTTTGTACCGTTAGTGCTGCATTGAGACAATTTATTTGTTTGTTTGTTTGTTTATTTGTTTGTTTGTTTGTTAATGTTCAACCTGCATACAGACTCTGACTGATCAGAGAGAGGGGGCGGGGCTGATGATCAACCTGCATACAGACTCTGACTGGTCAGAGAGAGGGGGCGGGGCTGATGATCAACCTCCATACAGACTCTGACTGATCAGACTGCTGCATCTGATCCACTTATTCCAGACACACCACCACCATGTCAGTGTGACTGCAGTGCTGAGAATGACCCACCACCCACATAACAGCTGCACTGTGGTGGTCCTGTGGGGTCCTGACCACTGACGAAAAATGGACAGTGAATGTAGAAGCCAGGTCATAATAATGCTATGGTGTGTGCTTGATTGATCTTCATTTGACCTCTAAAAGGTTCTTCACACTTACATTCTCTATCACATGGTTCTTGATGGATCCAGTGGTGGCTCTTCTATGGCGTCACTCAAAGAACCCTTTGAAGAAGCTTTATTTGTGAGTGTTTACAGAACTGACAACACATCACACAACCACAGGCCTCTAACTCTCAGTGTATCTCTTTCTTCCTTTCTCTCCATCTCCCTCCCACACACACACACACACACACACACACACACACACCATGGCATCAATAAATTATAAACAAGAAATAAATTAAACATTAATCCCGAGCTTGCCGGAGCAGTTCACAGTTGGCCAACAGGAGCCTCTCTCTCCGGCTCCTTCCTCTCTCCACTGCAGCTTAATTAGCTTCCTCGTCTTTCCAGTAAACAAACAAAGGAGGAGAGGAAGAAGCGAGGGAGAGGGAGGAGGACCGCGACTGGAGGACGAGGGATGCTAACTGGGTTACACTTCCCCTCCTGGGGAACGTAGAGCAGGATGGGACAGCCGACAAAAAAAAAACAAAACAGCGACATAATAAATTGGACGCTGAATAACCTGTCCAACCTCCGTGCTTCGTTCAGGGACCCGAACGGCTCAGGTATCAGATGTGGTCCAATTTTTCTGGGTCACTCCGATCGGAAGCCCTTCGAACAAACTGATTATGCAAGACCAGCTTCCTTTCTTGGGAAGTGTCCTACAAAACCCTAAGCTGACAGTGGAGCTAATGTTCCAAAACCTCACTGATATAATCGGACAACAACGCCATCGAGGTTTGGAATTCTGCATTCTTGTCCTTTAGAAATCGAGGCTTTCAGAGTCTGATATACTTTAGTTATTGTTTTATTGTCATAAACTACTCAAATTTATTTGCATTTCAAAGTTTAGAATTCACCGTGATTAATAAAAATAGCGAGCAAAGATGGACAGACCCAGAGCACAAGACATGTTAAACTGTGAAGAACCTTTTAAAGCCTCATCATGTAAAGCTTACAGGTTCTGCATACAGCTTCCAGTGAGGGTACAGCCACTATGCATGATCATACCTCCAGGGTAAGACCTTCACTGGCTCATACAGTTACTCCACAGATAAAGTCCCGGGTACAGATAGTCTAAAAGTTTACCCAATACTCTGTCCTGCACGAGAAGGTGAAGGTGATGCAACACCACCAACCTCCCACCTCTGATCGAGAAGACAAAGCATCACCCGCTGTGATAATAACAGTATCATAACTTTGAATTTTCTCGGCTGTAATCTGACCAACAAGCAAGGCTTCGTGTAAAATAACCAGCCAGACGTCCCATTCCTGTTCCAGCCAATCCCAGTCTCTTCTTCTGGTAGCTGTTTCTAATCATCATCGTGCCACACTGAGCCAAGACAGCAAATCCATTGTGAACTGTTTCATACTGAGCTCAGAATCATACCAAAATCCCTTCCATTAATCAGATCTGTGCCTTCCATGCAAATTACCCAGAGACAACCAAACGAGCCCAGCAGAACAGAAAGAACCCCAGTCACATGCCAGCACGTCTGATACTCTTTTTAATTACACCCTCGTACAATCAGGGCTGACATTTTGGCTTATGCTGGTGAGGAGGAGCTTTGTAGGGAGCTTTAATGGCCTAATTAAATTGTGATACAAGCCACAGATCACTGATGTCAATCGACGAGATGGTCTGGCTGCTCTGATATCTGATGTTGGAACAGTTGATTATCGGGTTGGCATTTCTGAATTTCTGATATTCATACTATTGTTAGGCGATTACTCACAAAACCACTCAGCGAAAGGAAAATCCCCCTCTCCTTAATGTTATTGGAGAAGGTGCTATTATTATTATTATTATTATTATTATTAATAATAATAATGCTATTATTATTATTATTATTATTATTATTAATAATACACACAATGTTATTATTATTATTATTATTATTATTATTAATGTTATTATTATTATTATTGTTATTATTGATGTTATTATTATTATTATTATTATTATTATTATTGTTGTTGTTATTATTATTATTATTATTATTATTAATGTTGTTATTATTATTATTATTATTATTATTATTATTATTATTATTATTATTCATGTTGTTGTTGTTGTTGTTGTTGTTGATGATGTTATTGTTTGTTTTAACAAAGACCTAACGAGTTGTACTCCCTTTGTTGGATGTATTTAAAGGTAAAGCTATTTAAAGGTTAAATTGTAGGATGTTTGGAGCCTAAATCACAATATGAGCATGCTCAATCAATCAATCAATCAATCAATCAATCAATCAATCAATCAATCAATCAATCAATCAATCAATCAATCAATCAATCAACCAATCAATCAATCAATCAATCAATCAATCAACCACTATGCTGCGTTACACTCCGTGGCTCACTAAAAAGGCCACTCAACAGAACACTGGCTCACTATTAATGCACTTTTCTCACTCAATCAGAAAATGTTCCCACACCAGAGCTGGAATGCAGCTTTGGACTGAATCCATTTTGGCTCACTTTTTGAAACGTCGTGGATGGAACTGTGCGGGAAAGCAGTCGTCCAGCACAGTGTTCACGACCACTCTAAACAAATGACACACGGGCTATAAATACTTTTGTATCTCTTGAATAAACGATGTGAAAGAATGCAGTTGTCTATGACAGACTGTAGTGACTGTATTCCAGACTTCTGTGGTGAGCTGTGAGAGTTTATCCCAAAGTCACTGGTTTGAAGAACCGCGAGAGAAGGTGCAGTTAGTGTGCTTTATGTGTTTAGAGGAAACCACTGCGTTCGTTTCCTACATGGTAACGAAATGGTAATGAATGGTAAATTATGACCAAGAAAAATGACTTATTAATGAGGGTTACAAGGCCACAGCCAACTTCTTAAATCTTCCCAGTTTCGGTTCTCCACCTGCTCAAAGGATAGTAGAACCTAAATGAGTGAGCGACCCAATGCAATGGATTATGTGGTTTAACTCATTAAATACGAGAGTTACAAAACCAAGCGGATGGTCAGTGATACATCTTACCAGATTGATTTTATGCAGATGTTATTCACATCGGTCAGTTCTATGTACCTCTCACTGGACTTCAGCCATCTTGCCATATTTTCAGCCAGCACTTCTCGTATCTCTGCACTGTTTCCGTGGATTCACAGCTGTTTGGTGGAGCGCAGTGTTCTTGCTCTGAAAAAATTGCAGCGAGTCTCTTTACACATGAATTAATAGCACACATGTTCTGGAACTGAGGGGGCAATAACGCCTGGATATAAAAGTGCATCCAAATTCCACGGCATCCATGGAACTGTTTGCTTTCTCCTTTTAACTGAAGCTCACCACCTTTCTGGATTGTAATAATTGGTGACCTGCTGTGATGTGCCATCACTGAAAGTGAGACAATTCATCCTATTTGCACATAATTGCCATGCTGATGTTAAGTATGGCCACAGATGAGCAGTGTTAAGCTATGCTAATATTTCCACGTGGGCTCCCTTTATTCGGGATTGGTTTAATATGCTCAGTGGTTTTATGGGTCTGGGATGATTAAGGGGTCTATCGGTTTTTTTTTTTTCCTCACATGGTTTAATTGAAGGCCCACGACTGATTTAAGGACCATTCTGAGCCTTCTTATGCATCGTTATCTTTCCTTTTCACATTCCATAAAGAAGTGATGGCTTTTTGTTGTATTTCACATCTTATTTCCAACTGAAAATGAGGTTCTATAAAACGTAAACGACAAGGAGATCCATCCACCCACGCATTCGAATGTACAACACAAAGAGAAGGAGATGAAACGACTGAAATCACTCAATCTTTCGCAGAATTACTTTTCTGTTATTACTTTAGCTTCTTTCAGCTGCCTGGAGCCACCACAACAAACTTCAGCCCAAACTGGTGGTGGTTGGTGGAATGACAGATGATGCCACCACACCATGTGGAAGACTGGGGTTCGATTTATTGTGCAAGACTCCTAACACTACCTCTGTAATATGAGGAACCATGCAAGTCTGGAAAAGAGGTTCTCAGTGATTCCACTCTGAATTTGTCATGTCAGCCATTATTAGAGACTGCGTCTCCCACATCAGGGAAGATTCCAGAGCCTTTTACCTTCTGAATAACGAGATATAATAAAGGACCTCCATGTGGTCATGTTTTTATCGTACATGGACCACTGTCCATAGTATTTTGAAGAACTTGTTAATAGAAATTCTTAATCCAATCATCAGATATAACTTTTTTTTTTTCTTATAAACAAACAAACAAAACAAAGGAAACATTGTAGCCACAAGTAAGAAAACATGGTTAACATGTCCAATTGGAGTAGCCTACGATTTTCCAAAAAGCAAAAATATCCAAAACAAAAAACAAAACAAAAAAAGAACATGATCTGGTTTGTGTGACTGTCTCCTATAAATACTGAAGTTTTGGTGAATAAAAGTTAAAAAAAGTTCAAACTACGAAACCATCCCACAGTATTGGCCCTGAGTTCTAAAGGTTAAAACCTATTCTGGGTTCTACCCCGGGAAGCCCAGGACAGCTGCTGCCTCTGGACAGATGCTTATTAGTGAAGATCACCTCACTTCCCCCCGTTTCTGCGGAAGTAGATGAAGTTCTGCAATATGAGTTCTTTTCACTGTCACGGAGAATTCACGTGCATTGGTGTCTTCTGTGTTTTAATCTGGTTCACACTTCCCTGCCGTGTGAAAGATATCACTTGCAGAAGATACACAAGAAGAGAGAACACAAATCCCAGACTGCTATCGCAACGCCAGCGCAAGAGCTAGAAAGCAGAGGTTCTGAGCTGCGAGTGGTGCTTGCAGTGCCTCATGGTGCATTTGTGTTTTTGTTTATCGGATCCACAAATGAACAGTCACTGGGGGGCATCGAACTGAAGAGGGTTTTGTTAACAGACAGAAAACAACACAGCATTAGAGAGTTTCTACAAATGCTACAAATTCCTTCAAATTCTTACGGTGGTGAAGCTGCACCAGTAACACTCTGATTTTCCTTGATTTAAATGGGAGCGTTTTTAATATCCTCTCCACACCTGCTGCACTTCACGAGGACGGGACCAATGGAAATGGACCACAGTGGACTATAATACAACCTTAATGTGCAGGTAATGACACTGACAGTCACTGGTTCAGAAAGTGGGCGGGAAAAGAAATATTCTAAGAAATGGTATCAATGTGCTGCGCAAGCATCCCTGCAAGCATTTCTATATCAATTCTAATTAAGTGTTCAGGTAGGTTTCTGTTAACATCATGTCTTTATGTATTTATGTCACAAGCACTGTCTCTAAAAGAGGATCCAGCACCTTTTGCTGAGTAACCGTGGTGCTCCATCGAACATGGAGATCATGGATATCAGAAAGCACCTTCAATTTTGATGGAAACATGGTGAAATTCATACAAATAGACAGATTAGAAGAGTCCATGATCATGACTTTCACCTAAAATCCCACAGAATTGGTCTAGAGTTCTAAGGGTTAAGTGCTACGTCCTGCCAGAGTGTTAAACGATGATCTCAGCTTTATATGAATCAATATCAGCTCATTCAAGAAGATCAATTTCAATCAATCGTAGAGTTTTTAAGCCCAACCCTCGTCCACGTTGTGTATAAAAGGTAGCAGATGGCAGGAAAGTCACCTGGACTGGCTCCAAATTGCTGCTTAACTCATAATGCACATGCATTATTTATCTTTCAAAGGCTGATATATAATCAATACATCGAACACAAGCTGAACGATGTCCTTCGGTTAGTTTACTTTGTCAATAAGTGTGTTTATAAATTATAGTCATATGGATTTGACTGTTCACGTGGAAATGAAGTATATAATCCATCACTTCATCTCCGTCCAGCCTTGGATTTATCCGGATCACCAGTGACAGAGTAACTTACACTCACTGTAATCCACATACCTGCCCCACACGTACTGTAACTTCAAAATACCACCTTAAATTCCCTGAACAAGCTGCTAGATCCTCCCCTTGCATCTCCTGCACATCAGTACAAAGCCTGGTGCTTATCCCACGAATCAGCTCTCATGGTATGGAGGCTAAGGGGGATACCGATGCCTCCCTGGCCTTACTGCACTAAGCAGCTTTCTACTCTGTGCTCAGAATGCTAAAGACACTGCCAGTCTGGAGGGAGAAGATGCATGTGGGGGAGATATAAAGGAACCTGATGCCTTGGACAGTTCTAGAATGTCCAAACACACTGGTTGTGACTGGTTAAAAATTCCGGTTAACAGGTTTATTTTATTTTTGCTCTATTTAATGACCATAAATCAAATTCACTACTCCGTGCTTCCCCACCACAGGGAATGTTTCAACCGCCTTGACAATCACAGAGCAGCTTAGACCATCTGCATCTCCAATTTTGTTGTTTTTCATTTTCTCCCGAATGTGAGTCTGACAGCTTGTTATATTGTATCAGAGGTTCGTGGTGAATCAACCAATAGGAAAGCTCCAAAAGGGCCTGAAATAAAGGCTTTTTACTCAGACATTCTTTGAAACCCAAGATGTTTTTTCCTCCTCCTGTGAAATTGCTAAGCCATGTCAGTGTGACTGCAGTGCTGAGAATGACCCACCACCCACATAATATCTGCTCTGTGGTGGTCCTGTGGGGTCCTGATCAGTGAAGATCAGGGTGAAAGTCTGCAGAGGAACAGATGGACTAATATACTGTAAAACACGCAGAAGTGTGAGAAATGAAATATTCAGAAGATTAAGTTCAGGTTCTCTCAACAGAACATTCCTCACAGTTTAAGCCAAACAGCTTCTCGGGCCTGACACTCGGAGGCCTCCACGGTGGAGTCGAAAACGAGCGTGTGCAAACATTAGGCTCTTTTTTACCTCATTAAAACAGAACCCAGAGATCGGAGATTGCCCCTGTTGTGAACCGTGTCCGGGTCTTTGAACCATACAAGCCTCAACATCTGAATATTTGAGTAGGTTTTTCTGCTGTGGATGGCTGCGCTGGATCTACGGTGCTGCTGATATTGAGAAAGCACCCGGCTTTGATCTTCAACAGCAAACCGAGCGCCAGAGACGTAAAATTAGCCGCGATGCGCTCAGGAAAATATTGATTTGAAAGCTAAGGAGCGCCATCGCTGGAGGGCTTGGTCTGCGCATATCTGGGCCTCGTTAGCTTCTATTCAAAGCAGCCTTTCATTGTTTCAGTTTTGCATATTTAATTGCAGTTTGTGGCTGCTGTTGACAAAACATTACAAACGGTCCTTTTATTTTGGGCGTAAAATGAAGGATTGGCTGCTGAAATACGGTCCTTCTGAATTCAGTGTAAAGCGGAACACCGTCCGTTTAAAGTGTACAGTGTTACGGCCAGTAACTCACACCTCTCACACCTTTCCATGTTTCTTTACAAGTCAAAGAACCTACGATCTAGAACTGTACTTACACACACTCTCATTGTATACACATGGTGGAGGGAGTGTGTCCCACACGCCATTTCCTCAAAAAAAAATCTTCTTTTAAGGGAATTTAAATATTTGTATGAATTTGATGTTTAGATCCATAATTTTCTTGCACCTACAGAACTAAAAATTACTTTACATCTCAGAAATCGATCATCCAGTGTGTTTTTGAGCTGAAAATGGATCATTTTTGATGAGATATTTGTAATAATTAGATTGAGATATATATGTATAATAGTACATTCTTCAAAATACTTCACAGTCGTCCAAATAAAATAAAAATAACCTGAATATAATGTATCATGTCTTGTTTTATAGAAAGTAAATAGAGCATGTTCACGTGGACAGAGCAGTAAACATGCACTGGAAGCTCCTTTGGCATTTAAACTGGAATTTAATTCAGTGAATGTGAGCTGTTTTCTGAGCTGAATTACTGACTGATAATTCATCACACTATGATGGTCAGTCAGCAACTAGTAGTTAGTTAAAGTATGTGTATCATGTTTGTAGGAAAACAGTGTGTAACTGCCCACAAAGTGCAGATCTCAGGTTCTAACAGCTCTTGCATTGGTGGAAACCTTTAGTTATGCATCGAACTGTGTAGAAATCTCACTCTCTATCACCAAAAAGGATCACATAGAACTCATTTTGCCACTGCAGTCAAATATACCTACATTTAGTGTGTCTCAGCTTTACTCTGTTCAAATGCTAACTTTTACCCCCCAAAAAAACGGGTTCTAGCAGCAGTTCTCACAGTGTCACGTCTCAGCGCCTCATTAATCGCATTTCCTTTTGGGAAGACTGATGTGTTGCTGCAGATTTGGGGGGAAATCTACTTAAGCAAGCACTTTGTTCATGTTACATCTTGGCTGTTGAATAAATGAGGGAGGTGGAGAAGAACAGTAATCGTGTGCTCAATCAGAAACGAAAGAGAGCGAGAGACTATGCGTGGGCATGAGAGAGAGAGAGAGAGAGAGAGAGAGAGAGAGAGAGAGAGGCAGGGGAAAGGGGGGAGATCTGGACATCTTTGTTCTCAGACATTCATTCTCTGCTCATGATGCAACCTGCTGTAACTCCAGACCAATGTGTGTGTCTGAATGCGAAAGGGAAGTGACTCATTTATCGCTGCGATGAAACTGTCCAACAATAAAATAAATACACAAATAAAAAGAGAATCAACTGTAAACAGTATCGGTACGGAGACATTCTGCCACATTAAAGTCTGAGGGACGGTTAGGTCCAGGGAGGCAGCCTTCTTCTAAAATGGATTCAATTCAATCTTCCCCTCAAAAATTCTACCCACAAAACTGCACGATGACAAAGTTAGAAAAGTCTGTAGATGTACATAAATATTCACCACCTTTCCTTCATACTTTCTCCAGATGGACGTCCTGGGCCTTTTCCTGAGGAGAGGCTTCTGTCTGGCCACTCTACCATGCACGTCTGATTGGTGGAGTCCTGCAGAAATTGCTGTCCTTCTGGAACGTTCTCCTCTCTCCACAAAGCAACACTGGAGCTCTATCAGACTGACCATTGGGTTCTTGGTCACCTCCCTGACTAAGGCCCTCCTACCACGATCACTCAGCTTGGCCAGGCAGCCAGCTCGGTGAGGAATCCTGGTGGTTATGGATGATGGAGGCCACTGTGCTCTTTGAGATCTTCAATGCAGCAGAAATGTTTCTATATCTTCTCCAGATCTGTGTCTCAATACAATTCTGTCTGAGGTCTGCAGACAGTTCTTTAGACTTCCTGTCTCGGTTTGTCTCTGCACTGTCTACTATGAGACCTTATATAAACAGATGTGTCTTTACAAATCATGTCCGATCAGGGAAATTGACCACAGGGGACCAATGAAGCTGTAGAAACATCTGAAGGCAGATCAGCAGAAACTCAATTTTGAGTGTCATGGCATGTACATTATATAATTTTGTGGGTTTTTGTGTGTAGAATTTACAGGGAATTGAATCCATTTTGGAATAAAGCTGTAACATAATAAAATGAAAGTGAAGAGCTGTGAGAACTTTCCGGTAACATTGCTTTTAAAAAATTGTACATTAGGACACGAAATGTGAATCCAAAGTTCCCCTGCATTACCTGAATATCCATCTCGATGGCGCAATAGAGTGCTAATATGAAACAGATCAACAGCTCACAGTAAGATCCAGCCCTGCTAAAGTACAGCTTCCAAACATGGTGGAGGTAGTTCCATCAGCAACTTACAGTCAGAGATAAGTAGATTAATCTGCAGCTTCAAAAGATGGCGGAGGTCACAATGAGAGCGAGTCGGGTTCAGATCAGCTAATAAATGGAGGCACCAGAGCTCACCAGCTCAAAGTACAGGCTCCAGACGTGGTGGAGGTAGTTCCATACGCTACAGATATGAAGTTCATCGTCCATATCTTAATAAGACGAGCCATGTTTGACAAACATCGTCTCTTCAAAGTCTCACGTGTTTCAAACAATGTAGAATTATATCGATCTTTGTGGATTTTTAGCAACTCTAATGACGTGTCCCTTAGTCTGTCATGATTAATCAAATCAAAACAGCTTATAAAATTAATACTTTGCTCATTTTTTCTATTGATCTGCAAAATCCAAAATGCACATCGATGTGTTGGGCACGTTGGGGAAACAAAAGTCAAAATCACCAAAGTCAGAAGGCAGATATGAAGCATGTTAGTCATCAGATCTATTTATGGAGAAGAAATGACTGTGGTGAAGGTCAGGTGCATGCTGGGATGAAACGCTGTGAATCAGGAGAGGCCTTTTTCTGGCCTTTTTGTTTGGAGCAGGCGGCCTTGCCCCGCAGACTGTACAGTGAACCAAACCAAAACACGGAAGAGTTGGAGTTCTAGCCCCGAAGGCCTCAGCTGAGTCAGAGAGAAAGGAGGAGAGTGAGAGAGAAGGAGAGAGAGAGAGAGAGAGCAGAGGCTGAAGGCCCTCCAATTCATTTACAGATCAAAAGCCGCATAAGATGAAGCCACGGTCGTCCAGAACACACAGCTCCGGCCAGTGCTCCACTGATGTGCAAGCCCTTTGGACTTCTTCAACTCCAGCAGGATCTACTAGTAGAAACTGGACATAAGATAGTCCTTTCGAAACCTTCTGTGAATAATACATTTTGCTTTCTTCCTTCTTTCTCTCTCTTCGCTTTGTTTCAAAGTCTCTCTCCCTCTCTTTAACTCTATGGCTGTGTCCTAAATGTGCACTACACACCGACACTATAAACTATAGACTTAGATCTTAATAGTGAGGGTCTGGTGGGTTAGTACACTAATACTATAAGGTATTGACAGTATACTCTCTCTCTCTCTCTCTCTCTCTCTCTCTCTCTCTCTCTCTCTCTCTCTCTGCTGATATTTGACTCTTTGATTCTGGGCATTATAGCAGTAGCCTTGTAGGACCTCATAAAGCTATTACCGAAGCCCAATATATCTTATGGAGACCCAGCTCTCTTACATATGGCCATCAGCTTGATTCATGGCTCCCTGTTCTCACTGAGTCAAGAACATTAGGCTGCTGTTCAATCAACCTTCTGCTCCTGTGCTCTCCCTGGGTCCACCGCAGAGGCAAAGCTCCAGAAGCTATGTGGTATTACAGTAATGATTCTGTGTGTGTGTGTGTGTGTGTGTGTGTGTGTGTGTGTGTGTGTGTGTGTGTGTGTAGGTGAAAAACTGGCTGCAATACCTGCAATTCATCTCACGTAGGAGGAACATCTATTTACACTGAGAGAAATATTCCTCCTGAAAGCTTAAATGAAAATGAAGCAGTGCATGCTTTAACATCACGGAACTGATTATACCGGCTTAAAAAAGGAAAAATGAGGAAACCGACGGTCACCAAGACGCCGCTGCCGTTTCAATATTAAACATGTTGCTACTCACCACTTTGAGAAGCGTTCTTCCCTGTAGCCATGGTGTAGTTTCTGACTTCACAATAAATCTCTGTCTTCCGCAGTGTTTCTATATCTGAAAGGAGAAGGAACAATACATGAAGATCTGTGGACACAAAGCAAATGAATACAGACCCTGAATGAGCAAATAATGCCATTCATTCCTGATTGTTGTCCTCATTGTCCTCATTACAAAACCATGTTGGACAATTATTCTCATGACTACTGAATAGAATAGAATAGAATAGAATAGAATAGAACTGAATCGTAGCTCAGAGAAAAGAGGAGCGAGTGGTCCCTGAAGGTGGAGATTCCATGCTTTCAAAGCATACCACCACTATGTTTGTAAGCAGAAGACAAGTCGTTTTATTATGATGAGCTGTGACAATAGGTCCAGGGCTCCCGAGTGGCCCAGCTGTCTAAGTGCTGGTGTTAATACTGGAGGAATGCTAGGTTAATTCCTCCAGTGACCATGTCTTCTCTGCCCAAATCACACAGTGCGATGCTGGTGTCTTAATCACTGGGGTCCCGGCGCTGTCCTCCAAGCACATTTGCTGCCCAGAAATGATGCAATAGCAGAATTAAAAAAAAAGGCCAAGCATGTGCTTGTCTTCACCATCGGGAGCATCGTAAGTGTCCTAATGCGGTTGGGTAAATGGGAAAAAATGTGCAACATGTAATACAGGTAAGTCCCCCTGTCCCATGTCCCCTACCACCCCACCCCACTAAAATATAAATCTGTGACAGGTTGGCCGAATCCGATTTTGGACTGGTATTAAACACGTCTCGAACAAGCAGGAACTCGGCCCAGCCAAACGTCACTTAACCACCATAGCCTCCTTTACACTGCATGGAGTGTCCCCCAGTGACAGGGACAGGAAGCCTACGAGCACATCTGGAACATCTGTATTCCAGTATGTCTCTCCTTCTCCTGCCCGACGTAAATCACTTTACTCTCTCGCTCTCTCTCCCCCCTCTGTCCATCTGAAACGAAAGACACTAATGAGGCTCTCCATGCGGGCCAGGAAGAGACAGAGGCGAGGTGATTATGCAAACACTGGCTCGGAATTGCTAATGAAGGCTGCGGAAGGATAAAGAAGACAGGGTCGACTTATTCACTTTTTCTTTAAAATAAACAAATAAATAAATAAAGGACAGAGAAGAAACTTTGTGTTCTGGACACTCTTGTAAAATCAAGCTTGACACTGAGTGCTATTAGTTGCCCATTAGGCAGTTCAAGGACAATAGCTGTCCTCCCATTTGATCATTTATCGCCTAGATCCCCTCGTTAAGCCCGAGCTGGTCTCCTAAATGCTCCGCGAATATCAATGGCCGTGCTGTGGAGGTAAAATGGGGCAAACGGGGTGAATAGATTTTTCATTCTTCTGCTTGACCTCAGCAAGGTGCACTTCATATTTTATAGAGCAGCGCTATCGGGTCCATCCCGCTCATGAATTATTGACTCTGAAATTTAGTTGCATTTATCTTTAATGAGTCATGTAGTGAATTTAAGGCCAAGCTGACCTCACAAAGATTTTATTGGAATTGCATGAATTGAGGGTGATTGTGCTGGACTCCATATTAATGAAGTTTAAAAAACACACTAAATGAACCACATTCGTCACCTTCACCGCGCCGGACCTCGCGTTTCAGTGGTACCTGCTGTTCGTGGACCCTTCAGAGACAAACAGTGAAGACAAACAAGTCATACGTTATCATAAGCAATCCTGGCCTTTGACCAGAAGATGGACTGAGTGGACACGAGTCAAATGCTCTGAGTCACAGCTCTTCACTTTTCAGTTGTCCATCACACTCCTATAACCAGGCTGAGCAATCGGTCAGTGGTGGTTTCTAGGGTTGGGTTACATTCCATCAGTGCTTTCATGGCTTAGATCTTGAGATACACACTTTGTGGGCACTGTTTAGTGGTCAGTTTCATTTTCGGTTGACAGTTGAGAGGACGGGTGTGGTCACAGGGGCTCGTTATGTTTTGGGCTTGTTATAAACATATTTGAGGGTATAACCCGGGATGCCCAGGCCAGGCGACGCCCCTGATCACTAACAGCACTGAGACCCGTCGCTCTGTCTTTATATGACAGTGGAGATTCATTAAACCTGACCAT
Organism: Acestrorhynchus altus; assembly: GCA_034509495.1. NCBI lineage: Eukaryota > Metazoa > Chordata > Actinopteri > Characiformes > Acestrorhynchidae > Acestrorhynchus > Acestrorhynchus altus. The sequence continues at coordinate 1,161,761 of CM067512.1, read as the reverse complement.
CTGCAGTGACTCGCTCTGGTCTTTGAATCCAAACAGAGCAGAAATATATGGGCCTGGATTTCTTTATATGTGAGATACATTTATAATGTTTAATTTCATTGATTTCAAACAATTTCATTCCAATAATTTCTTGTTTAAAAAAATTAAATGTTGAAAGTTTGGACTTTTTTACAACCGAAATGTCTTTTTTGCTATTGAACCAACCAACGCTGGTCCAGAAGCCTTAACGTTGATATAATCTTAAAATATAATATCAAACACTAGAATTCAAGGGCCGACTGTTGACTGTAGACTTGATTAATCTCAATGGACCAACACCAGTGGAGGACATGATCCCCTAAACCATCACAGACTGGGAAACGTCACACTGGACTTCAAACACCTTGGGTTCCGTGCCTCTCCACTTCCAAGGAACATGAGTCCAGATCTTCATAACATTTTTCTTATGAAAAAAATATTTTTCACACACACACACACACACACACACACACACACACACACACACACACACACACACACACACACACACACACACACACATAAATACAAACAACCTCAACTTCATAATTTCCTCCTGAACTGCAAGTACTAAATTGTTTAAAGATTGATTTTGCTGCACGATACCGTACGGAAAACACAATATCAAATATCTTCTCTGTTCAGTGTTTGACTCTTCTGATGTATGAAGACATATTCCCTCCTTTCTCTGCCACCAAAACGACAAGACCGCAATAAGAGACAGAGGTTAAAAAGGCCCTCGAAAGAGCCACATTGATTCCTGGCCCGGAAACTGATTCATTGCCGCCACTCAAAAGGAGCACAACTCGACCTGTGTGACGAGAAATCACAGCGTGTTCTTCTCTCGGTCTTTTTTATTCCTGCTTTACGAGGATTTGAGAATAAAGATAGCCGAAATCAAGTTCATCTCATCCCTCCCTCTGGTTTCCATCCCCTCAGACATCCACAGTGGCTTCACTGATCAGGAGAGACTTATGTTCCTCCATTAGAGAGACAGGCAAGCGAAAATAGGTCCCTCTTGAAAAAAATAAAGGCAGAGACGTCTCATTCTCCTTCCCATTTGAAAACGTCCTAATAAGGTTTGTTCTTGTCAGCGCGCTCTACCACGTCAGCCTGTTCACTGCTGCCTTCATATTTTCTTTATAACCACCTTCATTGTTTCTCCTCTCTCTGTCCACTCTATCAGCTCCTCAGATCACACAGCAGCTCTTTGTGCTTCTATAAATCCAGACTGTGGTTCATCTGTTTCTCTGCAGACTTTATTCTCCTCCTTTCACCCTGATCTTCAATCATCAGGACCCCACAGGACCACCACTGCGTCTGATCCACTCGTACCAGCAACACACACTAACACACCACCACCATGTCAGTGTGACTGCAGTGCTGAGAATGACCCACCACCCACATAATATCTGCTCTGTGGTGGTCCTGGGGTCCTGTGGTGGTAATGGGATACCATGTCTTAATCTTTGAATTCAGGTGCCCTGCTGATCAATAACTGCACAGTTCAAACCTGCTGTTGGAGCTGTTATAGCAGAGGACCAGCTCCATATTCATGCCTATGGGTTTAGAATAGGACTCATTAAAGCTCTTGTTCATAGTGATTCTGGAAGGATATTCAGAAGGAAGCCCTACTTTAGCTTGATTTGGCTTCACCCCCCATTTCCTTTCCTTTATCTCAGATTGCTGCAGTTACTGGTACCTCAGTACTTCCCTGTTTAGAGGACTCGTGCTTTCCGGAACCTTCGTGTGACTCCAGGTAATTCCCCACTGACCCGCTCTTCAAACTAATAGATTTATAACTATCCAGTACTGTGGTCTTTTGAGGGCCTGTCACTGCAGGCTTTAACCACTTTTCAAACTTTTCTTGTTTCCAAGTTCTCAGTTTTCAACAGTCCTGTGGTGTTGAACCCGTCTGTCTCCCGTGTTACAATTACAGGTTCTCCTGGAATGATCTCATCCACCTTACTTTGGACCTCTCCTTTTTGTAGACCAGTTTGGAAAATGCTGTAAAGATCATCGGCGCCCCACACTGCTGTTGCAGTCACACACACACGAGAACCAGTGGAGGACGGTGGGTGAGCAGTGACGCCCTCCATGAGTCATCAGCACCATGTTAGCGCCAGTAACATTGGCAGATGGCTTGATGGTTGAACTGGATGGGCCATGGTCGACAAAACAAACAAACCCTCCAACAAGTGGGATGAAATGTGGTCTTATGCCATCAACGTCACCAAAGACTGCAATGGTGCCAAACAAGATTTTCACGGATTGACTCAGAATGGCAGAGGGTCATCTTCAGTGACAGGTCATGGAGATGACCAAGCTGTTTTCTAGGCTTTATTGCCCAGGATGACCC
>CM067512.1:1084384-1154384 GCA_034509495.1 Acestrorhynchus altus | reverse complement strand
CCTTGATCTTAAGAGGTCCTCCTCTTTCTACAGACTTGTCAAGGATCACACCCTTATCATGCCGAGGATTTGAAATTACAATTTCGCCAAGGAGGTCAACGCGGAAGGCCGTGTGTCAATCTACTTGATGCATATATTCATCCAGCGCTGCTGTATTAACGTGCCTCAGAGCGAGGCGAGGGTGCTTTCCATCATGTGCTCTACCAGCAAACCAACTGTATCTCACGGAACATCTTATCGCGGTTCATACAGTGTTCATCTCGGCCTAATTTTTGTTCATCTCTGGTTTCGAGAGTGCTGAGAGGCCATGTGTGTTGGATCAGTATAAAAGAAGCTTCATGCTGCCCTTATTGTTGGATCTCCAGACCTGTCGCTGATTCCAAATGTGTGGGACGCTATTGGACACTCTATCAACACTCCACCCCTACCACACCATCTGCAGAACTGAGTGAGAACATTCAAGCTGCATGAGATGGATCATCACAGGACACCATTAGGAACCTGACGCCGTACTGAGACACCACTTCTGTATGAGTAGATCAATAAATATTGATCAGATCAGACTACAGTTATCATCAGTTATTGATCCTGATCACCTTCATCTTCCTTCTAGAACTGCAGTCCCACACGTCCTTGCAATGAGTGAATATGCAATGCAATGCTAACTGGATCAGTTGTCCAGATGTTCTACTGGTTCTGCTGAGTTCCTTGCTGCCAATGTTATATTCAGTTACTGTACGAAACTATTCTGAATATCCCTTTTTGAACTCTGTTGCTTCCAAATCAGTTCTCTCTCAATGGAATTCCCAGTGGTATGGTGGTGCACTGCACTGGAATTCCATCTCAGGTCAGAAGAACTGAGCATAAATCTCCACAGACAGCCAGTCCTGCACCAGAAGGGCACACGAGAGATCTGAAACTTGTGGAGGCTGAGCTGACCCACTAAGGTCTATTCTCAGAGCCGGGCTGAACCTTACCTCAATGAAAAGGAGCTTAAAGAAAGGCCATTTGAAACATCTCAAGCAATCCGAGGGCAAAAGGGCAAAGACCCCTTTGAACAGGTTATTTATTATGCAATTCTTTTTGATATGATTGAAGTCATTTATCTTGATGGTTCACATCAAAGCACCACCTGCATCAAACACATCACTGACCCAACAGATGAGGGCGATACCCAGTGACGCTCAAGCTGCATGCAGACTCCAACTGATCCGTGAGAGGGGGCGGGGTTAATGACACCACTCACCCAGATATTGGGTTAAGGAGGAAAATGAGAAGGGAGGGGCTGTTTGCGCTTCATCTTTAGTCACACAGAGTTCAAATTTCATAATAAAAGTCTTAGGAAGGGATAATACTGATCCTTACATAATTAATACAAATAATAAAGAACATTCATTGACTCATAATTTCTTCACTGGTCCGATAACTGCCTCAGATCTACATTATCGTCCAGACATCTCTGCAGGCTTTAATCCAACCTTGGTGATTTTACTGTGTGTGCAGTATTTCAGGTCATTGCTGATGGGGCCCATATCCCTCTTTTATTAGCAGGGTGTGAACAATGAGCCATGCCAGTTGATAGTAAGACCCTCGGAGCTGCCGGGGAGCGTGGGAGCGGGCGAAAATGACAATCAATAGCCATGCTTCATTTACTTTATATCCATCCACTTCTCACTTTGCCACGATAAGTGTTTTTCCCCGTGCTGAACCCCACTCACGGTGGATACTTGAGTGGAGTCTGTTTATTTAGTGTATTTAGCTTGGCAGCCAGCCCCCTGCTACCTTATCGACTGCCCACCGGAGAGGGGGACATCGAAACAGGAGCTGAAAGTATTTAGGCCATGGATCGTTCCCACTCCCGCCTGGAATAAAGAAGCAAAGCCGCCTTCCTCAGCAGAGTCGATGGAGCTGACACAATGCGCAGTATTTACTCTGAACGCTGCTGAACGCAATTTAAAGGTAATATATTGCCTTGTTCAGTCACTGTGTAAAAACATGAGACAGGCTCCTGCGGGCCTGAACGTTTTCTGCGTTTGAAAAGCAAAGCGCACTGCGTGTCCCTGTCTCTTCTGATGAGCGGGCTCTTCACTCTAAGGGCTCAAAGAAACGCCTCTGCACTTTGACGTTTGCTTTGCTTTGAGGGTGTTCTTGTTCTGGAGGTAGATGATGTGGATTACCATACCACTTGGTACCAATTGGACTGAGAAATCTCATTCTCTCTGCCATTCTAGGCTAGTCTGCAGAGACTCAGATGTCAATCAGATGCCAAGACGTGTCTGGGTCCATCTGCTCAGACATACGTGCCCTACGGAGTCCCATGAACGCAGTGTGCTGGAGGAATCACTGTGACTACAGCTCTACACATTTACAGTCTGAGTTCCTAAGGTTTTCTGCTCTTTGCTGCCGTATACACAGAGCTCCAAACACGTCCTACACCCTCCAAAAAAGGTTCTTCAAATATAGGACGACCCATGAACACCTTTGGTTTTAACTATATTGAGGAATGGAGGTGAGCTAACCCCATTTAGAATGTCCTAATAGCTGGTATCTCCTCCTCTGGTTGAAATAATGTCAGTTAGATGTTTCTATAACCATCTGCCATCTCTGACATCGACAGCTGTGATTTTTCAGCGTCAGTCTGATATAATAAAGATCTCACAGTGGTGTCTATGATGGAGAGATCTCCAGACCCTGCTGCAGCAGAGCAGCTCCAAACCATCTCACTTCCACCATCATGCTTCACAGCTGTTATGAGCTTCTTGTGATTCAACATTGGTTTCATCTATCAAAGGATTGTTCCAGAAGTCCTGTTCTTTATCTGGGTATCTTCTGGAGTACTTTAGTCTTGGCCTGGTGTTTTTAGGATTGTTGGAGGTAATTTTGTTTATTTTAAATGCGTAATAATCACAGAAAACCCAAAGTTAGCTCTTTTTCTACAGACTCAACCCAGCCAAAGCCCAACTGCTCCACTGCAACTGGAGAAAATGCAGTTTTCTAACGAGGTGACCCACTTGCCTTCCACCCATACAGAGGACTGATGCTGATTGGCTCTGCCGGGAAGCAATTTACATAATCAGGGCATACAGTGGGCGTCTCTGGGAAACGCTGCAATGATCCTCGCCATCCACTCGCTCATTGCAATCAAGCAAGCGATTAGAGGTCCCGCTACAGATCAATCCTCCAGCACGGTTACACTCAGAGTTTGGCTGCTCAGTGTGTGGGCTGATGTGAGAGAGAGAGAATGGGAGGGGTGGAGTTGGGTGGGAGGGGGGGGGGGGAGAAATCTGATCAGTCATTTCTCCTCTATTTCTCAATCTTCATCTACAGTCTCCACACTGTGAAGGTTACTCTGCTGAGAAAATCCCATTACCATGTCTCTGCCTTATGAACCGGACACCCCACCCATTAGACTGGACACAGATATGAACTGATGTAGCTCAGGAATGTTAATACGCATTAGCACTAAAACATCAGATCCAATGTTAAAGGGAAAAACATGGACTTTGTGTGCAGGTGCCTCACTGATTTATGGGAAATAGCTCTGTAATCTTTTGTGGAACATGCTTTTGGAACATGTATGAAGAATTCCAAGAATTTCATTGACATTCCATTGATAAATACAACAAATCATATGTATATCTATTCTTAAACAACATTATGATTTTGTCCAGTCCTATAATTCCAAACGGTAGTTCATTTGTTTCTCTGCAGACTTTATTCTCCTCCTTTCACCCTAATCTTCAATGATCAGGACCCCAGAGGACCACCATAGAGCAGATGTTATGTGGGTGGTGGGTCATTCTCTTGGAGTGACAGAGCTGAGAACCCATCAGAACCTGACCTCACTGATGATCTCACTCTTGTTTGGTCAAAAACAATCAGAACGTGGACCTTGGCAATGGACATTTCAGTGAAGACTGTTACTGTGGCAAAGGAGGCCAATTCTCATCTAATACTAGTGATTTCAGAAGAAACAGTGAATGAATTTCAGGTGTCCCAGTACTTTTGTCCATATAGTCTACATTTATCTAACCTTACTCTGGTTTTAATTTATGAACATTCTTTCAGAATCTACGCTGTAATGTTTCTGATCTTACTGGGATTGTTGGCTTTTTTGATGGACACCCTGGAGCTCATACACAAATGTAAATTTTGTTGACAGTCAGCATGACATCACCATAGCGTGGCTTCATCTCTGATAAGAACAATTCTTAATCATTCAGGTGGTGCAGAGAAAATCCAGCCAGCTAGACTCACATAATCCTGTACAAAGCTCAGGAGATGACCTACTTCATCCCTGAGATGCTGTGCTGAATTCTGAGACAGTCTGACGATTCGACTCCACAGCTCATTATTACTTTTCATGTGGACTCAAAAATGTCAGAGAGACTGTCATTAACAATCCTACGAAAGAGGCTCAACTGGATCAAAAAGGACACAAACACAATTGTCTCTGATTAAAGATGAAATATTTGGTGAAATAAAAGCCCTTCCCAGGCCTTGGCTCATCATAGGGTGTCTTTAATAGTCCTGGGTAGTCTTTAATAGTCCTGAGTAGTCTTTAATAGTCTTGAGTAGTCTTTAATAGTCCTGAGTCATCTTTAATAGTCTTGGGTCGTCTTTAACAGTCTTGGGTCGTCTTTAACAGTCTTGGGTACTCTTTAATAGTCCTGGGTCGTCTTTAATAGTCCTGGGTAGTTTTTAACAGTCTTGGGTACTCTTGAATAGTCCTGGGTCGTCTTTAATAGTCTTGGGTCGTCTTTAATAGTTTTGGGTCGTCTTTAATAGTCCTGGGTAGTCTTTAACAGTTTTGGGTACTCTTTAATAGTCCTGGGTAGTCTTTAATAGTCCTGGGTAGTCTTTAACAGTTTTGGGTACTCTTTAATAGTCTTGGGTAGTCTTTAATAGTCCTGGGTAGTCTTTAACAGTTTTGGGTACTCTTTAATAGTCCTGGGTACTCTTGAATAGTCTTGGGTCGTCTTTAATAGTCTTGGGTCGTCTTTAATAGTCCTGGGTTGTCTTTAATAGTCCTGGGTTGTCTTTAATAGTTCTGGGTAGTCTTTAATAGTCTTTGGTAGTCTTTAATAGTCCTGGGTCGTCTTTAATAGTCTTGGGTCGTCTTTAATAGTCCTGGGTAGTCTTTAATAGTCTTTGGTAGTCTTTAATAGTCCTGGGTCGTCTTTAATAGTCTTGGGTCGTCTTTAATAGTCTTTGGTAGTCTTTAATAGTCCTGGGTAGTCTTTAATAGTCTTTGGTAGTCTTTAATAGTCCTGGGTTGTCTTTAATAGTCCTGGGTAGTGTTCCCAATTATGTTAGCTCTAGACAGATAGAGAGAGGTTCTGCTCTGTCTAAAATAGGAAGGAAGGAAGGAAGGAAGGAAGGAAGGAAGGCTGCACACCGACCCACTGTGCTTACACACAGGGGAATTTGGGAGCAGCTGGGGAGTTAAGTGCCTCGCTCAAGGGCACTTCAGTCATGCCCTGCCAGTTCAGGGACTCAAACTAGAAACCTTCCAGTCACAAGGCTGGTTCCCAAACCACCAGGCCATGGCTACTCCCATGCATGAGAACAGGAATACCATAGGAATCAGTACAGAAGGTGCATTATCAAAAATGTCTGCTTATTAAAAAGTTAGGGAGTGTTTACACTTTTAGTTTAGTTCCTCTGAATTTCTTTGCATGCATACTGACGTATCTCCAGGGAAACCAGCAGGGAAACGTGACGTATGATGCCCATATGACAAAGGCAGGTAGCCTTTTCCCTTTTCTTATGATTCACTGGAAGTGATTAGGACACTGTATGGAGCTTGTGGTCATTTCGAATGCGTAAAAATAGTCTGGATTTAACTGCTGTAAGTTCACACTTGGTTTTAAGAGATGCACTCCCACACCTCCCCCCAAAACTGTACAGAATTTATAATCACTCACTCCCCTAATGTCTTCGTCTACCGTTAATACAATCCTCCCTCAGATGCATATGTATGAGGGACAGAAACACACTGCTCATGAACTGTTTTAAAGCCCACATAACGCATCTTATTTACACCTGAATGTTGCCTCAAGAGGCTTTAATATCCCAGTGCTGATATAGTTGTATGATTAGATGTAGATGTTACCAAACACACATAAAGATTGCTCACAGAGCCGCTAAGCCTCTGAAGCAGCAGCGAATCAAAAAGGTCACTATGCACGGGGCGAAAACAAAAACACACCAACTGAGACTAAAATAAACCTCCACGGCTTCCATTCAGCAGCTCTCCGCATAGGTGTGAGGTTACACGGCCATATTAGCTTGCCAATCTGCAGAGGATCAAATCTCTCCCCGAGGTCAACATCAGAGATAATGCACAACACGGGCCAAGACACACAATCAACAGACCATGATTCAGCATAGTCAATGACGGATCTCACCAAGATCACGTTCGAAAGGCATAATGAATCATAAAAGATGCACAAACATCTGAATGAACACCTTCTCAGACGGTTAAATCATTAAACCACTTCAACCCTGTATGTAACCACTTCATAACCATCACGATTCACATCACTTCAGTGCGAAATACAATCGAACCCTGTCGCAGTCCACAGGCTGCAGCCTCCAAACAAGGTGGAGGTGATTTCATCAATCAATCAATCAATCAGTCAATCAATCAATCAATCAATCAATCAATCAATCAATCAATCAATCAATCAATCAATCAGAGAGAGAGAGAGTTAGCCAGGATAAAGCACAGCCTCCAAACAAGGTGGATGTAGTTTCATCAATCAATCAATCAATCAATCAATCAATCAATCAATCAATCGATCAATCGATCAATCAATTGATCAATCAATTGATCAATCAATTGATCAATCAATCAGAGAGAGAGAGTTAGCCACGATAAAGCACAGTGTCAGTGTCATGCACCCTTCAGCTTCTCCGGACTCAAACTCCCAGAATCCTTCAGTCAGTCACCTGACTGATCATGTGACTCTCACACGATCTAGCTCACCTGAATTCTGATTCTGGTCCCTTTGGTCACTTAAGCCAGCATTTCTGTTCGTTCATTCTAGCCTTGCCCAGCGACCCCACCTCATTCTACTGTTTCTTGTCATCAGTCAGTCCGTTTCTCGACTCTCGTCCTTCGTCTAGTTCTGTATTTAGTCTGTTGGTTTTCAGCTCTGCCTGCTTTTTCGACTTCGTCTCTGGTTTGTGTATTTCAGCATTATCTCTCCTGCCGGTTAAAGACTTGGACTGTTATAGTCTGTATCTCCTCATTTCTCCCATTAAACTTTACTGTATTGATATCGGCGTCTGCTTCCCTCTGTCCCATCCTGACACACAGATTCCAAACACGGTGGAGGTAGTTTCACTACCGGTCTAATGTACAGCCTCCAGCATTCTACAACCTCGTCACACTAATATTCATTTTAATGCAGATATTTTAAAAATAAATGTTCGCTCAGTTCTGCTCAAATAGAACAGATTGTCAGACAAACAAAATATGTCAGGTTTCATCTCCTTCATCCTAAAAGGGAAATTTTCAAGTCAGAAATAATGTACATCAGATAAGAGGAGACCCTACGGCATTGCTTTTGGGCAGTCTTTATCTCTGGTTTAAGTTATCCAGCTAACTTGCAGAAATATCCCCCCGGTGAGAGCACCCGCGAGGGGCTTTTTCCTCCTGCTTGCTCATTCACAAGCAGCGAGGAGATGCTTCTAATTGCTTGCGTGTTGAAAAGTGCTGGAAAGTGGCGGATTAGCTCTAAAAGCTCCGCTCTGTGGGCTGCGGTAAATGGGCTTCTCACGCCAACCATCGCTCACCGTCACAGCAGGAAGACACCAGCTCTGCTTCTCTCCACTGCATATCTAATATCCACTCGCTCTCCTGTTAAGATTCTCGGCAATCAGGGTTTTTTAATCTTCTCCTGTGAAAACAGACGGAACATCTGAACGGCCTGTGATTCGACTCACTTCGCCCCCGGCATCCAATCAGGCGTCCAGTCTGTCACAGAGCACCATTAACTAACTACATCAACACATGTTGATGTTGATAAAAGGATTTGAAGGCTTATTATTGGTGCAAAGGCTTATCTGAGATAAACACAGGCGGCTCTTCTGTACTCTCATTACTGACCTGGCCTGAGGGTCAATTAACAGCAAGACCACACACACGTCAAATACCCAGACCCTGATCTGCCAATTCAGCCGTTACCGCCACGCTGGGTCACCAGGTGAACAGCAAATGAGTCCAGCTCTAACTGATCTGATCAGACCTGACAGTGACTTAATTAAGCCAGAGGAACGAATGAAGAGTTCAGGTCATGTTTACAGCTGGTTGTAGTGTTCAGCTTTGCACCGGCAGCTCTCACGGTTGTGGTGGAGTTCATAAATGCTCAGAGTAGATGATGTTTGTTTGTAAATAGCAGGATACTAATTGACTTCATTTGCACTGTCAGGAAATCCACCACGTAAAAAAGTTGTTTCTGAGATACATGTGATGCTCCCGACACTAGGGGGCACATGTTTCATCTGATACATGTGATGCCAGTCCACTATCTCTTTTAGAACTGGACACCCTCGCTGGAAGGCAACCTTCCCACCCAGAGAACAGGCTCCCGCTGACTCCAGCTACCAACAGCAAACAGCATGATCCAGGATTCCAACTCTAGGTCCTCGGATCAACACTTCTGGATCACTTTAACACAAATAGGGCCAAAAGCAATGGAGCAAACACTGACCCACATCCATCTCTACTGAAGAACAAGATCTCAAAAATATGTACATATATGATTAAAATGTACACCAAGAATTTCATGCCATGTGGACAATTTTCACACACTCATTTCACTTTTACTGAACTGGTGAAGCAGAAACAGATGAGCTTCTGTCTCTGACTTTACATCTACGAGGTGGAGACACTCGGTAGGAGTGTGTCATAGAGTGGACAGTGAGTGGACACAGTGTTTAAACACTCCAGCAGTACTGCTGTGTCTGATCCACTCGTACCAGCGCAACACACACTAACACACCACCACCATGTCAGTGTGACTGCAGTGCTGAGAATGACCCACCACCCACATCATAGCTGCTCTGTGGTGGTCCTGTGGGGTCCTGATCATTGAAGATCAGGGTGAAAGGAGGAGAATAAAGTATCAGAGAAACAGATGAACTACAGTCTGGATTATAGAACCACAAAGAGCTCCTGTGTGATCAGAGGAGCTGATAGGATGGACACAGAGAAGAGAAACAATGAGGTGGTCATAATGTTAAGATGGATCAAAAGAAAAAAAAGGCTTTGATCTTTCTTCATCTCAGATGGTTCATGTCCATTTATTAATGAATTATTAACTTTAAAGCACCTGAAAGGCTCTTATTTTAAGGCAGGAAACACATCAACATTTGATAATGAGCTCCAAACTTGAACATCGTCACTGCTGTTTGCAGCTCAACACCATCAGAGCTTAGAATTCAGAACAGAGATCTGCATGGAGACAGATATTTTAATTCCCTTTCCTCCCACCTCCACTAGAATTTGTCCCGCTCCGCCTGCTCACAACAGCAAACCTCCATTTGTCCCAATACATTCACATTAGTTGCTCCTGTTGGCATTAAACTGCTGTTAGTCATTAAGTGTATCTGCTGAAGCTACATGTACAACAATTACTGATGGAGAACCCATAGTAAGATCAGGAACCAGCAACATCTGAGCTGTGATATGGAAAAATATGGGTCACTATTGGTCTTTTTGTCTTGATGGAGATGACCAACCTTGGAATTTGTGTATGGAGGCATGACAGTCATCGACAAGATTAATGGTTTGTTGTCACACATCCAGAAGGTCTGGTGTCATGGTGTGGATGTAGATTCGATTGATGCTTTCATTACAGACACTTTAACAGACCAACGTTACGTTAATGAGGTTCTGCAACCAGTGGTTCTACCTTTTCTGAACACACACTCTGGTGCTCTATTCCAACAGGACGGTGCTCATCCACACACTGCTGCCGTCTCAAGATCTTGTCTTGAAGACACAGATACTACACCGTGGTCGGTCTCATCTCCTGACCTGTCCCTGATTGAAAATGTGTGGGACGCTATTGGACACTATCAACACTCCACCCCTACCACACCATCTGCAGAACTGAGTGAGAATATTCAAGCTGCATGGGATGGATCATCACAGGACACCATTAGGAACCTCTACACCTCCATGCAGAGACGTCTGGCGTGTTGCGTTAAACCCGACGCCGTACTGAGAGACACCACTTCTGTACGAGTAGATCAATAAATATTGATCAGATCAGTGCTGATATTGTTCATGGTATCCTCTGCAACTTTATCATAAAGTGGTGTTTGTTTGTCGATTTGAAGAACCTCTTTGATGCACTGGAGAACATTTAGTTCCAGCGGAATGTCATCATGTTGGTGCAGGTGGAAAGGAAATGTTTCAGTCCAATTTTCAGCTCCAACATAACCATTCTGTTTGGCAGCAAATGGGGTCACAGGGTTAATGTTGATTTAATAAGCAATTAATTCTAAGCTGGTACCTTGGAAATTGGTAAGAGTGAGGATGATGAAAGATTAAAATAGGCTGCAGACGCTGAAAAGCTGTTCACTGAGGGCTGACTAAATTGGTTTTTGGCTGCATAAAGCACTGGTTTGTTTGTTCACATCTCTGAAGAGAGCCATGCTGACGGCTAATTGCTCAGGTTCTCCTGGGTAAACGATGGAACCTTGGAAATTGGTGAGAGCATCATGATGATGCTATAACGGAACAGATCAGAGCTCCCCACAAGACTCGATTGCTTAGATTTTTCTTTGTCCAGGTTTTTTGTTCTGCGTGTCTCTCTGTGCGAGACCGTCTGTGGAGACCAGTCCAGTTAAATTCTCTCTTACTAAGTGAAGTCCAGATGGACTGTGGAAGGTTAAGTTCAGCTAGTGCCAGATTAGACAGATTGAGATCCAGATCATTCATCTAAGATGGTTCACGAGGCCTGAAAACAAGCATGATACGTTTCCCAAAAGACTAGTTTACACCACATACATTTCTGAAGCCAAGGGAGTTGAAGCTGATTGGAAACCAAGCTGGAAGATCAGCATATCCAGCTTGACCACTCTGGTCAACAAGCAAGCATGACCATGATCATGAAACCAGCTGGTTTACCAGCATAGGATATATTTTCCCAGGAATGACCATTAAAGACCAGCTTGGACCATTTAAGAGCTGCTACCAGCGAAATCTAGTTTCGAGTTGGATTTGACAAACTTCTCACTCATGATCAGAAGACTGGTCCTCGTCCCACCCTTTACGCCCATGGCAGGGTCAGTGGGTACAGTGCACAAAATGATCCGACACACTTAGTCCACTGAAAATGCAATCAACACTGCGATAACATTATCATAACGTAATTACACCTCATCCCCACGTCTGTATGTCAACTCTCACGAGTGCCTGCCTGAACCCGTCCCGAGAAACCATCACAGTTATTAATCCATCCCTTCACTCATTCATCCCAAGCTCAAAGACCATGATGGATCAGAAGGAACTGGAGGTTCTGCTGGACGTTTCGACCGCGCTCTGGATTACACAACGGGACCAGACGGACAGACGAAACCGCAGAGCTACACGAGCCCTATACCTTCTCTACTCTATACTCTCCTCCTCACCGTCTTGCTTTCTAAACGCACCTGTTAGGCAGTAGACCAGATGGGATCAGGTGACCTACCTGCATTCCGTCCACCTGTCTGGTTGCCTCCAGGTGCTGCCCAATGGTCAACCATGGCTGGATGTGCTAGATCAAATACAATGGTCCATGACGACAGGTAAGCACCCCCATGCAAGGGTGAGAGACTCCGAAGAAAGAAATTGAAAACAAAATAGAAAATAAAGCTGCCTTTGTTCACGTCTGCATTTACGGGAAAACGGAAAGCAATACCGGACTCTACCTCTCCACCCTGCTCTCCACAGATCACATCTCTCCATTCAGCCTTTCGCTCTCATGCAGCTGCAGAAGCACATTAAGGCAGAATCAATTTGTCAGCTGGCAGCATTAGTAGGGGGAAGTGGAGAGGGGATACTATGCACACTCAGTGTGTGTGTGTGTGTGTGTGTGTGTGTGTGTAGGCTGTATACTTGTTTTCATATATCATCAAGGCAAAGGTCCACTTCACACCTGGCATTTACATGCGTCCTGTTGCTTGTGATCAGATTTCTCACATCATTCTCATAATCAATTCTTATACAATTACAATTAAACCCATCGTTAAAAATAGTTGCACCCAGATAGAATCAAACAGCAGCAATGGTTCTGTGCCAGATTGTCATGGAGTCACTCTCTTCAGTCACGACTCCAGCTTGGATCTTGGTGGTGACGATCAACAAATGTTTGGAGGCACCTTGGTCAGCGTCACACGACCAGAAGGTCTGGTGGCATGGTGTGGGTGCAGTTTCGCATGATGCCACATCACCTTTATCTTCCTTCCCAATAGAAGTGTAGTCCCACACCTCCTCCTCACACCCATACCTCCTCCTCAGACCCACACCTCCTCATCAGACCCACACCTCCTCCTCAGACCCACACCTCCTCATCAGACTCACACCTCCTCCTCAGACCCACACCTCCTCATCAGACTCACACCTCCTCCTGGATCGGGCTACTTTTAATATTCAATGTTCTTATAATGATTAATATTACTGTTAATTTGATAACCCTAACCCTAACTGCAACCCTGTAAGGATGACTGATGTCCTAACATTCTATGAAAACAAGTGTGTGTGTGTGTGTGTGTGTGTGTGTGTGTGTGTGTGTGTGTGTGTGTGTGTGTGTGTGTGTGTGTGTGTGTGTGTGTTTGTGTGTGTGTGTGGTATAAGTTGTCTCTGTGTCCATATCAGATTTCCCTCCTCTCTTCTGTGTTTTAGGGAGAGCGGGTGACGTGAGACGGGGACTTGTGTGCAAATTAAATGAAGAGACAGAAAAATGTATTATTGATGCTTACAGAGTCCAGTGTGTGTGTGTGTGTGTGTGTGTGTGTGTGTGCATGTCTCTCTCACAGTCAGCTCTGGTTCCCACACAGGGTAATTAATCCACAATCCAGAGATCCCCATGAATGAGTGGATGATAGAATAGCCACCCCCCCCACCTCTCTCTCTCTCTCTCTCTCTCTCTCTCTCTCTCTCTCTCTCTCTCTCTCTCCCTCTCTACTCATATGTTGGTGTACACCGTTTTCAGCAGTCTGAAAATAGGTCACCTGCCTTGGGCCTGCTGGTGTGTGCGAGTGTGTGTGTGTGTGTGTATGTGTGTGTGTGTGTGTGTGTGTGTGTGTGTGTGTGTGTGTGTGTGTGTGTGTATGTGTGTGTGTGTGTGTGAATGGAACATTATGGAGACTGCTTAAAAAACAGAGCACATTTTCTGCTATGTTTGCAGAGGCGGTGCAGGTGCTTCTGAAACTCTCACAGTAGCAGCCAAGTACAGCAAACTCTCTCTCTCTCTGTCTCACACACACGCACACACACACACACACACACACACACACACACCTTCATCCTCACTTCTACATTCAGAACTCTGTTTACACACCCTCGCAGCTCCTGATCTGCACAGGTAGCTTCACTGCACAGGCGGCGTGGGTGCACAACACAACACACAAAGCCTTTATATCTTTAAAGACCCCCTCAAGTCAAGACCCTGACTGTCAGTGTGATCCAGCTGTTTGTCACAATGATACACTATATGGAAAAAAAAAGAAAAAAGAAAAAATATTGCGACATGATTCACTGTTTCTTCTGAAATGAAGGCTGGACATCTTTCATATGAAGCAGTGAAGAGAAGGTGTCCCAATACTTTTGTCAATAAAAGCAGGTGTGTGTAAACTCTGATATGTATTGGTGTCAGTTTCTGTAGAAATATAGTTTTATTGTGGTTAAGTGAGCCAGAGTTTAGGTTAGACTACAGTCCACCAACCAGAAATGTCCATTCGACAGCGTCCTGTGAGCAGCGTCCCGTGAGCAGCGTCCTGTGAGCAGCGTCCTGTGAGCACTGATGAAGGACTAGAGGACGACCAACACAAACTGTGCAGAAACAGATGAGCTTCTGTCTCTGACTTTACATCTACAAGGCGGAGACACTCGGTAGGAGTGTCCGATAGAGTAGACAGTGAGTGGACACAGTGTTTAAACACTCCAGCAGCACTGCTGTGTCTGATTCACTCGTACCAGCAACACACACTTACACACCACCACCATGTCAGTGTGACTGCAGTGCTGAGAATGACCCACCACCCACATCATATCTGCTCCGTGGTGGTCCTGTGGGGTCCTGATCATTGAAGATCAGGGTGAAAGGAGGAGAACAAAGTCTGAGGAGCTAATAAAATGGACAGTGAGTGTAGAAATAAGGAGGTGGTCATAATGTTATGGCTGATATTGACATCACTGACCTTCCATCACATCTTCAGTGCTCTGTTCAGCACTTTAAAGTTCAGCCACAGAAAATCTCAAACACCTTTTACCTTTTTTTCCTGACGGTTAATTGGTTCCAGTGGTGAAGGCTTCTTTGTGGGCAGCCTTTTCCAGACTGCACTTAGTCTGTATATAAGAGGACGGATTTGAATGAGTCCTGTCGGGATGTTTCTGAATCCATTTGACGGTTTCAGTGAAAGGTGTTCGCTGCTCTGGTTTAATGCTCCTGAATGCAGGGGCGTGTTTATCAGTACAGGCTGATGTATCGGGCCGCTCCATGCTGTGCAGTGTTATCAAGAGGAGATAAGGACGAGGCGGGGAATCCTATCATCATGATTTTCTGCCTACTGCTATCTTTTATTGAGGACCGAGGACAAAGGAAGTGATAACGGGGTGCTCAGGTGTTAAAATGACAACGCGGGTCAAACTTTACTGTAAAAGTTTCTGGGGGTCTTTGTGAGAGAAGATGAAATGCTGCTGAGTTCAGCTGTGGGGGGTCATTCCCACAGACGTGTGATGTGTTTGATCTGTGAAGACGAATTTTTGAAAATCGAATGTCTTAAATATGCCGCTGCTGGAACGCTGTTGTCATATCAACTGCATTTGTCTGTCAATACAAATGAAAAGTGAATAGATTCATAAATATTTATAACTAAATGACTTAAAATATCGAAGAACAGAAATCAACTCCATTAAAGTCAAAACTCACTCAAAAGATGGATGGAGGTATAGAATATTGGATGAATTGATAGATGAAGATACGTTGTTGAATAGTTGCTTGGATGGCTGGTTGGCTGGCTGGATGGATAGCTAGATGGATGGATGGATGGACTATTGGATGGCTGGAATAAAGGAAGAAAGTATGATTAGATGTTTGATGGATGATTAGATGAATTAACAAATAAAGGGATGGGAGGGTGGATGGAGGTATGGATCAATATATGGATGTACAGATACAGATGCTTGGATGGCTGTCAGGATGAATAGATGGAAGAGTGGTCAGATAGTTGGATAGAGGGAGGGACGGATGGATAGGTAGGTAAACCCGGTCCTGGATTGCCGGATTCCTGCCCGGTTCAGTTGGTCTGTTAGAGCAGGGAAACCAGCACCACAGCACTGGGATTACTTAAACCTGCTGCACATTAAAATGAAAATAAACTGATATTAAATGATCAGAATTTTATGTAAATCTAATCAAATCCATATAAATGTTATTAATGTCATTTACATTGTTTAAAGGACACATTTCCATTCTGCGACTGCGTGACTCAAAGCATAAACACTGTCCTTCTAAGCACCAATATGTGAATTGCAGTTGGATAATGTGTTAATTTAAGTGGGCACGAGGAGGACACTGCTGACCTGGGGGTGAGACTGTCCTCTCTGAGACCTCTCACCTTCTGCAAGGTCACAGAAAGTGGGAGAGAGGAGAGAAAGAGTATATAGAGAGATGAAGGATGACCCCAGAGGCCACAGTGTCCCTCTCAACCTGTCACATCTGCAGCAGAATTTCCTGATGAATGGAAACCGTCAACTGATCTTCAGAGGTCAGGATCGTTGGTCCATTTGGGTGGGGGAGGGGGGGGGGAGGGGGGGGGGTTGAGTATGCATAAAAGAAAAAAATTTCATTATTTATGCATGTATAACTCTTCTTCCTTCTCAGGACTATTATTCTGATATTTGAACACTGTGTGATCAGAGTCTTTATGCAGGTTGAGTATCAGCCCCGCCCCCTCTCTCTGATCAGTCAGAGTCTGTATGCAGGTTGAGCATCAGCCCCGCCCCCTTTCTCTGATCAGTCAGAGTCTGTATGCAGGTTGAGCATCAGCCCCGCCCCCTCTCTCTGATCAGTCAGAGTCTGTATGCAGATTGAGCATCAGCCCCGCCCCCTCTCTCTGATCAGTCAGAGTCTGTATGCAGGTTGAGCATCAGCCCCGCCCCCTTTCTCTCCGCTCCTTTGGCCTTTAAACTGAATTTGATCTGTGTTCTGAACCGAATCACTCTCTGATAATTCATCACACTATGACGAGATCAGGGTTAAATAGATCCAGCCTGTAGTTTGTTGTGATGTGTGTATCGTGAGTCTCGAAAACCATGTATCTGCCTGTAAATTGTGAATCTCAGGTTCTAAGAGCTCATCACTACACCTCCAATCCTCTGTCCCAAAGTCCGCAGAACATTTCTCAGCTGTCCATCACCGACCGATCACACAATTAAGTACAATGAACCAAACCAATTAAACCATGTTTCTGCTTGAGCAAGCAGGGGGCTCTCAAGGACCTGCAGCAGTTCCCCAGATTTCAGTCTGCTTCATCTGCCATGCATTCATTACGTCTGGCTATTAACCCTCAGTCTGCCCACTGCCCAGAGCTTAGCGTGGCGCTGAGACCGACCGGTGGGAATCAGCGTGTGATCACATCACTCGAATCAACACGCCATGATTAGCTCATCTGCTGGCTGGGCCTGGACAACAGCCCAGCGTATCCTTTTTAGTTAGGACAACGTTTTCTAAATGTTATGACTTTTGGTTTTTAGCAAGGGCATAGATTTCTTTTTAGTCCTTACAATTAAAAATATACAATCATAATAATAATAATAATAAGAAGAAGAAGAAGAAGAAGAAGAAGAAGAAGAAGAAGGAGAAGAAGAAGAAGAAGAAGAAGAAGAAAAAGAAGAAGAAGAAGAAGAAGAAGAAGAAGAAGAAGAAGAAGAAGAAGAAGATGATTTGTACACACAAGTAAATTTATGCAAATATTTAAAATCTGTTCATGTTTAATACTATGAAGCTGTAGAACAACTGGACTGGTCAGATCCCCGTTACAGTGAACACTGGTTTCACTGGTAATAACCAGTCCCTGCAGACAGAAGGGATCATTTCTGACCAGAGCTCAGCAGCAGGGAGTCCACAGCACTCAGTAAAATCACTCGTCCCTTCAGTCAGCACTCTCGCTGAGCAGGTCGTTGATTACTGGAGTACACTGGAAGTGTGGCGACCCAGTTTCCAGGTGGAACTTATGGTTGTGAACTTTGGTTCCACATTATGTTAATCAGTTTTGCACTCATGCTGTAAGCTATGAGTACCGCGCTTTATCTGTGGGACTGTGGAAACTGGACCGGGGACACTGAACCGTGACTCCAGGGCCGTGATGGTTTGGGACAATTATACACAATACACCCTGAGTTGTGATGCAATCCAATATTCCAATATATGTCACAGGTTTATATGTCGGTCAGTTACCAGTCGGTGAGTTTGGAAGGTGGAAGACACAATGCGGTTCTGACCTAAACCAGTATAACAGACATTAATTTCATCTGTTTACTCAAAATGACCAGTCAGTCAACCAGCCCGTCCTCAGAACAATGACTGCACTGTTAGCTGGTCATTTCCACAGGTACCTACAACACATTTCTACACAGTCAGCTCTGGAAGAGAATATGTTTCAACCTTCATTGTGTTACTGAAGCCTGCATGTCTCTGTGAAGCTGATCCAGGAGGTTCCATCACACTCTTTAGATCGGTATCGTCTTGGCCAGACATGTGAACCCAAACTACCAGATATCAGCACTGGCTCGAAAGACATTTGTAAAGCTGCAGTGTTTTATGTGTCTTGTGAGTCTGCAGCGGCAGAGACTAATCTCCTTGTCCACGGCTCGCAGCTATTTCTAGTTCCTTCAGGATTCTAAAGAGGGACTGCTGTTTGTCAGGCTGAGCTGGCAGTGTTTAATCAGAAGCTGAGGTTTTGAAGATCAGCCACCCCTCTCAGTTCCTTCTCTACGCTTTGATGGGTCTCCAGGGGTCCTGGCTGGCGTCACTCTTTCAAAAGCGGGCACAAGGCCGGGCACCTGCCAAGCCGCTGACTCATACACACCACTCTGCGGGACTGCAACCTTACCCAGCTACTCCAGTCTCCCAAAAAGCCTTTCTTCCCCCTATCACTGCTTCCTTCCCTCTTTCTGGAGTCTCTCTCATGCTCTGCTTCTTCAGGGATCACTACAGAAAGTGTGAAACAATGGGTGAACGTTCTACCTTTTTAACCCAGCTAGGGTGACGGCGCGCTCTGCTTTGAGTCCCAGAAAGCTCAGGTTCCTGCTTTAGCAACCTGCTTGGGGTCAGGACGCCAAGCCACAAAGCGAAGAGGACTTTAATCTCAGGTTTCTGTTGCGCTTCGCAAGGTTGCAGAGCGTTCTCTGGCTGGTCTGGTCGACTTCCCTACCCTCCAACAGATGGCGAAATGCCGAATGCAAACAGTCGTCATCCTGCTTTGATTACGTCTGTATTAACGAGCTGCTCCTGGCTTAATTTTCATCTAATGAGAGTGTCTATAAATGCAGCTAAGGTTACCTCAGGTAGCTTCCAGAGGTGCTTATCGCACCGTACTGTTCCCTCAAAAGAATGACAAATTGGCACCGTTCCTTGGGAGTGCTGGCGCTGAGAGAGTTTAGCTCTTGATTGAGGCTTTGCACCTGATAATAGCCCACTTTGTTCAAGGCTGGCAGTCACAGATGATTGACTAGCTTGCACTGAGATGGCATTAGAGTGATATGAGGTCAGTCATTTCCCAGGAGCTGGCTTTCCGTGAGCAAACGCCACCTCAGCTTTACCGTTGTTGACTTGAGATTACTTCAAACAGAGGAACCTGAACCTGTATCTGTCGTACTGGAGTTCAACATGTTGAGCTTCAGATTAAAAGCCAAACTTCAGTGCTCAACTGACCACGTGATAGCCATGCAGGCTTCTCCTGGTCAGGTGAACATGTTAAACATCCCATGAACATCTTTGACCATTTCAACATACATTATATTCCTATATGGACATGGTGATGGAGGTGACATAACTAAGCACCAAACCAACTACCAGACTCTGATGTCAACTGCAAGAAAGATGTTCCCACTCCTCCATGTGGAATTCTTTCAGCTCTGATGTCTTCATACAAACTTCATAGTGGTTTCTAAGATGGAGAGATCTCCAGGCCCTGCTGCAAAGCAGCCCCAAACCATGACACTTTCACCTTGTGTCCATGTGTTCAAAAGCTGTGTATGGCCCAACCTCAGGTCAAAGGATCCTCAGAACCTAATTTACAAGTGGAGAACATTTAAAACCACTGCTCACATGACCAGATCAGAGCATCCTAGCAAGTTCAGCCCAAGAGCAGAACCACAAGATGAGTAAAGATCTAACAATCCTAAAATGTCGATCACAGACCTACAGGTGTCTCTCACCACAGCTGATGTCAAAGTGCAGCTTCTACCATCAGAAAGAAACCAAACCAGTCTGACCTTCATGGAGGTGTTTAAGGAGGAAACTCTTACTGTCAAACAAACATCAGAACAAAACTAAAGTTCTCCAGAGAACATCTGGAAAAAGAGCAGGAGTTCTGGAACAAAGTGCTTTGGACAGAAGAATCCAAAGCTGGATTAATTGGACACAGTAACAGAAGACATGTTTGACACAAACCAAACACAGCAAACACACTTCACTGCTGATCTTAAAGAGCAGCTAACAGACTACGTTTCAGGATTTTCACTGGAGTTACTCTTTAACTTCAACACAGCCAACACAACCAGAGACGACGTGGTCAGAACACTGCAGGGTAATTACTCGCAGCACAAACTCTGCTTTTTCATCTGCAAATAAAAACGAACAGCTGCAGAAATGGAAACATGAAGTTATCAGACCATATGCAAAATGCTGGAATTATGAATTATGGTCAGTGAGGCCGTCTGTTAGATTTAGACTTTGCATTGGTAATGAACTGGTTGCATTTCAGCTTCTAAAGGCCTGTTGGGCAAAAGCCCATATCTGTTTGGAAGTGCGAGCACAGCTGTGCTGCCTCAACATCTGGACAGCATTCCATTTAAATGGGATAAGTGTGGTTAAATGCATTTGTCTCAATTAGCCTAAATGCTTCATTTAGGAATTGCGCTGAAAAGAGGACGCAGCCACTTGCGACCCAGTCAGCCGGAGAAGTGATCTCTAAACAGACTCCGATAATAATGGATAACAAGCTTAACCAGCATTAGTCCTTCTTACCAGTCCAGTCTCACTTAGTTGATCTGATGGATTTTCACGTGTTTTTATTTGAATATTAGTGTAAATTACATGCAAATGAAACGCTTCTGAAAATACCACGATGTGCCAAAACGACGGTTCTACCACCTTTAAAATAGTACAGCACCATTTTAACTGGATCTTCACTGAGCTTCTACATGAAACTGTTACCAGATAATCGAGGCTGGGGTCAGATGGTTGGAAGCTGGATGTTGATGGTAAAGGTGGTTGAAAGCAGGTTAACCAGCTCCGGACCAGTGTAATAAATGATGCATTTGGTTATGCTGATCATACTGGTCAACCAGCTTAGTTATGTTGGTTTTGCTGGACATGCTGGCTGAACAGCTTGGTCTTGCTATGTATATTTGTCAACTAGATTGGTTTTGCTGGTCATGCTGGTCAACCAGCATAGTTATGTTGGTTTTGCTGGACATGCTGGTTGAACAGCTTGGACTTGCTATGTATATTTGTCAACTAGATTGGTTTTGCTGGTCATGCTGGTCAACCAGCTTTGTCTTGCTGGTCTGAACAAAGGCCTCTTGTGTGTCACTCCATATGTTGAAGGTCTGAAGTTCCCTGTGGAGTGTTCTTTCAGAAAATGGTTGTGAAGCACTTGCATTGACTTCCATTTTTATCTATTTCTTCATGGAGCTTATAACCGCGAAGCTGGTTACTGAAGAACCTTTGTCCCTTGTCTTCCATGCCATGTCCCCTCATTGTGATAAATACCAAACGGCAGACCTTTTATCGATTGCAGTGTGAAGGGTGAGCGTCACCTCTGCTACTCGGTTCTCTTCAGCTATGCAAATACATGCCATTATCAGAAATGGTCTGTGACCTATTAGGCCTGTGTTTTAATTGGACCTGGACTGGGACTGGGGGATGTCTGTGTGTTGAATAATTATGAAGGCCGCTCGTACATATTCCTTCTGCAACCAAAGTGACGAAGCTTAAAGATAAGCCTGTTTAGGGAGACCTACCAAAGCACTGCTGAGCACTGATCCTTCACATTTTCTTTAAGAGGCCGAAAGCCATCCTCCCCTCGAAGCGCTCGCTGGGTCAATAAGCTTAGCAGCTCAGTGCTGGTCAGTGTCTGACATGGCTGAGATACAGCCACAGCTATTTGTGTACACTGTTTATCGCCGCTTGCAAATAGACGAGAGTTAAAGCACGGATTAACGTCAATTAATCAATAAAAGAGCTTGAGATTACAGTGGCTAATTCACATTGTTTTGTTTTGCTTCACCCCCAGAAGCATCAACAGCTCAAGCTTAACAACTCAACGTCAATAACTGCAGTGAACATCGTCCTATTTGTTTGTTTTCAAGCAAAATGTAATTGTCTTCAGACAGTAGTTTGGTTTGCTCTTGAATGTTGAAGTGAGTGGGATCACCATGGGCAGGTCCAAAGAGCTCACGTGGCTAGATCAGACCATCCAAGCAACCTCAGCCCAAGAGCAGAACCGCAAGAGGTAGCATCAGAGCAAGAAATAGTTCTCCGGAGAACATCTAGACAAAGAGCAGGATGTCTGGAACAATGTGTTTGGACACAGTGACAGAAGACATGTTTGACACAATCCAAACACAGCATTTGAGCAGAAGAAGCTCATAGCAGCTGTGAAGCATGGCGGTGGGAGTGTGATGGTTTGGAGCTGCTCTGCTGCAGCAGGGTGTGGAGATCTCTCCATCATAGAAACCACTATGAGATCTCTATTGTATCAGAGGGGGTTTGAGGAGAACGGAAGAGCGTCTGTACAAAGACTGACGCTGAAACATCACAGAGCTGAAAGAATTCCGCCTGGAGGAGTGGGAACGTCGTTCTTCCAGTCGATGTCAGAGACGGTAGACGGTTCTAGAAACATCTCACTGACATTATTTCAGACAAAGGAGGAGAAACAGCTATTAGAACAGAGGGGTCTGAACTTTTGATCACAAGAAAATTGCATTTCTCATAATTACATTTTATAATTGATGTTTAAAAGTCATTATGTTACTTATTTAAATTTAAATATGTTGGTCATAGGTTTTCATGAGGTGTCATTACATTTTCACAAGACTATAAAAGGTACACGGTTCTCTAATTTCTAAAATAAATAATGCATAAACCTTTGATATGTATGCTGTACATTTTTGGGTTTTTTTGGCCCTCCGTCCGTCTTCGGGCCCCATCACCATGGCTTTGGGTTGCAGGCTGTAGGTTAAAGCAGTAACAGATCACGGCAATGATTCTGAAAGGAAACGTAGCCAATAAAAACAGAGAGAACAGAATACAAATGTGTTTCATGTTCTCCCAAGGCACGTGTTCCTCAATAATTGTAACCTGTTTTCAGAGGGTTTGGGACTAAAGCCTTGTAGAAGTGAATTACTCAAGCATGCAACGCAGCTCAGCTAATTTCATTTATCTCCCCTGATTAGTCTGTATTAAATGCAGGTAACAATTGTGCACGGTTCCATGTAGGTTCCTGTCTTACTCCCCCCTCCCTTCCCCTCCAACCCATTGTCTACGCAGCTGCGTTCTGCGTCTGTGGGACCAAGGACCTGCTGCAATGATCAGTCAGAGCACTGCCGACATTACCATGGCAACAGTTGGAAGGTTTGACCATGAAAGCATTCAAATGGGTGGCAAAGATACGGACCTCAAGGACTTCCAGAAAAAACAGCTGCATTTGCCCAATGGACTGTGGCTAAGAGGTGCTATATGACAAACTTTACCACTTACAGCCATGACGAACATGGCATTCAAGGGCAGGAGCCTTTAAAGGAGAGGCAAGAGCGGTTCCAAAGGATCCAAAGTGCCACGGCAGGAACCGCTGTGTGGGGTTTTGGAGAAATGACTGTGGAATGATATTAGTGCCTGATAGAAATACTACTGTCAAAACTCCATCAATTATGCATGTTTAATCTCTCCGAACAAACTGCTACATCTCCATCTGTTTACACCAGCCAGCCGTGCTGATATTTATAGGCGCCGGTTAGAAAGAGGAAGCGAGGGATAAATCTGCTGCACTTTCTGGGAAAGAACGATGTAGAGACACCTGAGGGAACAGGTGGGATGCCTTCAGGTGTTGGGAACCGTGAGACCTACAATGGAGAGAAAGTGAGAATGCAAAACACCAGGTTCAGAAATACCAAAATAAACATGGTGTGTTTAATTAGCTTCTTTTTTACTTTTTTGGTCATTTTAAGCAAAATATCAAGAACTTTATCAAGAGCTAGTCTTGAGAATGTAAAGTATGATTATTGTTATTATTAATATTATTATTAATATTGTTATTAAGATCTTTACATGTGTTTAAGAGTGTAGTGTCTTCAAAGGGACTTGAGCCCATGTGAGGGACTTATTGGTGTATTGATGTAGAGTGATGTGCAGGGAAGGTGTCGTTATAATAATAATAATAATAATAATAATAATAATAATTAATGAGACATTAAATCACAGCATGCTTAACACCTCTCTCATCACTGACTGACTGATGGCTTGAGAAGCAGGACTCTATGGAGCTGGAAGAGAAGCTGCTAAATGGAGATCGGATGCTGATTTGGACCGAACTCCACTATGTTACCGTCACAACACATCTGCAAATCCCACTATTTATCAGGGTGGGACGCAGAGCTGGACTGGAGTGGACTAGAGTAGTCCAGAGCATCTGTGCATCGAAGAAAACGCAGTCTGACCAACTGTGGCACGAATTTGCCTTAGAATGTTTGGGTCTGTGGTGTAGGATTACCACGGCCATTCCTCTGTGGTTTGGAAATTTGTTCCCTAAGTAGATGAGCTTCAGTTGCCCTTCACTGCCAGTCTGAAAATGTGTGTGTGAGAGTGTGTGTGAGAGAGAGAGAGAGAGAGAGAGAGAGAGAGAGAGAGACAGAGAGAGAGAGAGAGAGTAGCTCTTTCCTCCCTGCCTGCCCGTTAATCCCAAAGCTGTTTTAAATCAGTCCCGGCTGAAAGGTGTGGAGGTTAAGCAGGTCCATTCCGGTAAATAAATGATGAATAGAGGAGGGTAATTAAGAACACAGATCAGATGAGGCAAAGAGGACACGGCCAGGCAAACCCTCTCTTCTGCCGCTGAAGTAAAACCCAAAACTTACTCTGTAATTACCCTTTCTTCTCTTCTGCAGGAAGAACAATGCCCAGTAAATTCCTGTATCAGAGAAACTGGTTTAAATTAAAGCTAAAAGCAGCAACAGCATTTTCACCCTGAACTTCCTGAAGCCAGGTCTGAATCAGACCCATGAAATCAAACATCAGCATTTTAAACTTTACAACCCTGGACTAATTTGTTTCTGCTTATAAAGACTAAATCACTTTATATCTCTTAAATCCATTTGGAAATCCATCAACCCCGCCCCCTCTCTCTGATTGGTCAGAGTCAGTACGCAGGTTGATCATCAGCCCCGCCCCCTCTCTCTGATCAGTCAGAGTCAGTATGCAGGTTAAACATGCACTGGGATTTAAACTGGGATTAATAAGTGATTGGGACAATCACTTGACAAGAGCACCTGAGATACCACAGCGGCCAACTAGGAACCACTTAGCAACATTATAGCCACAAACTAGGATATGGATTGTACTTATATCGGCCCCTCATGAAATTATAGGCTTTAACATGCCAACTGGTTACCAGTAACAACAGGCACAAACCCATTCAGACCCCGTACTCCATCATATTCTGCTGCATGACATCCGTGCATTTGAAGGGAGGTCAGCACCTGGAGACACAACTTGCCAGCATCAGATGCAAACCTCTCGACCAACCACAGCGTAAAACCAGAACCAATGACGAAACCAATAGTTCAGTCTATCGTTGGTCTAGACTTTCAGATCAGAAAACACGATGCTCGTTCTATCCTTTAATAGACGTTTGATCGTCTTCACACTTTGGAAGAACCAGGCCTGTGAAATAAGGCTGCATGTAATTTGAGGCTATATATGGCACAGAAGGCTTAAAACAATCTGCGCCCTAAACCCCTCCAAGCCATGCCAGAATACTTGTGCTCCTGTATTTTAAGGAGGATATAAAAAATAAATCTTCATATCTCCAGTCTCTGATCTCAGGCTATGATTATTTAATTTCAGTCTGGCAGGTTACTCAATAGACATCACGATTATACCAACGTCTGCAAACGCCCAGCGGGTCTTCCCAGGGTTGAAGCTTCTGAATGCTATCGATCGTTTCATCCTTGCCGAGCTCAGACTGAAGTTGGGCGTTCTGGACTTCAGATCATAAATAATAATGGTGGTAATTGAAATGGAATGGATGTCGTATTGGGCTGGTAGTGGACAGGTTGGAGGGCCTAATTGATCCCAGAGCTTCTGCTGGATGTCAACAAATCACCTGCATGGTTGAGCCTTCAGTACCTACAACTCACTCCTGTAGACAGTATTAGAGCAGAATAGATAGACAGAGATAATAATGAGCTGTTATGAGTATTATGATGTTATGATGTGATTGTGTGAACATTATGCAGGTAACTGTAGTTACGTTACAGTGTGAATGAAGGCTCAGTCCGTCTGCCTGTTGTGTTTTAATGTCCCACACAGTCAAGAAGAGATGCACAGTCTGATCGCTGTTGGTACAAACGTCCTTCCTACAGCAGAGATGAATGAGTCTGTTGCTGAAAGTGCTTTGCTGTCTGACCAGTAAGTCTTGGAGGGGGTGTGAAGATGTGTTGTCCAGGATAGCGGTCAGTTTCTATAGGTTTCTTTAGTTCTCTTGACTGGTGGTGCATCAGCTGGGGAATACACTCCCCTCTTCAGCATTCCCTATGTTTTTTGAAGTCTCGAATGAAGACATATTTGAGTCTCCTGAATATAGGATCTCCTGAACATCTCGTAAATGTGAGTGTCTCCCATAAATGCTTTGCATTAGGTGAACAAAAGTATGTAAAATTATGAAAACATCCCACTAAACTGGCCTATGAGCCATGACGTACAGAAGGTTCTTTCTTCTCCTGCAAAGTTGCCTTTTGAGAGATACGAGGTTTTGTCGGTGGTGCCATTTCGAGGGTCCGCATTAGCATTTAGTAGGTGCAGGCTGAACGACAGTGATGTCATTTCCATACTCTTGAGCCTCCCTGTCTGCTCGTTAACTGCCGCTCTCATCTGGCGAGCAGATTGGAACACATTAGTGGACTCAAAGCACCGGCGAGCGGCTCGGCGAGTTCGGCGCAGAGTGTTCAAACTTAAACGCTGTGCATTAATACCGTTCATTGTCTCGAGTCATCACTTTCCCTCTCTCTGATGGTTTCTTTATGCTCGGCAGCCTTTGTTTTTGATGCTGTATGTAATTACACACAACAGCGGTAGAGATGTTTAATTGCTTTGGCTGCCATTAATCTTCAACCCAAGCAGATTAGATCTGTCTACAGCGTCTGTGTTTGCCAGTCGTTTACGTGTGTCTTTGCACAGAAATGTGAACACAAATGGGGACCCGTATCCTGTCCCTGCTTCCAATCAAATAATGTGTGTTTTTAACTAAATTAGTCAGCTTGTGTTTATAAGATGGTAGTAACTTCAGGCTCCAGCAGGTGGTGCCGCGTGAGGATGATCAGACCGTAAATACCTGTGGGGTGTGCCATGGGATTGAGAAGAGGTGGTACATGTGTGGGAAATACTGTAGGTCATAAAGCCATGAACCATAAAGACCACAGTGTTGAGGAAGGTCTTAAAAATAACATAATAATGGACCATTGCTGTGAGGATTTGATTGTTTGATTGTTCTCTGCACAGAACACGGTTCCACTGCTCCACAGCTCAATGCTGGGGGGCTTTATACCCTCTAGTCCACACCTGCTATTAGACATGGTGACCAATAGGGTCATGTTTGTTTATCTGATCCAGAGAGTCCTGTTCTACTATCAGTTCTTCTCTATAGGGACTAGACAAGCTGTGTGTGCATTTGCACATCAGTGTCAGCAATGGATACAACTTAAAGCAGCTGAATGCATTCATTAGAAGGGTTGTCCAGAAATACAAAGGGGGTTGTTGGGATGGGTTGTTGGGATGGGTTGTTGGGATGGGTTGCTGGGATGGGTTGCTGGGATGGGTTGCTGGGATGGGTTGTTGGGATGGGTTGTTGGGATGGGTTGTTGGGATGGGTTGCTGGGATGTCTCCGTTTCCCATAAAGGCACTGTATTGATTTTCAAACTCTTGGGAAATTTGTTTTCCATGATACAGATGGTTTTTACTCGGATTTTGGCTCATTTAGAGAAAATGTCATCTAAGCCAGAAATTTAACATTGTTCAAGATTCTTCCTTAAACAATGTCGCTGTCTTGGCAAACACATTCCCTCCTCTCACTGTACGCTCTGAAGCACTCCAAATTGGAATCAGACGGTATTTTTGTCCTGAGGCAGATAACTGTCTGAGGGCTTCATAATTCGGGTCCTTGGAGACACATCACCTCCAGCAAGACCTCAGGGGGGCCTGCTGATTACACCGGCCCAAGGTGAGCCTCTTGGCATGGGCGTATGTGCAGTCGGAGAATTTTGTGGAGGGGGGGCAATTCCTGCCAGTCCAAAAGCCTTAGTCACCGCCATCTGCTTTACACCCGTTCATTCACAGACTGATTGCTGCCGTTGGAGACATCATTCTGGGACTGGTTCGTGATTCAGGAGTCGAGTTATTATTGTCAGCTTGTTTTATATTTGGTTTATATGATGTAATAAATTGAATTTACTTTTGAAAATGCAGTTTTGAATCTCCAGCAGCAAAATATCTCTGTTCACACCAACAAAACCACCCTGAAATTACAGCGTCCAGACTGACGTCTGATCTCCTACTGAAAACGTCCACCAGTGGTTTCTACTCGCTGTAAAATGACTCGTTCTGAGGAATCAACCAACCCAGTATCACTGTAACCAAGCAACAACTGTACCTACACCTAAACCTAATATTTCACTAACCTTAACCTACACATTAATCTACACCTAAACCTAATCATAACACAATAATGTACACCTAAAATTAATCTTCACCTACACCTTAATCTACACCTAAACCTAATATTTCACTAACCTTAACCTACACCTTAATCTACACCTAACCTAATCTTCACCTAAACCTAAGCATAACACAATAATGTACACCGAAAATGAATCTAAACATACACCTTAAGCGAGTTATTTTGTTGTTTGGGTTTGGTTCGGGGTGGAAAATGAGAGTGTTGTCTAAGACCTTTCCTGGGGTCTAAAATACAATGATTACAGTTGTATGAATGTAAATGTGTATTGAAGTGAATGTGTGTTAAGTAATAAAACCAAAAGCAGACCTTTAATAAAGCCATGGTGGATGGCAGGTTGAACTAGGTTCACTGGTAAGAACACCTGGTCTAACAGTGTGCACATCGACTTACATCGAGTAGCGTGACTCATGTGCAGAGGGCTATGAGTTTAAATCCCATGTACAAAGCCTGGCATATTCACAGTAGGATGGCACTAGATTAGCCTGTGACCTTGCCTAGCACTCACGAACAGCCCGGCTGAAAATCAGAACCATGTAAAACCTACTGTGAATTCATTGTCCCTGTCCAGCAGCAGTAGCTGCGAGACGAGAGCGCTACAGCTATTCAGAAGCTGCCAGCAAACCCGGCTCACGCAGGTACTGTTTTCCAAATGAACCGCGGAGCCCACTTTCCATCCCAAATGCAGACAAAGGCATCTGGCTGGAGCCTGCGTACACAGATAGAGAGGCTGCCAGGTTGCCCGGAACATCCGCTCACGCTGTGCAAAGCTCTCTCAGCAGGGCCAACCAGCAGGGGGCAGCATGCACGCCAAAGACACCGGCGAGGAGAAAGGATTGCATGCCTGGCAAGGACTGACTGAGCCGTCCAGGATGTTGGAATTCGTCAAGGAATTTTCCTTTAGTGGCTGAAAACTTCCAAGCTGTGAAAGTAAACTTGCTGTACCTGACTGAAGAGCGTCCCTCATGCAAATTACCTGGTGAGAACACTTCCGAATGAGCCAGACCTCACCATCCCCCTCCACAAGAAAATGGAAAACTTAAATGAGGCCTGGAAAATCGATTTTCCTGTGTGGCTTGGAAATCTGGAGAGCATGCTTTGGAGAAGAGGCCGTACAGTGATTGAGCACTGTGATGTTAAGGTACCCTCTGGCACTCTCCATCAGCCTGGCACTCGCAAGAGGTGTCAAGCATTCTTCTGAAGTGCTGGTGTTTTCAGATGTGGCAAAACATAATAATAAATGAACATCACCGGCTCCTCAAGCCCCAGCAAAGCGAGCATGCTCCCAGCTGATAAAGACATCACAAACAGATTTATCTGCCATACAAGGCTCCAACACTGCCCCATTTTACAGCCGTTCAGGGCTTTCTTCTCGCTGACTTGTTCTCTTCTCCTTGCTGCTTTTCTTTCCTTCGCCCGGCAGAGCTGAACCCCATCCACGGCTTCAGTGTTAACGTGGCGTAGGCGTAGCAACTTTGCATAAAAGGACATGCAATCTGAGAAACAGGGAAGATAAACAGGCTCTCGTGCCTGGAGGCAAGACTGGCATTAGGAGAAAAGTCAATTTTCAATGTGAATTACAGCAATCAGAAACAAGGGGCATGAAGCTACACACTGGAGAACATTGAGCCTTGGCATCCACCAGAAACCAAGCTAATGACAGCTATGTTAGTGCTATCTGCATAATATATAACAATATATCTCCAACCATAGCACCCTGAACACCACCGTGGTTCTATAATTCCAGACTGTAGTTCATCTGTTTCTCTGCAGACTTTATTCTCCTCCTTTCACCCTGATCTTCAATGATCAGGACCCCACAGGACCACCACAGAGCAGATATTATGTGTATCAGATAGCAGTGCTGCAAGAGTGTTTAAACCCCTCAGTGTCACTGCTGGACCGAGAACAGTCCACCAACCAGAAACGTCCAGCCGACGGCGTCCTGTGGTCAGCGTCCTGTGAGCACTGATGAAGGACTAGAGGACGACCAACACAAACTGTGCAGAAACAGATGAGCTTCAGTCTCTGACTTTACATCTACAAGGTGGAGACACTCGGTAGGAGTGTCTGATAGAGTGGACAGTGATTGGACACAGGGTTTAAACACTCCAGCAGCACTGCTAACACACCACCACCACGTCAGTGTCACTACACATGGATTCATTGACTTGTCACCGAAGACAATCCACTGCCATCACTTGACGATGTTGACGTGGCGTTAAGGGCAGCTGTCGTAACGACCTGCGTGCCACGCAGCCATGCGCCAGTGGTCCTGGCACTAACAGGATGACTCATGGAGGGCATCAGTGCTCACTGAATGTCTGCAGTCATGGCTGTTGTGTCACTCCACGCATGTCGGACAATGCCCGTGCTTGCTTACGTCACATGCACGGCCAAGCATGTAAGTTGAATTATTCGTACGTCTCACGATGTCAAACCGACCCACCAAGTTTCATTCCTGTCAGCTGATTCCTTCTGGAACTATATGTACATATGGATTGAATTACGCGTCTGATCTTCTATATGTAGGCTATAGGAGAAGAGGGGACTTCGTAGCTCCTTACCGATTTGTTCTGGAAACCCAAACAAGTTCTCAGACACATCGCTGAATGAACATTGTTCTTCCTCCCAGAAACCGCAGATATCAGGCCTCGGCTGTGCTGTTCATTTACAGGAGCCTATTACAGAAATTAGCACCTTGCATTTACTACTCCTTTGACAGTTGTAAATACAGACTGCGATGTCCTCTCACAGCTTCATGATATGACGGAATTTAATGGAAGGAAATTCTTTTTTTTCACGTGCCACAGGTGTAATATTCAAAGATGTACAAAACTAATTAAAGGGCTGCGGTTGAGAATGATATTACATTTAGAGGTGAGTTTCAGGAACTGAAATCCTTGCTGAATAACTCAGCTCAAGACCAGCCTCTGCTGGTAGCTGGGTTCAAATGGTCTGAGCTGGTCTTTGGCGAGAATGGGCATCCAGATGAATCCGAGTTTACTAGTAAACCAGCTCCTGTCTAACCACTGTGATCAGTTTAAATACCAGTTTAAATACCAGTTTAAATACCAAAGGAGCTTCCAGTGCATGTTTACATGCTCAGCCTTACATTGCTTCCCTAAGAAAACAACTTCTTCTGCAGTTGGATCTCCCCGTTAGATCTTTCAGGAACACCTTATAGGCTTTCACCTCTTTCGTACCTTTCATTGTCCCATCGTGGTCTCATTTTAAGAGCAGCATTATCATTCAGCATGTGTCATCTTGTTTCCATGGCCAGTGAAAACACATAACCAAACTGGGATTGCTGGGAGTTCTATATCTGTACTTAAATAGGAAAATGATTAGATGTTCCTCAAAGAAACAAGAAGCAATTATCCTTTAAAGATAACCTGGGACTTTACTCTGATGTCTGGATCTGCGATGAACCAATCAGTATAATCATCTCCTTAATAAAGCCAAGGCTGAGTATCAGCTCCAAGACCCCCTGAGACCCTCCTCCCCTGTCCTCCTGCAGGGAAAACTGCCTACAGCCAATGCCAAAAGTAACACATGACTTTCAGAAGTGTCCTCCACTATAAGCCAGCCAGAGAAATTCTATCAAGCAGAGTGACAACCTGGCCTGCTCACATCAGCTGATTCTGACAGTGCCGCGTCCATTTTTTATCCTGGGGTGAAAATGAAAACGTCCTCTGCTGAAAGGTTTACTGCTTATTCTGATCAATAACTTTCCTATTCAGGACACTTCGGGGCCTTCCGTGCCGACGCAGCATGCCTTTCCAAGACTCGTTTTAAAGTGCCGAGTTCTCCCTTCTCATACGCCATAAAAAACAACAAATTTCCTTTAAAAAAGGCCCCTAACGTGCACTTCCCAGCAGCGGAATATACAGAATTCCTGGAAGCCGTAAGTTTCTTTAAGAAGAGAAAGTGGAGTTGAGAGGGAGCGTAAATCCACTTCTCATAGAGCCTCGTCTCTCCATGGTGGAGTGACACCATGATGGACGAGTGCTTTTTAACATCCATACCTGAATCTACAACAAGCTATTCATCACCAGCGCTCTGCCATTAATGGAAATATCACAATGCGTTTCCCTCCGTTCGCGCCGGCAGATTCCCTGCTGATACGCGATTTCCTCGAATGTCCTGTTTGCAGGCCTGTGTGACGGTACTGAAAGTTGAAGGATGGTGTTTGAAGTGCAGAGAACCTCAAAGACTTTTCGATCAACAACTGTGTTCTTCAAAGTCCAGACACTCTCTGTCCAATAGGACTCTCTTTCAGTGAATGCATTTAGCTACTTTCCACCCAATTTGAAACCATTGTTGACACAGATGGGCAAATGCACACACAGATTATCTAGTCCCTGTAGAAAAGACTGCCAATACAATTGGACCCTATGGAGGAGATGAACCTATTGATGAACCTATTGGCTTCAAGCATCATGCCAGGTGTGGTGGGTCCAGAGTCATTGCATATAAGACGGGATTATCTTCTGGACAAGGTGCCAATCAATCGCAGGGTAACAGACACTGACCTAAGAGACAAATGACCTAAGTGTGGATTGGACCCACAACCCCAGGCCTCTGGAGAAGTGTGACACGCACTACAAATCAACATCCAACATCCTGACTTCACTAATTGCTGAATGCAATCAAATTCTCACATCAATGCTCCAAAATCTAGTAGAAAGTCCTCCCTGGACATTTGAGGCAGTTGCTCCAACAAAAGCAGGACAAACTCTTCTTAATTCCATGATTTCAGAAGAAACAATGAATGAGCAGGTGTCCCAATACTTTTGTCCACATGGTGTATAGGAGCTGCAGTAACCTCGACAGAGTATGAAGATGAACATAAAGAGTATGGTGAGACGGTGCTGCTCAGTAAGTTCTATTCGGTTACCATATGGTGGGGTACGCGCTCGTCACCGGGGTCTGCATGCGAGTGCGCTAGCGTGACCTAAGACGATGCATTTTAATCAGCTCGAGGACAAGAAGCACATTGACAGAGTGTCGCCACGTTAAGCAGGACAACCAGATGGAACGCCAGCTTGCATTTCGTACCTCACTTGAAACCTTGAGACATATACAAGATGAAGCGAATAATACCTCTTGTATGTACAAAATGTTCTTGGAAAAAAAAAAAAAATGATCACATGTGAGCAGAAGAGCGGCGACTTCCCGAACGGACAGCACTATCAAAGGTCTTTACACGTCACTGGTAGTTTCACTGGTGTCCGGAGTGACGTACTGGTCAAAAATGTCCAGCCAAGCTTTCCTCTTTTCCTCCTGATGCTCAACCTGCATACAGACTCTGACTGATCAGAGAGAGGGGGCGGGGCTGATGACATCACTGATCCAGATTTTGGGATAAATAGAGAAAAATGAGAAGGGAGGGTCTGATTTCTCTCATTCTTTGCTCATACAGTGTTCAAATTCCAGAATAAAAGTCCTGAAAAGGGATAATACTGATACAAACATATTAATTAAATAATAAAAGAAATTCAGGTTGTTGTTTTTTATTTTATTTGTATTATTTTGAAGTATTTTGAAGAATCTATTGTTATAAATGTTATAGTAACTTGATACTTTAAAAATATATAAATATACTATTACATTCTCTATTTACATCTCAAATGAAGACGAATTTGAATACATTGTCTCCTATTAATACAGTTCTAATTGTTTGGTGAATGAACGTACGTCAGAAGATCCCACAGAATTAGAAGATGTTTCTAAAGCTTAAAGTGACAGATATCCAACGTTTATCGAAACAGTTGACACTGTTGAAGTGACATACATTTGCGAGAGCAGAAGAGCAGATCTCCTCACTGACAAGGTGAGACATCGCTTAGAACGCGTGAGTTATTCAGCCGTTATCAGTTCATATTCTTGGTTTATTTAAATTGGCTTTATTTTCCTTTGATGCTGCAGCCACGCCCTCCTGCATCCGCAGTCCGTCCTCTTACCACAGAGTGGTTGCTGTGGATTCAACGTGGATTCGATTCCATTCCATCCATCTTATTGGTTTCTAATGTGGAGAGGTCTGCAGGAGATCCGGAGAGATCTCTCCATCATAAAAAAACTACTAGAGAACCGTTATTGAGCTTGAGGAAAATGTCTCTCTGTCTCTCTCTCTCTCTCTCTCTCTCTCTCTCTCTCTCTCTCTCTCTCTCTCTCTCCTCCCCCAAGCAAGCCATGTGTTCTCCGTCCCCTGGAGGTTCACACCCTCTCTGCTGTCATTCTCCATCTCTCTGCTCAGTAAATCAGTAAGTATTACTCATATTTATAAGAGAGAAAGCATAATTACTTTTAAATCATATCTAATTAATGTCTATTTTATATTTTTTAAATTAAATATAAATAAATTGTGAATTGTTTAGTCTTAAGCGTTTATTTCTGCCTGCATTTAAACCTTGTTTAATCCTCCCACACATCTTCATTTCAGGTTAAAGAGCAATTACTGCAAACAGTTTATGCAGCCGTGAATAAAGGCTGGTCTTTCTCATGCTTGAGGATTTCAGCCGCCACGATCATCATCACTGCAGCGAGCGCTGACCACTCGCCTCCTCGTTTCGGAGCACTGATTCCAGGCTAATCAGAGCGGTTTGTTAGTGGACAGCTGTATGAATGTGAGTGAAATCGACCTTTCAAAGATTAGCTCAAACATCTTCTCTAAGCCACGTTGGTTTCCAGGATACCGCATGAGAAGGAAAGGAGAAAACGCGACGAGCGCTGAGACAGGCTTGGATTCACATGTCCTTCACTGGTCTGACAGCTCGTCGTTCCACTCGTTTAGAATGAAATGGATGGAAAGAGAATATGTTTCTGGGCAAAAAACACACTGTCTTCTGATTTGCTGATCAAGGCCAGAATCAGGGCCACAACAACCTGTGCATTTTCAAGCTTGACAACATAAGAAGCCCCAAAACTATTGTCCTTCATGGTGTTGTCCATGAATGAAATCAGGTCAAACTATATCGAAAGGTCAGGGTTTTCTCAATCTCACATTATGCTCGAAAGCATATACAATGTCCTGGAGTCATTTAGAATGACCTGCTTTTGTCTCGGTGGACACAACTAACCAATCCGTGTGGAGACACCATGGTCAGCGCAAAGATCAATGGTTTGTTGCCACACATCACACGTCCAGAAGGTCTGGTGTCATGGTCTGGGTGCAATTTCATACAATGCCATCTTTGATCTTCATTACAGACACTTTAACAGACCAACGTTACGTTAATGAGGTTCTTCAACCAGTGGTTCTACCTTTTCTGAACACACACTCCGGTGCTGTACTCCAACAGGACGACGCTCGTCCACACACTGCTGCCGTCTCAAGATCTCGTCTTGAATACACAGATACTACGCCATGGTTGGTCTCATCTCCAGACCTGTCCCTAATTGATAATGTGTGGGACGCTATTGGACGCTCTATCAACACTCCACCCCTACCACACCATCTGCAGAACTGAGTGAGAACATTCAAGCTGCATGAGATGGATCATCACAGGACACCATTACCTACACCTCCATGCAGAGACGCCTGGCGTGTTGCGTTAAACCCGACAAGCCAGAATGAGACACTACCTCTGTATGAGTAGATCAATAAATATTGATCAGATCAGACTACAGTTATCATCAGTTATTGATCCTGATCACCTTCATCTTCCTTCACAACAGAACTGCTGTCCCACACGTCCTTCTGGGGACATCTTTCCTTTTACACCCTTAGTCTGTACACACTCATCTACACTTGTATATTTGTCCCACAGGAGGGAATGTCATATGCACAACCTGCTGGTCCACCTGTTCTTGGTTTTCTCTCTCGTTCATTCCGACAGACATTCGTTAATTAAATATTCAGACCTGATCATATGATTTTTCATAGATCGTAAACAATTCTCCCAGAAAGAGAAACTCGCTCGATTGTCTGAGCTGTGACGGGGCGAGCTGATGGTGTATGATTATAGTCATCCTTTATTAGCCTGACAGTTGTCCTTGATAGGGACAAACACGTGCAGCACAGACACACACACACACACACACACACACACACACACACACACACACACACACGCCCACATTCTCTCATCTCTCATTCTCTCACTCTTATTATGTGTGACTCAGGAGCTGTTCGTCAGCATCTCTCTCTCTCTCTCTCTCTCTCTCTCTCTCTCTCTCTCTCTCTCTCTCTCTTCTGTCCCGTATCCATAAGAAACTCAAAGTTACTTCAAAAGTTCGGCACTTATATAAGTGTGTGTTTTGTCTAGTTCCTCCATCTCAGCAGTTCTATTTAGAGGCATCTGCAGCACATACACCCACACCCTAGCTCATACACTACATCTACACACCATCTATACACACCACATCTACACACACATCTATACACACTACATCTACACACACATCTATACACACTACATCTACAGACACATCTAAACAATGAGCCTATACACACTTAATCTCTACACAGATCTACACACACTACATCTACACACACTTCATCTACACACACATCTAAACAATGAGCCTATACACAATCTCTACAAAGATCTACACACACTACATCTACACACACATCTATATACACTACATCTACAGACACATCTAAACAATGAGCCTTTACACACTTAATCTCTACACAGATCTACACACACTACATCTATACACACTACATCTACACACACATCTATACACACTACATCTATACACACTACATCTATACACACTACATCTACACACACATCTAAACAATGAGCCTATACACACTACATCTCTACACAGATCTACACACACTACATCTATACACACTACATCTACACACACATCTATACACACTACATCTACACACACATCTATGCACATTCCATTTACACTCGCATCTAAACAATGAGCCTATACACACTTAATCTACACACAGAGCTATACACACTACATCTATACACACTTAATCTACACTTAATCTACGTACAGATCTATACACACTACATCTATACACAATCTACACACACAGATCTATACACACTGCATCTGCACACAGTTCTATACACACTACATCTATACACACTTAATCTACAATTAATCTACATACAGATCTATACACACTACATCTATACACAATCTACACACAGATCTATACACACTGCATCTACACACAGTTCTATACACACTACATCTATACACACTTAATCTACACACAGATCTATACACACTGCATCTACACACAGATCTATACACACTACATCAAGTAGTTCAGTAAATATGGCCCAGTCGCTCCATTACTGTATTTAGGTACACTGCATGGACAAAAGTATTGGGACACCTGCTCAATCACTGCATTCAAAGACATTTATCCTGCTTTTGTTGGAGTAACTGTCTTGGAACATTGCTGTGAGTATTTGATTTCATTGAGCAACAGGAGCATAGGTGAGGACTGGATCACCACCCCAACTGTCAAACGTACTGGATGGAGCTCCATCATTCCAGAGAATACAGTTCCACTGCTCCACAGCTCACTGCTGTGTGTGTGTGTGTGTGTGGGGGGGGGTTATACCCCTCTAGTCCATGCCTGGCATTCAGCAAGGTGCCCATAGGTTCATCTATTGACAGTCTTTCTGTCCTTTACATACAGTATATATGTATGGACATATAGTGTCTGTCCTATAGTTTGGACCAAACACAATGTGACTGAGAATGAGACTCAGTTTCAAAAGAAGGCAAGGTGTTCTCAGACTTCTGCCAGGTTGTGTAAATTATAACGTGAGCTGATATGACACGAAGCTGGGAGGTATTTCTCCAGCCACATGGTGCCCTTTCACACAGATGGAGAAGCATCTTGGTTTCGACTTAAAGGCCAAGCTCAGCTGACACCTGAGGACACGCCTTCATGTCAGCTCTGAGTCTTCCTGAGCTCTTTCCTCCCGATAAGAGCCGTCAGACGGAACGGTCAGCCACACTTTCCCACTGACACTTTACAGATAACTGCCCTATTCGCTATGGCATACTTTAAGACTGGCCACTGCATATGGATATGCGTGCAGTGCATGAACTCCTCGGGCTGTGAGATACGGAGTGCTGGTGGTGAGTAAAATCACTGCGGCGCAGCTTTGAGCACCCTTAAGTAGAGTGTTTTATAATTACCCTAATTACATATGAAACTAACGAACGTTGGACAGGCAAATGAACACTTGTAGGGCTTAATAAACTCGTTAATGTTGGGGTCACTTTAGGAAAAGACATTCAGTTTCAAGCTGAAAAAAGAAGTTCTAGGACATTTTCTTTGCTGTTAAACATGATTGTGGATTTTTTTTTTATCCTTGAGACCGTATGAGAGTTAAGAGACTGGACAAATTATTATCCTGCTTTATTATTAAAAGACAAATTAATTATACTCTTCACATTTACTGATATAGACTGTACTGCCTTCTGATTGGTCAATTTCTGCAAGTGTGAACTTGCTCAACCTGAAGGAGATGAAATTAAATAAGAAGCACAGGACTTTGGTCAATTTGCAACATTAAAACCTACCTAAAATGTTACCATTGCATTGTTTCATATTTTATTTAATAATATCTGGAAAGCCCTGGGCAAGTGGTGGCAATAACAGACCTTCAGGTAGCTGGAGAGAGGTAGACAGAGAGAAGACAAAAGCTGTTTTCATCATTACGCCCCTCCTCTCCGGCTCCCTCTATGGGCTAGAAAGGATGAAGTGGCGGGCAGTCTAACCTCACATCCCCCCCTGCAGTAAGAACACCCAGCTACAGTCAATCAGAAGTCAGCGCTGTAGCCACGGGCCGCTCGGGACAGGTCCTACGTGCCGCTGCACAAACAAAAGCTACGGAAGGATGAGAGGAAATGGAGAGAGAGAGAAAGAGAAAGACAGGCGAGATCCTGAGGGCCCCGCGATGCCACTCGGGCGGAAACCTCTGACATTTGTACATTCGGCAATCCGACAGTGTCCGCTTCAAAACTCGAGGAGTTACGTAAATACAGCAGGCCTTGAAGTCCACCGCAGGTCCCAGGCTCTCTCTCTCTCTCTCTGTCTCTGTCTCTCTCTCTGAGTCTCTCAGTCGCTCTCTTCCCTCCTTCTCTTTCTCATGAGAGGCTGACCTTCCCTCGCCTCAAACGGGGGGAACAAATGAAATACAGAAAGCTGAAGCGTTTCATCTGCTTCCGAACGTGAGTTTATTGTTGCTGGTTGTTTTTGGCTCTGGTCTCAAATGGTCATCCTGTAGCGCGCTGACCTTTCTGAGCTCAGCAGGGTGTCAGCAGAGAGGGACACGATGAATCACAGACATTTATTCGGACTTTCAGCAGCATTTCACAACATCTGTACTGCTGTCGTGATGGTGCTGCTGCTGCTGCTGCTGATTACTTTTAATGCCATTATTAATACTATCATAATAAATGACAGTGATAACAATAACAGTATCACTGTACTGTTGTTATTTTGGATTCTTGTAGCGTTACATTCACTGGCACCAGCAGCCATAACGGTGTACACACCCATCTTACACTGTTCAGGATTTTGTTCACGTGCTCTTCATATTTCCAGCAGATCCACGTTTATACCGCTTTGGCAGGTTTTGGATGATTACGATCCATAATCAACTATAAAGTCGTATAACGTTACGTCTGTTTGTACGTGTCGCCCACAACTCCTCCAGACTGGCCATCAGCTGATATTAAGCACTGCTGTCAGAGCTCGGCCGCTCGGCTCGATGAGACGAGGCAGTGGTGAGAAAGCCTCTTGTGTGAGGAGTGATGGTTCTTAATGGCAGTCTGCTCTGATTTACCTCAT
The DNA here is from genome assembly GCA_034509495.1 of Acestrorhynchus altus. Taxonomy (NCBI): domain Eukaryota; kingdom Metazoa; phylum Chordata; class Actinopteri; order Characiformes; family Acestrorhynchidae; genus Acestrorhynchus; species Acestrorhynchus altus. The sequence goes on along the minus strand of CM067512.1, from coordinate 1,114,134 downwards.
CTGGCCGACACACAAATAAATCACTCACTACCCTACGCCCAGTGTGTGTGTGTGTGTGTGTGTGTGTGTGCGTGTGTGTGTGTGTGTGTGTGTGTGTGTGAGTGTGTGTGTTAGGGGGTCAAAACGACAACATTTTAAAACCAGTTAGATCAAAAAGAGTGTGTGTCTGAGAGAGAGAGAGAGAGAGAGAGAGAGAGAGAGAGAGAGCTTGAAACATAGGGAGAGAGCGAGTCAGAGAGTCGGAGAGCGAAAGACTGAAAAAGTTTGCCTCTCCGCAAACACCTGGACTGACATGGAAGTGACCGAGTGTGTGATAGTCAGAAATTGCGAGTGACAGAAAATAAATGGAGAAAAATAAATCTGTAAATACAAGCTTCACGTTCAAGGAAAGAAAAGGCCAAAGAGCTCCAGACTGACAGAGGCCAAACAGGCCAAACGAGGCGGCAGAGAGAGACTTTGACTCGAATGATTTGGGCTGACTGTCGGGGACACAGACACTATAAATAGCGTTCAGCACAGAAAACAGAGGCCTGTGTGATCTGAGAGGAGACATCTACAGGCTTCGCTCTAATCCTGCACGTCTGCAGAGATTACCATGCACAGCGTTCATGAGGGGAGCTGTAATCACACTGTACCTCCTTCACACTGCACACATACACACCTACACACCCTGCAAAAAATACACAATGATGAACAACGGGATTACAGGTGTCATTTCTCACAACACAGCGCGGCCTTGTTTCCATGGCAAATGGGCCGTTTCCTGCAGCCTGTGTTGGGGTCATTCACCCGGTGTGTGTGTGAGGTAACTGCTGCAGGAGATCATCGCTGTAATCTTCAGCTGCAGATTCCCCAGAGTCGTTTGCCGCCTGCCGTCTTTATTTATGTGTTTATTCACTGTTTATTGTTTGCAGTTTGTTGGGGATTATTGCAAAGCTTCAGGTCCTTTCAGCTCAAAGCTGTTATCCAGCGTTAGCCTCCCTAAACCAAGAGAGCCTGAAACGCCACAGTCAAAATTCCACACTGTGCTTAGTCCTGCAATCAATATCTCTTATTCTAGCATATAGGAGTGTTTATGAAGGTGTTTGTGGACTAATATCTCCTATTCTAGTGTATAAGAGTGTTTATTGGGGTGTTTATGGACTAATATCTCTTATTCTAGCGTATAGGAGTGTTTATGAAGGTGTTTGTGGACTAATATCTCCTATTCTAGTGTATAGGAGTGTTTATTGAGGTGTTTATGGATTAATATCTCCTATTCTAGTGTATAAGAGTGTTTATTGAGGTGTTTATGGACTAATATCTCCTATTCTAGTGTATAAGAGTGTTTATTGGGGTGTTTATGGACTAATATATCCTATTCTAGTGTATAGGAGTGTTTATAGAGATGTTTATGGACTAATATCTCCTATTCTAGTGTATAGGAGTGTTTATTGAGGTGTTTATGGACTAATATCTCCTATTCTAGTGTATAGGAGTGTTTATTGAGGTGTTTATGGACTAATATCTCCTATTCTAGTGTATAAGAGTGTTTATTGAGGTGTTTATGGATTAATATCTCCTATTCTAGTATCAGGGTGTTTACTGAGGGGTTTATGGACTAACATCAGGTAAAGTGCTGTACAAGAATGTTTATCAAGACTGTTCTTCGTGCATCTCCAAGCTTTCATCAAGTCAGGGGTATTTGAGTCAACAAAAAACACAGCAAAGTGATCACTCTTGCTCTAGCCCTGCATTCATGCTGTATCTGTAAACAGCAGCTTTGCGCACAGCGAGTGCTCTGAGAGAGTAAGCTGTCTGCAGGTGATGACAGTAAAAAGAGCAGTCTCCCACAGCTGAGTGACAGAAACGCTGACGTTGATCTGCACTGCTGTGATTTTGGGGATGTATCACTCTAATTTCACCAAACCCCCACATGCATCAAGGTGGACTGCTTTATGGGCAGGTGCAAACACTCCCAGGACGGCCGTTAATGAAAAATGCATGAAGATGTAAGGAATAAATCCAGCCAGCCCACGATAAAGATCTATTTAGGAGACAAAACGCCCTTTTCCTGAAAGCAATCTCCTCTTGGAGCCCCTGCACTCAATCTTACTTAACAGGCACTAGCTCACACCCCCTTGTTACGGAAAACCGTAACTTATCGGTGCAGGAAGACCGGAAAAATGGATGCTGCTTCTTCCGGTTGTACTTCAGTGAATAAAGTGAGTTGTGAGAAATTAAATTAATGCTGGTGAGCCCAGACTGTACCTGAAGTGCTTCCCACATTTCCATCCCACCCAATCCCTCCCCATGGTGTTCTACAGTGTTCTACTGGATTTCCATAGAGCAGGAAAGTCACGTTCAACAGTTCGAGATGTTTTTGCTTTGCAATAAGATGCATCATCATGCTGGAAGTAGCTGTTAGAGGAGTGACCAGCTGTGGCCCTGAAGGGATGCACATGGTCATCAAAAATGCTCTTGTATTCAAGTGGCCAGTATGTGCAACAAATCCAATCTGCACATCATCACACCATCACACCACCAGCCTGGACTGTTCCTGCACTACCAAAGATATCCAGCATTGAAGGAGTTACGCTCTATGGACAAAAGTATCTGGACACCTAATCATTCACTATTTCTTCTGAAATCAAGGGTATTAAAGAGTTTGTCCTGCTTTTGTTGGGGCAACTGCCTCCACTGTCCAGGAAAGGCTTTCTAGAAGATTGTGGAGCATTTCTGTGAGGATTTGATTGCATTCAGTGATGTGGTCAAGTGGCCCCAGCACTGAAACAGGCAATTTTGGGCTTCATTTAGCTCCCGTAACTCATCAAATCACAGCTTTACATCACTGCTTTAAAGAAATCAGAGCAGAAATAAACACTTTGGCACAGTCGCAGGAGAAACAAAGCAGATCCTGATTTTTAAGTGTTTGTGAAAATTGGACTGATGGACCATTTGAATAAAATCAGGTCTTGTTGCCTCATGGGATATTTTTAGATGAGGGACACTGGGACAAGTCTATCTGACACCACAGTCAGTATTCCTGAGCTGCTCTCAGGTCACAGGATGACCACTAGGGAAGACCAAGAGGACTGTATGTGGACAAAGATAATGGGAGACCTGTTGATTATTTCTTCTGAAATCAAGGGTATTGATAAATAAAGATATTGGAGGAATCATTCCAGATAATGATTGTTGTGGTGGTCCTGTGGGGTCCTGATCATTGAAGATCAGGCTGAAAGGAGGAGAATAAAGGCTGCAGAGAAACAGATGAACTACAGTCTGGATTTATAGAACCACAAAGAGCTCCTGTGTGACCAGAGGAGCTGATGGAGTGGAGAGTAAGAGGAGAAACAAAGAGGTGGTCGTGTTCTGGCTGATGTCATATAGTAGATATGTGGTGGAGAACATGTGGTCTCCAATATACAGTGTATTATAGTAGCAAATACGGAATCATTGTAGGCAGTTGAGCTGAAGATACATATTGAGAATATTAAGAAAGCTGGTCTTGAGCCCCCTAGTCTTGTTTATTGTAGGCTCATATCTTCCTGTGTTTGCACGGCTGCCACCTCGCTGCTGTGAAAATTGGGACAGAGGGACAATAGCGAAGCCAAAGTCAATAAGGGCCAGACCGCTCTGTCTTTTTATCCGCCCCAGGAAGGCCCTTTTTATGTGCTGCCTTTATTCGAGACACAATATGTCTCACCTTCCCCTCGACACTCTCTATCAATAAAGCCTTTTAATGCCGGACGCCGGGGCTGCTTATTAACGTCTGTCTCCATTGTAATCTGGCTTTGATATCAGGGATGGCCCTCCTCCATATTTTCCTGGAGCCTCAGGGTGAGTGTGTGAGACGCAGACTCGACAAACACAGCCCCTCCTGGATGCTAAATCACGGCTCACGCTGTGCGATAAGGGCCGCAGATTGAGTTATCGAGCGAGAGGGGTTTAGATATAAAGCTCCACGCTGAACGGTGAGGCAGCTGGAAGAGGAGGAGGAGCGTTCTGAGCCACGAGCTCCTCCTTCTGTATGTGTGTTCACTTCCAGACTTGACTCCCCACCCACCTGCTTTACACCATATTGAATCATCACATATTTCAGTTGTTTACTCACAGAATACTGCGAGGGCCCGTTGACGTGTATTGTAAAGGACGTTTGAGTCGATGGGTTTTCAGTGCAGGGAAACCGTGGTAATCGACTGTATGATATAGATGTGACACACGTATACAGACTAACCAACCGTTTCCAGTGGCTTTGTCTCTTCACTTTAAACACTGTATTTACTGCAGGAAATGCTTCACTTCTGTCCTCAAACTGAAGGTTTTCCAATAATGAAAGCTTTGTGGTTTGACGTTCTCTTACATTTTTATAATATAACAGTTGCAGTTTATTTTAAGATAAAAGACTGGGACTCCAATCCCGTAGATTACAGACTCAGAGACCAGAGACTTTGGACTCATAACTCAAAGACCCCCAGAGATCTGAACTCAAAACACCAAAGATTTACACTCCAAAGGACTTGACTCAGCATTAACCAGAGAATCTAGACTTGAATTTAAAACCATTCCAGTTACACCTAAGACTTGCCTCGGTCTCAATCTCCAGACATTTGGAACATCTCTCAAGTGAGACTGGGATTTGTATCCCAGAGACTCAAGACTGCACCCCAAATAATCCAGACCCAACTTGGAGTCAAACCGCTTTGACTTGCAACTTCCCAGAGACTTAACTAAGGTTAAAATTCCAGACACACAAAACTTGACTTGGATTCATGTCTCAGAGACACTTGACTTACACACCTGAGACTCAACGCTGACTCATAATTTAAAGACTTAGAGTCAAATTTACACTCTAGATTCTCAAGACTCAATCTGGAATCCAACCCAGATACACTTGGTTTGGATTCACACTCGATAGATTTGAGATTTGAAGTCTCGGGGGATTATTACTCACATGCCAGAGACCTGAGACACAACTTGAATGAATGTCCCTGAGAGTTAAGTCCCAAACACTGAAATCTCAAATCTGAACTCAAATTCGCATTCCAGGTATTCAATTTGGACTCAAAATCCATAGATTTGAGACTCAAACTCAACCCTGTTGTGACTCAACTTGTTGAGATTCACATCCCAGACACCTGAGACTCAACTGTGTCAAACCTTAAATATTCAACTGGACAGGCTAAGTAGACAAACCCAAAGGCTTCAAAGACCTTCAAAGACTAGAAATTCAGTCTCAATGTCTCAAAAGACTGAACTCAGACTCAGAGAATCCTTGAACCCAAAGAACAATGTAAATGTGATAATGCAGAGAGTGTAAATAATGTAGATATGATTAGAAATATCACTTTTTAGCAAATGAAAGGAAATAATAGTCCTGCTGTTCTACATGCAGGGTCTTACTGTCTTACTGTTATTATGATGTTACTGGCGACGAGGCTCGTCATAGATTAACCCTGCCCATGTATGTGAATATGAACACAGCATGCACATTTGTAGTTACATGCATTCATAACATTAAAATATCATTTCACACTATTTATGAACCCACTGGGTGACGGGAATCGCATTTAGAAGCATTGATGCACGACTAAGCAGCACATACTGCGGCCTGTTAGTACGAAGATCACTGCCGTAGTAATGTGCTGGATGTTCCAGTTCTCATCTCGCTGTGTTTATATGTGTGTGTGTGTGTGTGTGTGTTGCCCACCCAGCCCTAGAGTTGGCTGGCTGTGTGATAATGGAAGCTGTAATGCACTGTGTTCTGGCTAATGGAAACAAAAGAAACTCGGCAGCGCTGGGAGATGAGGCACACTAAAAGCAGTGTGCAAAAATATATATATACAATTACCTGCTCAATTCACACCTGTCAGAAAAGGCCAGCTTGCTTGGAAAAATATAATTGCATCGGGAGAGAAATAAGGATGGGGTAGTGCCTGAAGGCGAGGGGGAGGGTGCTCACATGAAGAGATAGAAATGTTGGTAGCGTTTGTGTTTCGTCCATAAATATAAAGATATTGAACAGCAATGTAATTATAGCTTCATAACACTGGACCTCTATGTGGATTCTTTGTCACACAGAAACTCGTGTGTCTTATTTTCAGCTTCAGAACAAGGCTTCCTTAAAGTCTGTGTCCTGTATTTGTCTTATAGCTTTTCCTTTTTCCCCTGAGATCCACTTCATCCATTTTCGAACCTCTTTTATCCCTCAAAGTGTGGCTTTATCCTTTAGAATGTCCACACGTTTATGAGACAAATGTGAGCAACCTCTGCTCTGATTGGCTGCCCTGTATCGTGTCACGTTCAAGAAGGAGCAGAAACAACCCTTTAGCTTAGGCGTGAACGGGCGTGGTTGTTGTGATGACGTGAATAACGCTGCACGTGTCAAAGTAAGGCCTACGTAACAGTCAGATGATGAGTCCGGTCACTTTTACATCAAATGGTTGACCAGGTATGTGGACAATCAGGTACATGGGTGAAATAGGTGACCCCTGTTCAACTCTGAATGGATTGGAACTAAGTGTCATGGTCCACCAGATATGTGGGCAACCAGGGACATGGACTGTCTTGCTTCATATAATATCTACAGTGGACACCTGAACTTTGGAACTGAACCCAATGCAAGAAGGTAGGCAGGTCACCTGTCTGTCTATCATTTACCTGTGGAAGTGTTGACCCCTGTCCACCAACAATGGACATGCAAGCAATGGAAGTGGACCTTGGAACAATGAAAAGAAGGTGGCCTGGTCCAATGAGCTCTTTTCTTTCCAATCACATGGACGACCTGGTCAGGGTTAGTGGATGGTGGCCTGGAGACAGACGGTTGTAATGAATATGGCCTCTTTAAGAAACAAGCCTCACACGTAACTGCAAGCTAATAAAGATCAGGACACGCTGACCCAACACGACGACTATTGATAAACATGATATACTATAAAGTCCTGTAGAGCTCAGTGATTATTGATGAATTAATTACGTGCAACAGTCCCTCTTTAATGCCTTCACGACCCTGTAAACATCAGCGGTGGAGTTATCGGCTGACCTGCCAGGGCTGACAATGAAATACAATTTCCCGCTGATTCAGAGCCTTTGTTCTCTGATTTGAAGAAGAAGGGTTTCTCCGAGAGGGTGTGGTAATAAAATACATGCTGGTGGGACTGAAGTACGACCCCAGCTGTCACCAAAGGGGGCGAACGAAGTTCAGCTTTTACTGACTTGATGCATTATGAGTTTCATGCAAGAAAAAAATAAAAAATAATAAAAATAAACATAAACAGAATATTTGACAGTGTCCTCAGTCTCGGCCTGTTTTCTCAGCTGTTCATTTTCATATCTTATGTGCTCTTGTTTCTCTTCCCTGTAATTATGCCACTTTTTATTGGCAAAGCTGGATGCTTCAAAACACAGTATGCCAGACTGCGCAAAAGCAAATGAGACGCATTCATTTCCAAAGTGACTGTTCATTTGGGTTTGTGTGTGTGTGTGTGTGTGTGTGTGTGTGTGTGTGTGTGTGTGTGTGTGTGTGTGTGTGCGTGCGTGTGCATTTCAAAGGCTTAATTGATGCTTGTTTTACGTGTTCAGAACTAGAAACTAATGTACTCAGTGCTTAGAAGTCTTTCTTTCAGTCCACTGCTTGACAAACAATGCTTTTACATCTACAGCGCCAAGAATTTTCACCTTAGACCCACAAAATCTATGTACATTTGGGGTTTAGATGGGAATAAATATGCTTTGAGCTGTCCAGCTGTCCCTGTCCCTGCTGAAGAAAAGCATCCCCACCGCACGATGCTGCCACCACCATGTTTCACAGGTGGGATGGTGTGTTCAGAGTGATGAGCGGTACATGAAGTTTTGCATTTAGGCTCAAAGGTTCAACTTTGGTCTCGTCTGAAGTGGAAGGTCAGGTCTTGGTCTTTTTAGGTTTGCAGTTCGCTGACGTGTGAAGGCTGCTGGTCAGACTGAGAGAAGCGGAGGCTGAATGCAAACACACACTTTCCAAATTTTGAAAACAGTGTATTGTTTTCTTGTTACTTGGTTGGTCACATGACATTGTAGAACATTACGTTTAAGTGTGTAAAGTGAACAAATGTGGTTATGAATTATGTATATATACACACACACAACTATAACACACGCTAAACAGCTACCAGTGCTGGGAAAGTTACTCACTTCGTATGACTAATTATGTCCCTCAAATCATTATGTCCCTGAATCCCTGGAATGTCTTTGCATATTATATGGAATGGAAAACTAACATCACTACATTCTGAGCTAAAATCAGCATATTTCTGATAGCATATAGTAACAACAATGATCCTTTTCTTCCTCCTCTAGATCCTTGCTTTTTGTCATAACATCGGATTTGTTCACTGACTCCAAAAATATCTGGACGAACATAGTGTACAGCAGATGGGAGCTTACAGCACACAACACATTGCATGTTAATGGTGTCCCACAGGGCTCTCTACTGGGTCATGTAATGTTTATCTTTAATATTAAGACGAAAACACTTATTTTAAACCTACAAATTCAACATAGATAAGACTAATGGTTCCTAATGGTGTCCCACGATAATCCGTCCCATGCAGCTTGAATATTCCGGAGTGCTGATAGAGCACGTTTTCTTCTGGGGGACACTTCTGGTGATGTGACTGGATGTTGATTTCTTGAATACCTTGCTCTGTTGGATGCAGACCAGAGTTCAGAAAAGGACCAGAGGTCCTGACATCTTATAAAACTGTCCCCACACCGTGAGACCAGGCCACTGACCACGGTGCTTCCACACACTGAAGATGAGACGGTCTGGAATGACACGATTACATCGCTTGATTCCTTTCTTTTACTGCAGAAAGGAACTCGGCCAGTCAACGTCCGTACAAGTGACGTGGGCAAACAGGGGTCTGCAGTGCAACACGTGGTCTTTCGTGGTCTGGATCCCTTCACTCATCTTTATCATTGTGGAACTGAGCCAGAGAGTTAAGTACATAATAGGATGTTACATAAATGGGCTTAAACGGTCCTGCTCTGAACAAACGAAGCACTTAAACAGTGCAGACCATCTGTACTCTACTGGAAAACATACACTACTGCTCAACTCAACAGTACACGCACTGTGTCGCTCCTAACTCCACTGTTTTTGACACGTCTAACGCTCTGGCTCTGGGTGATGCATTTCAATTTATTCAAAAATTATAATGGCCTGTCTGAGTGGCCTTCAGCATTACAGTAAAATACTCCATTAAAAAGCCATTTTACTCTAAACTCTGCTTTGCGTCCCTCTCGTGCACTGTTCTCGCTACTGTATTTACTCACAGCTGCCAAAAGAAACACTACGGTTGCAATTTGTCCAACTCACTCTCTGCCCCACTGATGGATGATGATGACGCTTTATAATCCAGTTTAATGTAACACAATTTATCGTTTCCAAATAAATCGATGTGTTCTACGGTGATCCTTAACCCCGGTCCTGCATGTTAGAGCTTCATCACATCTCCTGCGACTCTGAAGGGCTTCTTAATGAGCTGGTTGGTTGAATCAGGTAAGTTGGGGGCAGATAATGCGCTAAGACACTAAGTCTGTCCATTTTATCAGCTCCTCTGAAAAACACTGCACCTATTTTGACAGTTTTAATGTTTTGGCTTCTATGAAAGAGCTCAACTGGATTTATTATTTCTATTATTTCTATTCTATTATATTTATTCAACATTCATCAAAGCAACGTCTCTTTTTAAATATAAAAATCACGCCTAAGAACACAGTTCAGCACTCCGGACAGCTGCTGCTGGACAAACGATGCCTGTTCAGGACCATGGAGAGCTCAGCTACAGCAACTCGTTGAGGAACATTGCTGATATTTACGTTTCATGGTGGCTCTGTACTCGAGGACTCAAAACCAGTGTTTCTCTACCCTGTCCTGGAGGCACCCCTGCCCTGCAGCCCACAATCAACCATAACATTATGACCACCTCCTTGTTTCCACTCTCACTGTCTGTTTTTTAGCTCTGCTTACCAAACAGGAGCACTTTGTAGCCTGAAGTTCACTGTTGGACCGAGAACAGTCCACCAACCAGAAACGTCCAGCCGACAGCGTCCTGTGGGCAGCGTCCTGTGAGCACTGATGAAGGACTAGAGGACGACCAACACAAACTGGGCAGAAACAGATGAGCTTCTGTCTCTGACTTTACATCTACAAGGTGGAGACACTCGGTAGGAGTGTCTGATAGAGTGGACAGTGAGTGGACACAGTGTTTAAACACTCCAGCAGCACTGCTGCGTCTGATCCACTCGTACCAGCAACACACACTAACACACCACCACCATGTCAGTGTGACTGCAGTGCTGAGAATGACCCACCACCCACATCATATCTGCTCTGTGGTGGTCCTGTGGGGTCCTGATCATTGAAGATCAGGGTGAAAGGAGGACTACAGACTGTAAAGTCTCCTGTACGGTTTGTGTGTTTTCCCTTTAGATCAATTTGCCGACAGTTCATTCTTACCTCTCACTACTTAAACAGGTCAAACAAAATAAATGCATGCCTTGAACTACATCCAAGACATTGCCTCCACATATCAAACACACTTCTGCCTTAAGTAAATTCTGTCTTCAGGCTGTGGCTAAATCACAGTGTTTCCCATTTGGCAAAGTCAAGAGATCAGAGCAAACACAAAGCATGAAACGCCGCTGAGAAAAGACCTCGAGAAAGTAGACGAACCCTGGATGTGCAGCTCTTCACACAACCTTCACGTCAGCCTGCTTATGGCAGGGGCACGCGTGCCAGCTTTGCTTTGTGACGGAGATTTTCTCATTCTGAGCCCCAAACGAGTTTCTTTTTTCAAACGCTTTCTCTGCACACTGACAGAGCCTTTGGTCTGCTCTCCTTCTCTCTCTCTTCACTGCCTCTCACTGTCTCTCTATCGCCCTCCAGAAAAAAAAGGCAAATAAAAGAACCCTTTGGGTTTGAAGGACAAAGTTCTTCAATCATGCAGTCGTCCCTGTGTTCCATGCTGGCTGGCTTGGCTGTCAGCGTGGCTCACAGGCCTCCATTTCAAAGCAGGAGAAGCACTGGAGTCTCTCGACGAGCACACGCTCTGAACCAGGGGGTTGCATCTCTCATCCTGCACTTTAACACCTTCTGTGTCAACTGAAGATACCACCCCCCCCACCCCCACCCCCCACCCCACAACTCCCTCCTCAGAACACTTAACTAACGCTGCTGTCTCACGTCTCTGAATTATTAAGCGGGACTCTGTACAGATGAAGACAGAGAAAATGTCTTAAAAATGCAACACAATCAGTATGATTGTAGGGACCTAAAGTCACGTAGTGACTCCAAGTGAACTCCTAGAACTCCTAGAACCCAAGACCTGCACTATGCAGGCAGTTACATTCTGTTATCTAGGCTTCAGATCTCAGGATCAGAGAAACCTTTACACATGAAACTCATAACAAACTACAACACTTACCGTTACATTTCCAGGATCAAATCATGAATTATCAAGAATAATCGAGCTCAGACAGACAGCTAAAATTTACTCCCTGGTGAGGTGTACCGGACACACCCCACCGGGAGAAGACCCAGAGGAAGACCCAGGACACGCTGGAGAGACTATGTCTCGCCTTGGAGTTCCCCCGGAACAGCTGGACCAAGTGGTTGGGGAGAGGGAAGTCTGGGTCTCTCTGCTTAGGCTCCGGCCCTGCGACCCGACCCCGGATAAGCGGCAGAAAATGGATGGATGGATGGATGGATGGATGGATGGATGGATGGATGGATGGATGGATGGATGGATCCAAGTTTAAATGCCTTAGCAGCAATCCAAAGCAACCTCTCATTGCTGAATCCAATCAAATCCTCACAGCAATGTTCCACAATTGAGACAGTTACATCATAGAAACCACTATGAGATCTTTATTGTATCAGAGGGGGTTTGAGGAGAACGTAAGAGCGTCTGTACAAAGACTGATGCTGAAACATCACAGAGCTGAAGAATTCCACATGGAGGAGTAGGAACGTCGTTCTTCAGTCGATGTCAGAGAGAGTAGACGGTTCTAGAAACATCTCACTGACATTATTTCAGCTGAAGGAGGAGATACAGATATTAGAGCAGAGGGGTCTGAACTTTTTCACATGACTGTATGTAATACTTGGAATAAATTTGTACAGAACTGCTTTATTAACTGATGTGGCTCCAGCTCAGAAACTAGAACTTTGGGCTTCGTTTAGCTCCCCTCTCTCCTCAACTCACAGCTTGAAATCACTGCTTTGAAGCAAATCAGGACGTCAATAAACACTCCTGCACAGTAGCAGGAGAAGAAAAAGAAACAGAGGCTGATTTTCAAGTGTTTGTGAGAATTGGACTGATGGATATTTTAATCCGACATTCCTTTGAGTTGAAGAAAATCAGTTCTTGATGCTTCGTGGAGTATTTTTGGATGAGGGACACTGGGACAAGTGTATCAGGAACCACAGTCAGTGTTCCTGAGTTTAACACACATCAGTGTCACTGCCAAACATACCCACAAACGAGTCGCGCATGTACATGGACAAAAGTAAAGGGACACCTGCTCATTGATTGCTACTTCAGGCCTCAAGGGCTGCTTTTGTTTTAGAGCATTGCAGTGAACATCTGATTGCATTCAGACACGAGAGCATTCATGAGTGAGATCACCAAGATTATTAGAATAATCACCAACTTATTAACAACTTGCAAAGTCCTGGATGGAGCTCCATCCTTCCAGAGAACACAGTTCCACTGCTCCACAGCTCAATGCTGGGGGTCTTCATACCCTCTAGTCCACACCTGCTATTAGACATGGAGACAATAGGGTCATGTTTGTTTATCTGCTCCAGAGAGACCTATTCTATTGGCAGTACTTCTCTACAGGGACTAGACAAGCTGTAGAAGATCATGTTTCCACCAATTCGAACAAGCCTTAAACCGGAGACTAGACAAGGTGTGTGTACATTTGCACATCTGTGTCAGCAATGTGTGCAGCTTATAGTAGCCACATTAAGTTTAGTCCTGGACTACATGCTGTTCTACATGAAGATTCCATTGATAGGAAAACAGTGACAGACCTAATCTCTGTCCAGGAATCCAACACACTGTGAATTTAGATTCTAGAAGGCCAGGGTTTCTAATAAAGTGGCCTTTTCATGTGTGAGAGAGAAGCGGCCACTCCCAGTGAAGGAGAAAATGTCTTGCCGTCTATTCAGAGGACTCTCAGACAGATAGACATGACCATCCGTCCTCCACGGTCCGGCAAACAGCTCAGCTCTGCTCCCTACACCCGTAATCATTCTTACAGGCCTGACTTAATTAAAACGTCAGCTCCACTACTGCACAGTGCAGGCCAGGCCTTGCCAGATTAAAAAGAAATTAGGATGGCAGATGTGTCTTTAATGGCTTAATCATGCCTTTATATTGGGTCCAATAAAACACAGCCAGGGTGTAATATTACAAAATAAATTTTCTTATGCAACTAACGTAAAAAACAATAGAGGAAAAAATGAGGGAAGAAAGACAATTTGTAATGCAGATTAGGGGCCGGCTGTTTTGGGCATGTTGAGCAAAACCCTTAGAGTATTAAAATCTGTTGAGAGATAGAGAGAGAGATAGATAGATGGAGAGAGAGAGAGAGAGAGAGAGAGAGAGAGAGAGAGAGAGAGAGAGAGAGAGAGAAGATAGAGAGAGAGAGATAGAGAGAGAGATAGAGAGAGAGAGAGAGAGAGAGAGATAGAGAGAGAGATAGATAGAGAGAGATAGAGAGAGATAGAGATAGATAAAGAGAGAGAGAGATAGAGAGAGATAGATAGAGAGAGATAGAGAGAGGGATAGAGAGAGTAGAGAGAGATAGAGAGAGAGAGAGAGAGAGAGAGAGAGAGATAGAGAGAGATAGAGAGAGAGAGATAGATAGATAGATAGATAGATAGATAGATAGATAGATAGGATAGGAGATAGATAGATAGATAGATAGATAGATAGATAGGAGAGGAGAGAGGAGAGAGAGAGAGAGAGAGAGAGAGAGAGAGAGAGAGAGAGAGAGAGGGAAGACATAGAATCCAAGAATGTGAATGTATGTAGGACAAGACACCAGTTTTAAGATTTTGCCTTTAACCCTTTAAACTCAGGAGCATCGTATTGATGACATATTTGGAAATAAGTTTTTGGGAGCTCTATAAAATCCATCCACACGATATTCATGATGTCACTGAATTATTATTATTATTATTATTATTATTATTATTATTATTATTATTATTATTATTATTGTTATTATTTATTATTATTATTATTATTATTATTATTATTATTTATTATTATTATTATTATTATTATTGTTATTTATTATTATTATTATTATTATTATTATTATTATTATATTATTATTAATATTATTTATAAAGCACATTAAACAGCCGGATTAAAAACTAACCCATAAGTATGTTTTTAATTCAGATTTAAAAGGGATTGAAGGTACAGACCTACTACACTCTGTGGATGGTTGGGTGAAACGTCCTGTGCCACAAATTCACGCCCACATCTACAGGCGGCTGTGTGCAGCCGCCTCACGCCTGCTGCCTCTGCAGTAGGTGTGAATGTTTGCCACAGGTTTGATCAATTCCGACATCAGTGTCATCCTTATGAATCTAAATGCCTAATCAAGCATCTCATAAAGGAAATGCCACAGAATGAACCACCTGAGGTTTATTTATGGCTCATTTAACGGGAGATGAAGGAGCCAGTGATGTTTACCGTGTCAGTGTGAGGTCAGTAAAAATGATAAGTGGGACTAAAATCACAGAGCATGTCCAGTAAAAATGAATTTACCCACCTTCACAAGTTCCACTAATGCCACCCTAATAGGGCTAAAGTCAGGGTCCCTGATTTCCACAGCTTTTCCTGCTGTACACTTGCATTTCCACCCCCAACCTACACACCCAATCCCACTCGCTCTGGATGCTCCATGGCTGTGGTGGTGTGTGTGGGGTTCTTCTCCCTCCTCTGTGTGTAATTTTAACTGGGCTGAATTAGGAGAGAAGATTGTGGAGTGGAGGTACTTCACTGAGGAGGCTGAGAGAGTTTTGCGTGAGAGCACTCAGCTTTGACTACATTAGGACACAAACGCAGTGAAGAACACAAGGATCAGATGGAGAACATTAAAAAAAAAACAACAGAGCTCAAAATCCAAGGCCCTAATTTTGTTATGACTCTAGGCAATGAGATTTTTTTGCTTTCCCAGATGTCTGCTACACCAGCACAGAAATTCTGCAGAACATTTCTGTTTCCAACTAGAAACGTGACATGAAACAGCTCTTCCTGGACCTTTCTTCCGTGCACGTTCGTTAGTGGTCCCACATTTGGAGGATGGCGTTAAACATGCTGGAGATGGCATGCTTGACACCCAGGAGTAATTTCATCTCCCTACATGCCCTTTGGGGAGAAAATGTCACCCCTGCCACTGCAAATCACAGAGAGAAGGGAGTGAATGACCTGCCGTTTCCTGCCTTTCCTCTCACAGGCTGGAGAAGACGCATCACAGCCGCCGCTCTCAGACTGAACTCCTGAGTCATGGCCCGCAAAATTGCCCCAGCATGTCAAGTAACTGTCAAACAAACATCCTTAACCAAGTCAGTTAAACCTTACAGTGTAGGGGTCTAAAAGCGGACCCCCATTTACACTCTTCACCAGCTCGACCGATATATTGACTACATCGATATTTACACCCTGTGGTTTTAGTGGTATCAGTAAAATACTGATAATCTCTGCCTCACAGTTTCAGCAGTCTCACGACAAGTCGCTTGGACCCAGTAACAGAAGACACATTTGACACAAACCAAACTCGCATTTGGAGTTATAGGCTAGCTCATAGCAGCTGTGAAACATGGTAGGAAGGGATGGTTTGGAGCCGCCTGTTGCAGCAGGGTGTGGAGATCTCTCCATCATAGAAACCACTATGAGATCTTTATTGTATCAGAGGGGGTTTGAGGAGAAAGTAAGAGCGTCTGTACAAAGACTGAAGCTGAAAGAACTCCACATGGAGGGAAAGGGAATTGTCGCTTTCTTCCAGTCGATGTCAGAGATGGTAGATGGTTGTAGAAACATCTCACTGACATTATTTCAGCCAAAGAAGGAAATACGATATTAGACATAGAGGGTCTTTTCCAGTCACTGTAATGATGGCATCGTCTGACCTTTTCTGACCAATCATGCAAGAATGAGTTAAATGCCACCACTTCACATATGTTAAGCACACTATGGTCTCTATATGCTTCTTTGTGTAAATAAGCAGCCAGTCGCTTCCTACAGCATAAATATCTTGGGAACATTGTGAGCTCAACTCCTTGATAATTAGACACTATAATAGGCACGAAACAATGACACAACAACAAACAGGATGTTGAGTATAATGGCGTGAGTCAATATTTCGTAGTCTGACTCCTGGAGAGTGGTCTTCTTCAGGGACAACCCTTTCCACAGTGATCGTTTAGTATTTAATACCCATGATGCTCCATCTCATCACCACAGTTACCTGGAAACCTCAGGAACAGCTAGAGAAACTGCTCTATTCACTTTATGCCAAACCTCATAACAACAGCTGGATCGATGTCCCCTCTCAGTCTCTTAGTTTAACGTTACCTACACTCCTACGGACCACCAGGGTTCTTACCTTGTGGGTCTTCGGAAAACAGATGCCCTATGCTAAGCTGTAAGTTACAGGTCTCTGAAGCCTTTAGAGAAACAATCCTCTGAGGTTTCTTCAGGAGTGTTCCGATGTGTAGAATTCCCAAAGACTGGATCTGAAAATGAGACGAACACAGAATGTTAGTGGAGGACGTGACATAACATGCACATGTGTCTGTTCTTTCTGCCATCCAGCTCTGCTGGGGTACAACGGGGATGGATGAACAATTTGAGGGTAGAGTTGGGACCTCCGACCATATGCAGAGCCTCGATCCTGCACAATGCTTCAGCTGGCAAATGGCTCTTTTTGGGAGCAGACTGTGCCTGTTTTGCTTCACAAGCTCTTATAGCTCCTGGCACTGTAACTGAACTCCTCAGCTCTCACATGGAGATCCCACTTGAAGCTTATAGACGGGAGAAGGTTTCAGCTGCATGCTTTGTATAATGTGTGGCAAACAGGCAAAATACAATAGGACACGCAAGAACCGTGGTCACCTGGGAACGAGATAAGGATCGCCTTCTCCTCGTAGGTTTCACGGCCCTCCCTCGCCTCCTGGTGCTGACTACCTACCGCCTTCTTTGCATCATCAATCTCCAGTGACGAGGCTGGGTGGGCTATGTGCTCCACTTTCACCCATGCATCAAGGATGGAGGAGCCGTTTGAGGCGAGAATATGAAATGAGATCATTATGGAGAGAAACAACTCGCTGGCAAATATCTATTTCAATCAGTTGCTGGATGCGGGGGTTATCGATCAAAAAAACCCACCATCATGCATCCCACTTACTTCCAGCCGAGCGTGTGCGCGCGTGTTGATGTGGTCGATGCTCAGCCGTGGATCTGGAGAATTCATCAAACCTCCGGATTATGAAGTGAAGATTAAAGCACATGGCAATGAGAGAGACGTCCAATTGCACACCAGCATTCCTACTCAATATGGAGGATTGATAGTTTCCCGCGGTGAAGGAATTTACATATCAAACCCGGTGAGAGAGATGGACTTCCCCAGCCACGAGCTGCCGCTGCATGGATTAGAATGGAATGGATGATGAAGGATCGGACGGCACTCGTTTTGTGATTCCTGCATCTCGACATGATACACCCTTCTTCCACCTTTTCTCTTTTTTTTGCACTTCGGTAAAGTGGAGCGAAGAGCTGCTCTTCTCTACAAGATAAAATAAGGGGTTTTTTTTAGAGGCTGTGCCAATTAAAGGTAAGGGCCTTGAGGATTTTTTGAGGCAGAGAGCAAGAAGGAGAGAAAGACAGACAGAGACAGAGAGAGAGAGAGAGAGAGAGAGAGAGAGAGAGAGTCCCCTCGGCATCTGTAGAGTGCTTGCTGATGGTTGTCTCTGCAGGCTCAGAGCAGGTCATTACTGCAGGGCTCTCGGTAGCGTTAGCGCTACTTTGGAAGGCTTTGGAGGCAGGCGGAGAGAGATTGAGGTCGACTCAGCAGAAAAGTACTGTCCACTCGAGGGATAAAGGAAGATATTCCACAGGCTCCTAAGCCCGCTGGCTTAGGGAGGAGACTTCACCTCTGACAATGATCACAGAGGGATGCTGATATTATGTCAGAAAGGGTGATTACCTTCAGAATTCTGGATTTTACCCAAAAGAAATAAATATAGGCAGAAGATGTCTCCTTCAGAAAATAAAATAAAATAAATAATTTTACTGTATGCCTTTCACCCGGCCAGAATAAGAGTCAGGAGACAGTTTCCATTAGAAAGTATATGCCTGAAATGACTTGGTTTCATGAACAACACGTTCCCAACGTGCTGCACTCTTTTTGACCTGTTATTTTTGTTCCTCTGTTGTATTGCTGTGCTATCTGGTGTCGGGTGAGGAGGATGAGCTCCCCTCAATGTTTATTTCTCTGCATTCCGAGGAGTTTTTCTGCCACTGTCACCTTTTGGCTTCTTCAAAGAAGCTCAACCCAGATCTCTGTCAAGCTGCTGCAGGACAAATGGAAAATAGAAAATACAAAATACCATTAACTGCAAAAGTGCAAACGCTGTTGGCTGGATATTTCTGGTTGGTGGACTGTTCTCCATTCAGCAGTGACACGGAGGGGGTTAAAAACTCCAGCAGCACACACACACACACACACACACACACACACACACACACCCACACACACACACACACACACACACATTTAAATTCTAAATGCACTGATATTGTCCTGATACTGTATGTACTTTTAATGAACGCATTCAGCCACTTTAGGTTTCACTCATTGTTGGACACAGATAAAAAAGGCACACACCGCACAGCACCCCCCCAAACTTCCGGTCCTTTTCATATTGGTGGAGTCGTGATCATCCAACATCCTGATCTCACATCTGTCACTGGATGTCTTCTCACCAATGCTTCAAACAAAGTTTAGTTTGGACAGATTAAGAATAAAATCTACATTAATGCCCTTCATTTTGAAAACAGCGAACAAGCAGGTGTCCCGATACTTTTGAAGATCTGAAGTGAATCTGAGTTCTGCCCTCAGTTCACAAGCATAACCTTCCTCTCTCCTTCTGCAACTCAGATCAATGCTTTGTATGAATGCTGGAGAGACTGGAGGCAGGAACGAGGATAAATGTGGAACCTCATAGGATTGGACACCCATCTAGAGGAGCCACAGCCCCTAGAGCAGACTGCTCACAGACAGCTCAAAATAGCTCCCCAGCACTTTGCGTCTGTCTGTATGTGGTGAAGAGAGAATACATACTCCATAGCAGCAGTGGCTCGAGAGAAAACGGGTTGTCCATCGCCTGACACTGTTGTTCGACTCTGAAATAGAGGAGATTTGAAGTCTTAGTCAAATAGCCTCGCTTGTTAGAGTCACAGCTCCTAATGAAACAGACCTCACTGAGTTTGTCTGCTAAACTTATTTCCCGCTTCTTTCTCCGCTCACTGACCTCCTTGGTGTGTGGTCAAGTCAATGACTGATGGACTCACATGAGGTCTGGCTCAGGCTAATCAGTGAACCTCGCAAACCAACTCCAGAGTGGCACATTTCCCCAACTGGCTGTTCAAGAGCAAATTAACTGAGATGCAATTAACTAATTAGCTGTTTTGAGCAGAGGAATCATTCCACTGCCCGTTTGTTATTTCATGTCATTATTTTTCTCGAACTGCAGGATTCGCCTGCGGTACATTGTGTTCGCCGAGTCAAAGTGGGGTGATTACAATTCAGTCTTAAAAGGCGATGTTATTATTGAACATAGAAAGGTGTTAATGAGCTAGATGAGCAAAAAAGGCTTTTACCCAGTGATGGGATTCGCCGCCACAGAATAATAAATAAAAAAAGAAAGAAAAACATTAAATAATAAAGAAAAAAAGTATCGACAGGAAAACAGCAAACTCCTGGAAGGTAGCTTAATGCGGAGGAATCTGAAAAGAAGTGAAACTAATATACCTGCAAGGCCATAAAGCCTTAAAACTACAAAAAGATTGAGTGGAGAAGCAATAGTATTCATGTCTGATGACCATTATGTAATTCAAGTAGTTGTTGTGAGACCTGACTGAGGCTGCAGATAATGGCCTTCTCATCATGTGCTGAAGAAACGAGTAAGTTCTTCTGCCAGCACACCCACAATCGGCTTCACAGGCTGTGTGTGTCCGTGGAAGTGTGTGTTTAGCTCCTTACAAGGACAGAATGTCCTCAGGAGGATCAAAGCATGAACAATTGGACGTACAGACATATTTATTTTAAGCTTCATAAAGGTTCTGAGATAGACTTTAGGTCAGCATGCTGTGTTCTAGGCTTCACTCATCAGATCAGAGGACATACAGACATAATACACGATCAAACTGCAAAACTTACCTCTATACAGTATATCATACATATACACATATATATATATATATATATAGCAAAATTACTGATCAGAGAGTGGGGGCGGGGCTGATGCTCAACCTGCACACAGACTCTGACTGATCAGAGAGAGGGGGCGGGGCTGATGATCAACCTGCATACAGACTCTGACTGATCAGAGAGAGGGGGCGGGGCTGATGCTCAACTGGCATACAGACTCTGACTGATCAGAGAGAGGGGGCGGGGCTGATGATCAACCTGCATACAGACTCTGACTGATCAGAGAGAGGGGCGGGGCTGATGATCAACCCAGACACAGACTTGACTGATCAGGAGAGGGGGCGGGCTGATGCTCAACCTGCATACAGACTCTGACTGATCAGAGAGAGGGGGCGGGGCTGATGCTCAACCGGCATACAGACTTCCTCCAGACATTGGTGGTCAAGACGTAATAATGGGTGTGTCCTTGCAGACAGATGTGTTTTTCAGAAATGTGAAGCTGCATTTCACTGGTTTGTAGTTTTGGCTGACTGTGCAGAAACCTGGAGCTCAGCACTTGAGGGGTTTCGTTTGGCTGGAGGAGGGGGGTGTCCCTAGAGATGTTTTTGTTCCATTAAATGGGGGGTATCTTATTCCTTTGGCAGTTTTGCTTTTGGATTTCGGTCCAGGGGGTCTCTGGGGGGTTTTAAGTTAGATGGTTCAGGGCTCGTTACGAAGCTCAGGCGAGGTGATGTCCCCTGCTGGTGGGTTTGGACAGCATATAAAAGCGACAGTATATGTGTGTCAGTCATGGCAGTGTCGGATTTGCACTGAATGAAGCAGAGAATTCAATTCAGATCAATAGAAATGTCTTCAAAATATAAATTACATCAACACCTTCACTGCTACAGATAGATAAACTAAAAGACAGTGTTTAATTTAATACTGTGAACCGCTCTGTTCTGCAGCTTTAAACTACAGTCAACGAAAACAGCCCACAACAGCAGAAATACACACCAGTGTGTGTCTGTGCTCCCTGACTCTCAGTCTGAAGGCTCCTGGTCAGACAGGCCTCTGTGTGTGACGATCAGAGAGAGAGACAGGCTCTAGACAGCGTCCCATGAGACTAAGTGCTCTTTACCGCTCAGTCTTAGCCCTGCCAGCTCCCACAGCCTGAAACGCCACAGCTCCCACTACCCTGTAAAAACACCGTCTTCATTCGCGACAGTCAGAAATGTGCTGCTTTACACTGAATTCACTCACTGATTATCACATCTGAAGTCATCTACACTGGAATCACGGGACAGGAACACTGCAACGTGCTGCTCGCCTGTTTACATGGAGATCTGAGCGTCGTCCTGTTGGAACAGAGCACATCAGTGTGTGTCCAGAGAAGGTAGAACCGCTGGTTGCAGAACCTCATTAACGTAACGTTGTTCTGTTAAAGTGTCTGTAATGAAGACTGAAGGTGATCTGACTGTATAAAATTACAGCCACACCATCACAGCAGACCTTCTAATTATATATATATATATATATATTAACATACATAAGCAGGGACTAAACTGGCACTGGGATGGAACATTGGTTCCCAGTGAGGTGGTACCATCAACTATTCCATTATAACTATTACACATTTATTAAAACTTTGAACTACAGAAGGTTAGTGTTAGTTCTAATATGATATATTATTTATGATATTAAATAACAGCATTATTTAAAGCACCAATCTCTACAGTGTTCAGTAACTTTACAGCGTAAAATGTATGCACACATTCTCTTCTTCTTCATTACCTTCCCAGTAAGACTCGAACTCCAGCCTACCGCAGATATGAATAATTTATTTTTTTACTTAATGAATTGTCACGTCTATGGAAGTCTGCATATCGTCAAACTACATGGAATAAAGCAATCAAACACTGACATAACATGTCACATCTGTGCCCATGTTGAATTCCAGAGCAGAACAGAGAACAATCCCATCGTTCCACATCATTAGCCAGTTCTGCTGCCAACACTTAATTGAGCCCACACTGATGTATGGAGATGATTATATTTCTCTCTGGTTCTGGTTGATAGAGTGTGTGTGCATGTATCTGTGTGTGTTTCCAATATATGCAATGAAAGGACGGTGCTGTAATGAATTCTTGGGTTCTGAACTAAAGTTCCGTGCATGTAGATGAAACTCTGAAAAGCAGGAAAACTTTGAATGTGTAATAAATGTGTAATAAATGTGTAATAAATGTGTAATAAATGTGGTTTTGTCTCGTTTAATCAACATTTACACACAAAAAAATACAGATATCACAATACTTCCCTATATCGTTTATACCACATGCCACTGATCATTGTGATGTAATCATGACTGAACAGGGTGTTGGTATGCTGGCTACTGGCCTTGTTGGGACAGCTGTGGCTTGGTGGCTAAGGAACCAGCCTCGTGACTGGAAGGTTGCCAGTTCAAATCCCTGAAGGACATCAAGTGCCCCAGCTGCTCCTGTGAATAGGGCTGCTAACCACTCTGGGCATGTCTGCTCACTGCCCCTAATGTGTAAATTCACGTGTGTGTGTGTGTGTGTGTGTGTGTGTGTGTTATACACAGGACAAACTCCTGAAGTACACTTTACAATCTGTGTGTAGAAACATGCACATTTTGGATGCTATAGTAGACCGGTCTGGTGTGTGTGTGTGTGTGTGTGTGTGTATGTGTGTGTGTGTGTGTGTGTGTGTCTTCTCACTGCTCTATAAGTCACACTCAGTTGAATCAGACCCTTCTACAATCTCCTCCAGCATCTGGATACCAAATGTCAGAAACCACTTAAGGGAATTTTAACTGAGGATCTACTGCATGCACGTCCACTTCAATTCAAGCTATTCCAACCAACCAAGCAGGTCCAACCAGTACAATCTAAGTACGACAAGAAGACAAAAACAACAATGCGTCCTATTTCATCCATAAACTACAATCATCCTACTACCCCACAGGACCACCGCAGAGCAGCTATGATGTGGGTGGTGGGTCATTCTCAGCACTGCAGTCACACTGACATGGTGGTGGTGTGTTAGTGAGTGTTGCTGGTACGAGTGGATCGGACACAGCAGTGCTGCTGGAGTGTTTAAACACTGTGTCCACTCACTGTCCACTCTATCAGACACTCCTACCGAGTGTCTCCACCTTGTAGATGTAAAGTCAGAGACAGAAGCTCATCTGTTTCTGCACAGTTTGTGTTGGTCGTCCTCTAGTCCTTCATCAGTGCTCACAGGACGCTGCCCAAAGGACGCTGTCGGCTGGACGTTTCTGGTTGGTGGACTGTTCTCGGTCCAGCAGTGACACTGAGGGGTTTAAACACTCCAGCAGCACTGCTGTGTCTGATCCACTCGTACCAGCAACACACACTAACACACCACCACCATGTCAGTGTGACTGCAGTGCTGAGAATGACCCACCACCCACATCATATCTGCTCTGTGGTGGTTCTGTGGGGTCCTGATCATTGAAGATCAGGGTGAAAGGAGGAGAATAAAGTCTGCAGAGAAACAGATGAACTACAGTCTGGAATAATAGAACCACAAAGTGCTCCTGTGTGATTAATTAGCCTGGTGTATATCGGCCTGCTTGTAGAATCGTCCAGATTTAGTCATCACCTATAGGAGATGCCATTCTCCTCTTATGACTTCATGTGACTATAATGAGGGACCCTGTTAGTTGCAGTAGGAGCTCCATCAAAATGATCTACTAAATCCATTTTAATTGGACTCTCCAGTCCAATAAATCCAGACAGACCACAAGGAGACACAAGTAGAAATGTTGGAGCATAGCCTCTAATCTGTAAACACAATCAGTCCACAAACAGACACGAAAGCATCACGGATAGAAAGAAAACCTCTTCTGAAGATTTAATCCTTATCTGCTTTGCCGGTGTGGCCTTTCCATGCTTAGCAGCTGGCCCAATTACAGGAGCACCAGTTTGGGGCTCAAACACATGTGATGCACTCTGAACATTTTCTGAACAAGAAGTGAGAAGTAAAAGCTGCCTGCCATTAAATATGGGCTTTTATCAGCAGTGATGCAATTACTCATCCGCCATCTGTCAAATTTCTGTCAATAAATGTCAGCGAGAGGGAAAGGGTGGGTTTTTAGGGCCAATTTTAGTGGTGCTGAGTTTGTGTTTCGAGCTAATGTGGCTCTCTCAGCTGGCAAAGCAAAATTTCAGATGGAGGGACTAAAAAAACTCCAGACAAATAAAATCGTTCGGGAACCAGGGGAATTGTTATTCTGAGGGAGGACGCGAGTAGGACTGTGTGCCCTTATAAAACCCTTCTGAAGTCTAAACAAAACAGAAAAGACAGCAATTAGTAAGTTCTAACTATGAACTGCTAACAGTTGGTATAATGAGATGGGTAACACCACTAACCCCTTCCCCCACACCCACGCACCCACCCCCAAACCAGTATCCTGCCATGGTTCAGTTCTCCAACAGGGCATGCACACCACTGTACACCATAATAGGACACAAGTCCTTGAAAATACATCTAAAGGCTTGTTTATGCTCGGTATTAAATGTGGAAGTGAATACAAAATACAGCTCAACACCTTTCTGCAGGATGTACATTACCACGGTAACACGGTGTCTTCTCCATCATCGCTATGTTTGACTTTGGACTGCCCCCGAGTAGATGTTCCAATCTACATTTATGCCAATATAAAGGACGCATAGAGTTTGGGGACAGTGACAGATACATTGATTCAGACATATTTATTTTGGAACATTAATAAGCCTTCTGTTTCTGAACACACACTCCGGTGCTCTATTCCAACAGCACGACGCTCGTCCACACACTGCTGCCGTCTCAAGCTCTCGTATTGAAGACACAGATACTACGCCGTGGTCGGTCTCATCTCCAGACCTGTCCCTGATTGAAAATGTGTGGACGCTATTGGACACTCTATCAACACTCCACCCCTACCACACCATCTGCAGAACTGAGTGAGAACATTCAAGCTGCATGGGATGGATCATCACGGGACACCATTAGGAACCTCTACACCTCCATGCAGAGACGTCTGGCGTGTTGCGTTAAACCCAACGCCGTCCTGAGAGACACCACTTCTGTATGAGTAGATCAATAAATATTGATCAGATCAGACTACAGTTATCATCAGTTATTGATCAGATCAGACTGCAGTTATCATCTTTTTTGGGTGCAGCTATTTATGAAAATTCTAAAATGTTGCTGGTTTAAAATGTGTATTAAATACTCTGGAAAATGATTAATCCAACCTGATACTGTTAATCTGTAATTAGCAGCCATTTAATTATAATCTTCATACATAATAAGAGCTCTTCAAGGCTCTTCAATGCTCATTCTCCCCGGACCCTCACACACTACCATCACCACTACCAAATTTACCATGACACCTCTACACCATATCCACAGACCTTCTCAACTATTCCTGATGTTCTGATTGGACTGGTGGTGATAAATAAAGCTGGGCAGCATCACAGCCATGCTTCAGTTAAATCCGTTTCAAATGCAGACCCTCAAAGAAAGATCAGTCCAAGGAAATGTCACTGTTTTTCCCTCTGCAGCACCCCCTAACACGTTCCACTCAGTGGTCAAAAGAACACAAATCCTTCTGACCTTTCTGTCTAAGTGGATCCATCTCTTAGCCCAATGAAGCCAAAACATGGTCCCACAGCCCTCGCTGCACTCTCTCCTAAGGCCAAACGCTGGGCTCTGGGGAACTGCCACGAATCCATAAATGATTTTATGATCTTATTTTGAGCTAAGGACCTCAGTGGCCTTCCCAAAGATCCTCGGATGATGGAGTCAAGCATATCCACACTCTCCTGGGCTGGGACAAGGGTACCAACCCTCTACCTGACTGCTGTGATTATGGCTGTCACATCAGCTCAGTTCACTTGTCTTAGCCCTGAATCGGAGCCGCCATGAATCAGAATCAGAAAAATTAATAATGGGTATTAATGGGTTCTTTCAGGGTTCTTTAGGGAATTAATTGATCCTCTGTAGAATCATGGCACCTCAGCGAAAAGAAAATCGGATCCTGAAATGGATTTTTACCTGGTTGCTGGGTTCTTTAATGGTTCTTTGGAACAATAACTAAGATGTTCCCAACTAAACTGGCAGATCCCAGAGTGTTAATCTTGAGGATAGCGATCTCGCTCTCGGTGCAGAGAGGAAGGACACGTGTTATCTAAGATTCCTCTCATTTGAATTATCTCACCGGCCACAATCTCCCATAAAATCTGCCTCCACAGGCGTTCAGTCTCTGCACACCTTGGCTTTGCATCAAAAAGACATTCATTCACTTTCACACGTGAATCATTTGACATCTAAGAATTCACTGAGGAAAGTGAGGATGTGCTTCCAGTAATCAGTGATCTACAGATATTAGGAGGTGTGTGTGTGTGTGTGTGTGTGTGTGTGTGTGTGTGTGTGTGTGTGTGTGTGTGTGTGTGTGTGTGTGTGTACGTTTTTGTGTATCGGGTTCGAACAGTTAAAATCGCTCTAAATCTAAATAACTCGAGAGAAAATGTATAATTTAATCCAAAAGGATAAACTGTCATGTTCTGTTAATTACTTTAGTGACAGATCTGAAGCCGTTTTGATGTTAAAACTGTCTAATTAACGATTTATTTAAATTATTAATTTGAAATGAATTCAAACAAAAGAAAGGAGTGAAATTTCAATCAATATAAAATATCATATTTCAGTTTCAATCCCTTAACTGTCAGGGAAAGACTACCTGTTAAGGACAGCTACGGGGAATCACACCAGCAGCACCATGGAAACCATGCGGGATACCATAACTACCACTCAGCAACAGCCTAGCAGCTGCATGACAGTAGAAATGCACTTTCATTGCTAACTTTATGGGATGTATTCCTTTATTTTATGTCTGTCTCTGTGGTCTATTTATGACATTTGGTGGGTTTTTGTCTCACAACCGTCAGAATTCATCAGTGCTCCACTCTTAACCCCAAGAATTTAACAGGCAGCTCCTGTTCCTTCAGATGAAATGATATTCATTTGGTGGTATATGCAAATGAGCCCCGTTCTGATGGGCTGCCCTGTATTGTGTCTCACTGGCAGAATAGGCGGAGTTGAATTGCTGCAGGCTGAAAAGGTGGATGTACTGTATGTAAATGTGTCACATTTATATGTCAGAAGAACAACACGTCCAGATGAAACAGGCTGTTTCTGAAGCTCAATTCGCACTTTAATGACGAATAAATATGACCTACAGTTTGAGAAAAGCAAAGCAATCTCCACACATGTTGGTCTTTTAAACAGTGCAGCAGTAAAGGAGGCAAAAATTGCCTTTCGTGAAGAAAACAGGTTCAGCCCTTTTGAGACGGATAATCAGGTACTGGTAAGGGGTTGATGTGGTTTCTCTGGGGGCTGCTAATGGGCTGCTAGTAAGCCCATACGTTTCAGTTTGTGGGTGGTTACTGCGGTATTGTTAGACTGTTACTGATGTATGCTAGAAGGCTGCTAAGGAACTAAATAACAACATCCTAGAAACCCCCTGGGACACTATAGCAACCACTTCTCTAGCATAAAGAACTGGACCATGTTCAGATGATCCAGCTGACTCATTATCAACGATGTAGAATTGGGTGGAATATGGGATATACTCACCAAGCAGAGAGATGGAAAAGCAGCTCCGGCCAATTCCCATATTCTACTTGGCAGCCGGGGTTTTGGCAAAAGCAGAGTTGGACCATTTAACCCGGATCAACCAAGCTTTTGGGTTTCAAATGGATTCTGGAAAGATGAAACCTTCTTTCATATATATATATTTATATATACAGGAGTTGGACAATGAAACTGATACACCTGATTTTAGACCACAATAATTGATTAGTACGGTGTTCCAGGGCCTCATTTTGCAGCCAATACAGCATCAATTCTTCTTGGGAAGGACATTTTTTGGAGACAATCCGGGTTAACACCCCAACATCCCTTTCAGACAGCTTCCTCTCGTGTCCACAGTTGGATGTGGTTGGCTTCTTGGTGGTGCTGACGTTACCCTGGATACCGTGGCTCTTGATACATCACAAAGACTTGCCGTCTTGGTCACAGATGCGCCAGCAAGACGTGCACCAACAGTTTGTCCTCTTTTGAACTCTGGTATGTCCCCCATAATATTGTGTTCATTGCAGTATTTTGAGCAAAACTGTGCTCTTACCTGCTAATTGAACCTTCACACTCTGCTCTTACTGGTGCAGTTAATGAAGATTGACCACCAGGCTGCTCCAATTTAGCCATGAAACCTCCCACAATACAATGACAGGGGTTTCAGTTTCATTGTCCAACCCCTGTACAATTAAACTCATGCTCAACGTTGTGTTTTTGGCCCAAAACTCACTCGCATGATTGTTCGCTGGGCAGTGCTGCCCAAACAGTCACCTTCTGTTTTCAGTAGCTGCTGAGATGTTTGAGAAGTTTAGCTATAGTGTTCCAAGAGATTGCAAGGATGTTGCTAGTTGGTTGCTAGGGTTACTGTGGTATCCCAGGCACTGATGTTGATATTAAGGCCAAAACAATATGACGGTATGATCAGCATGGTCACTGCTGATACTGCTGAACGCTGGCACTGAAATGATGTTTCATGGTGAATGAAGAGCTGGCTTTGAAGTTCATGAGGAGAGGGTGAAGGGAAGGCAGGCCGGCACTTTCTGAGAAGTTTCTGACTGTCTGAGTTTGGAAGCCGGAGTCTGGCTGGATTGACGGAGCTGCTGAGTTGAGGACTCTTTGATGGACTCTTTGAGAGCAGCTGTCTCTTCACCGTCCTGATAAGAAGAAAAGAAGAAGAATGCCTTCTCCTCACCGACGCATCTGCATCTGGCCGCGGGTCTGGCACCATGACAGACAGGCACTCTGAGGATCAATAGTGGATTGAATCTTCACTTCTCCTCTCTTGCATGCAGCCCTGTAAGATCGATGTCTCGCAGCCAGATAATAACGGAGTGATTCACAGATTTTAGTTAGAGCTCTGAGACGTCTATCTTTCAGTCTTGCAAAGAGGAATGAAAAACAACCACCTCTGAATGTTTTATTTAGTTTTAAATTTAAGGAGCCAAACTGTTTCTGTTCCTTTGTAACAGGATTTGATTGCATCAGGTTCTGATGCTGGATGATTAGCTGGGACACATGCACTCATCGCAAAGCTACTGGACTGGACTCTGACTGATCAGAGAGAGGGGGCGGGGCTGATGATCAACCTGCATACAGACTCTGACTGATCAGAGAGAGGGGGCGGGGCT
>CM067512.1:1059738-1083884 GCA_034509495.1 Acestrorhynchus altus | reverse complement strand
ACACACACACACACACACACACACACACACACACACACACACACAGAGAGAGAGAGAGAGAGAGAAGCGAAGCAAAGCCCACGTTCTCGTTCCCAAAACTCACTCATATTAGCAGAACTGTAACTTTGGTCATGATATTACATAAGACGTCCAATAAAGTCCAGCCCAAGTCCTAACCAAGGTCTGTTACATTGTAAACTTTAGGTCTGGTTAGGCAGAGGTGGACATTTCAGGTCCAGCAAGTCAAAATCCACCCCAGACCTAACCGACCTCTGGTTTCATACAGCAGCTCTGGCTCCCTGTACCAGACACTGATGGGTCAAACGGTGGGCGTCTGACTCCAGCATGTCACCATTACAGTTAGTTTTGCCTTTCCAGGTGTTGTGCCGAATTCTGCATCCCCAGATTTTGAGACCTTCCTCTGATCTGTGAAAGCCGATTATGTTGTTTATATGAACAGAACAGATCTGATTTTTTATGCTCTCCGGTGTGGACCAGAGGAGGACGGGTTCCTCTCTTGAGCTTTGGTTCCTCCCAAGGTTTCTTCCTCCTAGTCTGAGGGAGTTTTGCTGCCACTGTTTGCCAACTGGCTGCTCATTTGAGGCTTAGACCCGGACTTCGGTAAGGCTGCTTGTGAGGCTCCTTGTTGTAAAAAGTGCTACATAAATAAACTTTGATTGATTGATTGATTGATTGATTGATTGATTGATTATTGAGGGTATATAAACACAAAGTACAGTCTTATTTAAAACTTTTTGCCAAACTTTTGCCTTTTATGCTCTTAATTCAACTATTTTACAGTGTCTAACAGGAGCAGATCTCAACTGATTTTCCAGCGTCGAGATCCATCGTGTGCCATACGTGATGGATCGTTATCTGGTCATTTCAGAGATGGAGATTTAATGAAGTGCTGATTTGGTGATCTGTGTTTCTGTTTGTCTCGGGGAAGGTGAGGAGGGTTGTGAGGGTGGTGGATGGAAATTAGTTCAGAAGACCTGCATAAGACTGACTGACAAGTACCATAATAGCTCTGTAGGTAAGAGTAGGAGTTTTAAACTGAGTTGTCTTGACTGCTTACTTGTAATATTACAAGAATCCAAATGTGAATTCAACTGCAAGTCTGACTGGGATGTAACAATTTTACACATTATGGGTCATGTATTGGACATACATCAATCAACCATAACATTATGACCACCTCCTCTTATTTCTCTCTCTATCAGCTCCTCTGATCACACTGGAGCTCTTTATGGTTCTATAATTCAGACTGTAGTTCATCTGTTTCTCTGCAGACTTTATTCTCCTCCTTTCACCCTGATCTTCAATGATCAGGACCCCACAGGACCACCACAGAGCAGATATGATGTGAATTATGATATATGTCAGAAACAAAAGTGTGTTATGAAATCCTTGGGACACATTCTACTCATACACATGTATTTTATGAGATTGTCACCCCACTGTGCAGTCTGTGCATGCCAAAAACCGAACTCTTACAGGTCTGACTCAGCTCAACAGGATCTAACCAGCTCCTACATTAACTGAAACAAACCTGGAGAACAAAACATCCAGTCCACTGCAGTGGACCATAGAGGAGCCATCTGCTCAGCATGGAAAATACAGCTCCAAAATACAAAGAAACAACTGCACCGGAAAAAAAAAAACAAGGCTGGACATCGACTTCCTCATTATGTGCAATGTTTCCAAAAACAAAGTTTCTGATGATAATAAATCGAGACGTGCCGTGACTCATCCGAATCACAGACTGAAGCATGTCAGACTGGGAGGCCAAATTTAACATCTTTCTTCATATTTGGTTCCAGTTCTGCTCACTCCGAAGCCAAGTTTGCACAGGCTTTGTATGGATTTGACATGCCGTCCAAGTGTACGACTGTATTAAAAATGAAGCAGTCCAATTAATCAAACATCACAGGCCCTAAAAAATGTGTTTTAATGTGCAGCTTCTTCCGAAATGACTAAATTATCCACAATTAATATGCTAATTAGCAGTTAGAGTGTGTGAAATGCAACAGCAGGGTTGAAGAACCTTCCAGCTCTTTTTATAGCTCTGATCAATACATCTGCGCTACTGAAATACAAGACATCTTTACCAGTTTCAGAGGACAAGCAAACAGGCAGGTCATATACAGATATCAGACCAAAGGTCTGTATGGATATTTCATAACTTCATTGCTAACAATGTCTCGTCCTTTGATCTCGAGTGTCCAGTCTTGTACGTAGTGATGTAGTGTGCAGTTCGTTCTTTCCAATTGAAATCAGGCCTTGCATCAGCCGATGCCTCTGAACAACCGCAATGCTGTGAGACCGTACCTCCCCGAATGTAGCAGCACTCAGTACAGTTTCTGTAGCTTCACCTGGGCAAAACTATTGGGACACCTGCTGAGTTGTTTGCTTTTGTTACAGTAACTGTCTCTACTGTCCTTGGAAGCTGTAACACCAGATTGTGAAGCATTGCTTTGAAGGTTTGATTGCATTCATTCACAAGAGTGTTAGTGAGGTCAGGTTGTTGGATGATCTCCACCCCACCCCACCCCACCTCATCACCAACTCCCCATCTCATCCCATATCAGATGTACTGTATGGAGCTCCCTCATTCCAGAGAAGACAGTTCCACTGCTCCACACCTCAATGCTGGGGGGCTTCATATCCCTCTAGTCCACACCTGACATTAGACATGGTGCCAATAGGTTCTATTCTATTGGCAGCTGGACTGGCAACATAACACAGTCCTGGATTTGTACAGACAGGCCCACGAAGGACCAGGTTGGGGTTCCATCTGATTGATTCCGGTTGGTCAACTGGAGGAGGTGGTCCCTTTTCATTGGTTTTGTGAGTGAAGGCTGATCAGTTTCATTTCTTCGACCGAGATGGGGTGGGTTCATCCCCTCAACTGGCCCCTTCCCTCTCTCTGCAGGCCATGCCCTTTTTCCCAAAGGCCAGTCCACCTCTACCTGGCAGTGCTTCTCTGCAGGAACTAGAGAAGGTGTGTGTGCATTTGCACATCTGTTTCAGCAGTGTGTGCTGTATAGAAATGTGTTCACCTCCATTGGTCAAACAATGGGCAACAAACAGAGCGTAGGTGCTACATTCCTTTGTATTAGATTGTGCGTGTTGGTGAGTATCTGTCTGTGCAGATGGTCACACTTGTTTCCCTTAACAGCACTTTGCATGAATCTGCCCTCAGGAATTATTATATAAGGTAGCAACAGTTACAGAGGCTGAGGTTCCTCGCGTGCTGTGGAAAATAGTGAAAGCAAGAGTGAATGAGATTCGCATTCTCATTTTGCTCGTCTGGCCCCTTAAAATAAAGGTTCTTCAAGGACTGTTTAGTAAAAGAGGTGGTTTCCAAATGCTATTTTGAGGTACGTTTTGTAGTTTCACCTACATTTATTCACCAAAACATTTGGAAATTTATAGACAGTCACACATCCCAAATATTGTTGTTTTCATGATGTTCAAATTTGTCTTCATTTGAGATTTCATTCTGATCAGTCTGTGTGCAGGTTGAGCATCAGCCCCGCCCCCTCTCTGTGATCAGTCAGAGTCTGTATGCAGGTTGAGCATCAGCCCCGCCCCCTCTCTGTGATCAGTCAGAGTCTGTATGCAGGTTGATCATCAGCCCCGCCCCCTCTCTGTGATCAGTCAGAGTCTGTATGCAGGTTGAGCATCAGCCCCGCCCCTCTCTCTGATCAGTCAGAGTCTGTGTGCAGGTTGAGCATCAGCCCCGCCCCCTCTCTGTGATCAGTCAGAGTCTGTATGCAGGTTGAGCATCAGCCCCGCCCCCTCTCTTTGATCAGTCAGAGTCTGTATGCAGGTTGACCATGTTCACATGGACAGAGCAGTAAACATGCACTGGAAGCTCCTTTGGTATTAAACTGAGATTTAATTTAATTTAATTCAGATGGAAATCATAGATATAGTGTAAAATTCTCAAAGGTTACTCTGATTCAGAAATATGAAGCTTAGAATACAATATGTAACTGCCTGCAAAGTGTGGCTCTCAATTTATTAGAGTTATTTTGCACGCAGATGTGCAAATGCACACACACAGCTTGTCTAATCTTAGTAGAGAAGAACTGCTAATAAAATAGGACTCTCTGTCTAATGCCAGGTGGGGACTAGAGGGTATAAAGCCCCCCAGAATTGAGCTGTGGAGCAGTGGCACTGTGTTCTCTGGAATGATGGAGCTCCATCCAGTACTTTTATGAGATATGATGAATTGGGGAGTTGGAGATGAGGTAGGGGGTGATCATCAGTTATCCTGACCTCATTAACTTGTCACTAAACACAATCAAATCCACAGAACGTTGCTCCAGTAGAAATCTAGCCTTCCTTAAACCACAGAGACAGTTACTCCAACAAAAGCAGGATCAACTCTGAATAAATGAATGGTAATGTAATCGTAAAGGAGATAACATGCTGGACATTCACAATGAGGATCCTTAAAGGCTCCTCAGTAAAAATGATGTTCTCTGTAGAACCGTGGCAAAGGTTTCTTTACAGAGCCTTTTATCACCAAGGCTTACATTTACTCATGACAGTTGTTTTTTATTCTCTTTTTTTGTTTCTACAAAGTCAACATTATACACAAATAAAATAAGACACATATTTGAGTAAAACGCAGGACTTTGTAGAATTTGTACGAATTGCACTAATATTGTACGTTATGATTGACAGTGAGCTCCCGTCCACTAGACCTGCTCTTTTGCCAAATGCACGTAAGTCAGCCTGCAATGTACTTGAAAAAGAATTGAGAATACAGCGTCACCACCGCCTGCTGCTTTTTCCATTATAGAGCTTCCACAAAAGACACAAATGGACACAAACTGATGCTGTAAAGTGTAAATATAAGAACCAGGTTTGTGTATCAATCATGGTTCTATGTAGTGCTGACTTTACTGAGGAACCCTGAAAAAACCCTGTATACAAACCATATACACCCAGAAGGACGTGTGGGATTGCAGTTCTGTTGTGAAGGAAGATGAAGGTGATCAGGATCAATAACTGATGATAACTGTAGTCTGATCTGATCAATATTTATTGATCTACTCATACAGAAGTGGTGTCTCTCAGGACGGCGTCGGGTTTAACGCAACACGCCAGACGTCTCTGCATGGAGGTGTAGAGGTTCCTAATGGTGTCCTGTGATGATCCATCCCATGCAGCTTGAATGTTCTCACTCAGTTCTGCAGATGGTGTGGTAGGGGTGGAGTGTTGATAGAGCGTCCAATAGCGTCCACACATTTTCAATCAGGGACAGGTCTGGAGATGGCCATAGTGCTTCCACACATAGATTCGATAGTCGTCTCCACCAAGATAAAAATGGGACTCATCACTGAAGGGTCACCTGTCACCATGGTTCTCCTTCTCCCTCTTCATGTTGCTAGGATGTGCTGTCTTCTGTCTACTGCTACCAATAGAGCACTATGGTAATATATGCACGACTGGTATGATGTGCCATATATTGATAAAGCCGTCTCTACAATCTGATCCATCTTGAAATCGTCCAACTGCAGCAATTGTTTTCACACTCTTCTCTGAGGAAAACGTCACTTGTAAATGTCAGAATGTCTTCGCAGAAAAGCATGTGCGAAGGGACAACCTTAAACAGTCAGTCGGGTACGGCGATAAGATCCGTCCTTGCTTATGTCAGCTGAGCATTAATCATTTTCACGTTTCAGAATTTAAACCCAACCAACCTAGTGCAGCTGTTATGAGTGTGTTATATGTTGATAAAAGGCATCCTGCTCTTTTCATGATGTTCTACAGTGAGACTTGTCTTTGCATGTGTAGGGACAAACTGATTACAGGTCCACTAACCTTTATTTCATCATTTGTGTGGTTTATTCGCTGTTTCGTATACACATCAGTATCACGATGAAATCTGGCCAGAAATTAGGTTTGAAATCTGTTTGAAATTGGACAGAGACAGTGCAGAATGTGAACATTATTCCAGAAACAAGATTATGAGGAAATATATGTGATGATAATATACATGTGAGTGTGTATCGTGAGCTTTATCAGTGCTTGTGAAATCTCCAGATTGTTCATGTTTGTCAGAGTGTCTGCAAGAGCAAGACACATCTGTCTGTTACCTCTCTCCGCACCACAGCAGAGTCCCAAGTCCTTTCACTTTAATCATTTCCAATATTGCCTCTTACTCACTCGTTCCCTCTGCTCCTCTCTATGCAGATGTGTGGCGAGTGATAAGGGAATTGCTGGCAATTTTTGTTTACTGCTAATTATGGCTGCTGTTCGATGTGGGTCATCTTTGCCTCCATAACCAGGCACTGATCAGCCTACTGTTTCTATTTTCATCCATCTCTTCAATCACTTTTGTCAGCCAGCTGGAATCTTCTGACCCCTGATGTTTCCCATGCCAGTTGAGTTCACTTCCATTTCCGCTTCTTGTTCAGTGTTCTCTTTAGCAATGCCATTTCGTGGTGCCCTAATATGTGCAGCAACAAACCTTGATCTTGGTGCTGACCATGTTGCCTCCACACACAGATTCAATTACAGGCTAAAGGCCTGGAACCTGAACTGAAGGACCTTATTATAGAACCCATACATTCAGTCTATTAGTTATGCATTCCTTTCCCACATACAAACATTATTACCTGCCAGTTTGCAGTTACATTAGACAAGGTGTGTTTTGTCTGACCTTCAGGACCAGAACAGAACAACCTTTACGCCAAGGTTCTACACTAAAGTTCTTCAAGTCTGTCCCAGCAATGTCCAGGTCAGTTTGGTTAATTCCTATAAAATCTGGCAAATGAATATTGAATATTGTGACTGTACTGTACCCCAGCACCAGACCTGATGAACCCAAATGTAAAAGATGTAAACCAGGGTTCTTAAGCTCTGTTCCAAGGCTGGTATTACACAAACTGTAACCTGGCAATGAACACACAGCCTACCAGACTAGATTAGATCATATAAGATTCCTGATATAAATATTTTATATTCCAGGGTTCTCCAGCTCTGGTGCTGGTGGACCTGCACACTTTTAGCTATTGCTTGTTCACCTCATCTGTTAGACAGAGCTGAGACAAAGGAAAATGAACCAAACATCCAGCTGTGCTGTCCATGCCAGCATCTGCAGAACCCAATTAAAGGCCTTTCCTGCAGATCTCAAGCCTGGAACCTTGTTTGTTTATAAGACAGTGCTTTTATACAACTGTGGATTAGACAACCCTTCTCTCTCTCTCTCTCTCTCTCTCTCACTCATCCACATCCCTCCACCCACCAAATTCCGTTCCATGTTTATTGTTGCGTTATTTGGGATCCTTTTGAGCAGTGTGGGCAACAAACCCTTATCTCTGACATGACTCTGAATGCTGAGGCAGTAATTGTCAGAGTCTAGAGAGAGAGAGAGAGAGAAGGAGAGAGAGAAAATGAGAGGGGAGGGGAGTGTGTCAGTGAGTGTGCATGTATGAGCGTGCACGAGAGATCAAGTGAGGGAGGGGAGACGCAGAGAGAGAGAGAGAGAGAAAACGAGAAAGAGAGAGTGTGTGAGAGAGGAAGAGAGAGAGAGAGGGAGAGAGACTTCCACTGCTGACTGCTCACTCCAGCAGCCATCTACCATCTGCGAGGTTTGCTTGAACAGGGAGAGACATTTGGAAAAATCCAAACGTACAACGGATGGACTTGTGAGGATTATTTCAAGGAGACTCTGGAGGGGGGGGTCGCCTTGTGGATACTGCAGTGTGTGAGTGCGCACACGTTCGCGCTCCTGAATCTGTTTTCCACATCGCATGTGGAGTCTCAAAGTTGCCCAGGATGCTGAGAGCGTTGCGCGGTAGGATCCATCTCTGTGGCGCCTGGTTTGGCCACTGACAAGCGCACGAAGAGCTTTCTCTCTCACTTGCTCTTTCAGTGCATCTCTCTCTTCCTTCCCTTTCCTTTCATTTCCCATCTCCTCTCTCTTTCTATCTCTCCCTATCATTCTCTCTCATCTCTCTCTATCTCTCTCTCTTTGGTTAATCCTGACGGACCGTTCCAGCGTCCCTCGCTCTCCGGCAGGGTGGAATATACAGCAAGCAGACGAGCGTACAGAATAAAGGGGAGATAACGTGAGCAGGACAGAAGACGAGAGGATTTACAGCATCAGCGTGATGATAAGAAAGAAGGGGAAGACTTGATAAAGGATCAGATAGCCCATCTAAGGCCATCGCAGGACTTTGGGTATTCTCAAGCACACTCCTGCTGGGCTCCAGCATCATCATTGTGGACTAATATAGACGGACCTTTCTTCAAATGACGTTTACATGTAGGTAAGATTGCAGGGATTGACCTGGGGTGTGTGTTTGGATGTGTGAGGGGAAAAAGCTGATTAAATGATTGGGCTGCTGCAGAGGCTCGGAAGCACCCAGAAAGGTAGGAGAACCAAAGGACAACAGGAGAATGAAGGAAGCAGCAAGAGAGAGCCAGGCTATTGCATAAGCAAAGTTAGGATGGGTTAAAGTTTAATGCAGGCTTAACAAGAATTCACTACTGTTCCTTTTTTGATGGCAGGTTCTAGACGTGGCTAGGGTGGGATCTCAAATTACTGAGTGCTGTTGGTGGGCAGAACAATTTGTGCCCCCTCGTTGGCAGCTTGAGTGCTAGAGGAGGGGTTCCTTCTTGTCTTCATTGGGTGGAGATAAGGAGGTGATGGGTGGTGTGAAGTGTGGAGTCTTCGTTGGAGTTCATATATATGCCGTTTGGCTTCTAAGATGCTCCACAGATTACAGAAGCCTCAGAAGCTCTTGTAGGTCTTCAAAAAGCTTTTGTAGATCTTCAGATGTTCTCATTCACTGCTCCCATCATTAACGCAAAGCATCTACTCAGTCAGTTTCTGGATGGTCCTTTGATGCCTCCCATACTGAGCAAAGCCAAAGCCGGTCAGTGCATTTCCCAGTGCAGTTCCCACATTTGAGAATGTAGGCTGAAGATGCTGGATGCCAGCAGGGTGTCTTATTTGATCATTACCGTGGCTGAAATAAAATGGAGACCACAATGAGGGCAGAGATGGTGTACCAACCAGGTTTTTAAGTGGAAGCTGAGCTGGAGGACTCTCTCTCTCTCTCTCTCTCTCTCTCTCTCTCTCTCTCTCTCTCTCTCTCTCCCTCTCTCGCTCTCTCTCTCTCTTTATCTTTTCTTTCCCATGTCGATTTTGTCTGCACCAGCCGGGTCCACAGGAGTGACCACTAAATGACTTTGCCTCCAGATATGCATGTTCAGGAAGCCTCCTCGACTCATTGTGAAATGCCCACCTAAGAGAAAGACTGTGGCCAGTGTAGCGGCTATAGAAGAGACTTTACCAACCTGGTTCTTCTGCATTAGGAAAGAGAACCCAGCTGTAAATACATATGTAAATAAATAACAATTCAATTTTAGATCTTAGCTTGCTGATGGTGCATGTGTGTTTGTGTGTGAGCTCTGTCAGTTCTTTGCCTTTGATGTTTTATTGAGTGTTCAGCAGGACGGGCTACATTTCTGGCTCTGGAGCTGTGTGATTGAAGAGCCTGCTCTGGATCCAGTTGATTCATCTGTAATTTAGAGCTGCATTTCTTCTTGGGGGACGCCTACCCCTAACTACACCCTCTTTTAGAATGACAATCGATAAGACAATTCTCTCTCTCTCTCTCTCTCTCTCTCTCTCTCTCTCTCTCTCTCTCTCTCTCTCTCTCGCCCTCTCCATCTCTCTGTGTGGGAGGGAGCAGGGTTTCTGAGCCCTGCTGACGTCCGTTTGTCTGACAGTACAAAAGCAGCTCTCTCAGTTTGCAGCTCCATGCCTATTTTACATGTGTATGATGTGGGCTTTGGAGTGGAAGGCATGGATTCCAGTCTCGCCTGGTTTATATATCTGATGATTCACTCTGAATCCCAGTCTTGGCAGCTTGTTTCATATCTATAATTCAACACTGTCTGTTCTAAAGGGTTAAAGAGGGAAAGATTAAAGATGAATGAGTATTTGGGCTTAAATTCAAACACAGTTTCTAAATATACTATATTTTAGGGATGGTTTAAGTGATTCTTGACTGAAAGTATTTCTGAATATTGGTAATGTCATAGAATCTGAATTATGTGAGTTAGAGTTTCCTGGCTGTTACTGGTTGGTAACCTTTATTTTTAGCATAGAAATCCAACACTTCTGTCAGGGTGCAACTATTTTCTGATGATTACTGTATTCAAAGGTGACAGAAATGAATTTATTGTATGTGTTTGATCTTTTTTGGGTTGAAAATGCTTCAATACATCAGTGTTAAATTTCACATTTTACCATTTTACCATTGATGAGTGCTTTCAGTAGTGGGCAGGGCCTGTGTAGATGTTGGTGGTGCATCTAGAACCAAGACTGAGACATAACAGTTTAGGGTTTTTGAGTGGACCTGTTTTAAAGCTGTGTTTTGGTTCTGCTGGAAGCTGTTGCGAATCATAGTTTAATAACGTTGAAATCTCAAACTGCATATCGACAAAGCAAATTATTTATTGTTTGTGTTATATTTAAAAACAATCGGTGGAATTGAGATGTGTATTGAACAGAATCATAATAAAGGTCCATTTTAATTTCTTCATCAGCCACTGGTATGTGCTGCGTTTAGTCATGTCTATAGCTCCTGCTTTCATAAAAGAAACAAATGAATAATGAAAAATGAAAATAATTCAGCAGCACTTACTGTATCAGGCGTTTTAATTAAATATGCCAAATATGTGCAGAAGAATATGTGAATGGAATCCCAGCCAGTGTTGGCAAACGGCAACATTGACCCACAAAGCAAATTGTTTTCTCCTATTGCAGCTCTAATAAAGCTGTTTCAGAGATTTGAGGAACTAGACAATAAAGATTGAGTATGTAAGTTTAACAGGGCAGGTTGTGGCCGTTGGGATCTAACATTGTGAAAGTGTGCACATCTGGAAGCTCCTCATACGCTGCCTCACCTATGATTAAGCATCCAGAACAGAATGTACTATTGCTATTGCCTTGCTTCGGCCTAGAAACTAAAACAGGCCATTCTTTCGGCCTGCACCGCTGCTCCATATGTTATGTGAGGCCACATATATCAGAGTGAGGCCACAGATGTCCCGAGAGTGTGGGGAATGGCAAAGAGCACTCTTAAAGATGGCCTCTTGAAAAGCACTGCTGTTCAAGTGCAGGAAATGATTTACTAACCCTTTCAAAAATGCCTTTCAGTGGTTAAAGAGCTGTTCAATAAGGCAAAGCTTGACATCTACTATTGTACTGTCTCTACTGTCCAGAGAAGATCAAACGTACTGTATGGAGCTCCATCATTCCAGAGAACACAGTTCCACTGCTCCACAGCCCAATGCTGGGGGGCTTTATACCCTCTAGTCCACACCTTCTATTAGACTTGGAGACAACAGAGTCATGTTTGTTTATCTGCTCCAGAGAGTCCTATTCTATTGGCAGTACTTCTCTACAGAGGCTAGACAAGCTGTGTGCATTTGCTCATTTCTGTCAGCAATTGGTGCATCTGAAAGTAGAATTCATTCATTAGAAGCTAGAGGTGCCATGGTCCAACCTGAAACCGGATATACAGTACATAGGACCAAATCAGGCAACTGTGCCAGATGGTGTCTTGGTTGCTCTGTTGGCATGGTGGTGGAGCACCTGGGAATGCTTGGCACCTTAGATATCTATATCAGTCTCATAGTCTCAAAAATCATCCATAAGCCAAATGTTAGATCACAGCAAACAGCATGTGTCAGTCTGTGGCTGTGAAACTGGTGGGAAGGATTTCACAGTTCTCTTAAACAGAGGTCAGGAACATTGCTTTCCACCCAGAAAGACCCAAAGATCTAGTGTAGTCACTTCAAATCATAGGTTATCTACTAACCAGCCTCTGGAAACCCAGGAAACATAGAGCAGAGAGTGCTGCACACATTTGTTTTCCACCACAAGGAGGTGCAGTTTGTCCCCAGAATGAACTGAAGGTAATTTTCAACAAGAACATTTGAGGAAGGAGCTGTCCATATCACGCAGCAATGATGTCTAATAAAATTCACTCCTACATCAGGGTTCATGTATAAGTCTTAGTTTAAGTAGTCCGGTCCTGTCCCATCACATTTGTACTGATGTCATGAGCAGTGTAATGGACTGAAACTGTAATGACCAGTTCACAATAACTTAGAAACAGATGGCTTATGTTGTGTTACTGTATTAAAAATAAATATTTAATATGGCCTGCTGCCAGATTTATAGAAGAACAAAAATCTTCTTGCAGATTCATGTGAAATATTGTATTCCAAGACCTTTTAGAGCATTTCTATGAGTCTTTTCATCAAAAATGCAAACAGTGGAGCTGATAGCAATGATAAGCATATATACCATGTGACTTTACAACAAATTGTTGCACTAAATGTTTCCCCCACAAGGACGTGTGTGATTGCAGTTCTGTTGTGAAGGAAGATGAAGGTGATCAGGATCAATAACTTATGATAACTGTAGTCTGATCTGATCAATATTTATTGATCTACTCATACAGAAGTGGTGTCTCTCAGGACGGCGTCAGGTTTAACGCAACACGCCAGACGTCTCTGCATGGAGGTGTAGAGGTTCCTAATGGTGTCCTGTGATGATCCATCCCATGCAGCTTGAATGTTCTCACTCAGTTCTGCAGATGGTGTGGTAGGGGTGGAGTGTTGATAGAGCGTCCAATAGCGTCCACACATTCTCAATCAGGGACAGGTCTGGAGATGAGACCGACCACGGCGTAGTATCTGTGTCTTCAAGACGAGATCTTGAGACGGCAGCAGTGTGTGGACGAGCGTCTTCCTGTTGGAACAGAGCACCGGAGTGTGTTCAGAAAAGGTAGAACCTCTGGTTGCAGAACCTCATTAACGTAACGTTGGTCTGTTAAAGTGTCTGTAATGAAGACCGAAGGTGATTTGGTATCATATAAATTGACCCAGACCATGACATCAAACCTTTTGTCCTTCAAAGATCAGTGGTTGATCTGGGTACTGACCATGATCTCCACCAAGACTCATCGCTGAAGTCTGGTATGACACCATTGCAGTCTTGCAAGACAAAAATAATGTCTTGATGAGACAA
Source organism: Acestrorhynchus altus (assembly GCA_034509495.1). NCBI lineage: Eukaryota > Metazoa > Chordata > Actinopteri > Characiformes > Acestrorhynchidae > Acestrorhynchus > Acestrorhynchus altus. The sequence goes on along the minus strand of CM067512.1, from coordinate 1,070,806 downwards.
TTTAACAAAATATTTCCAGTTAATGCTTTATGATGCTCTCGAAAAAAACTGTAATATTACAACATATATTACCATTCCATTTGTCAAAGTACTCCTGAGATGTACGGTAACATCTATTTTTAACGACTCTGCCTAATGTTACATGGAAATAAACGAGAATAAATACTTTCCTGCCTTTTCAGGATGAGAGGTCATATCTGTCTGAAAGGCTAGACGCAGAGCTTGCAGGCATATTTTTAGTATGCCCATTAAGGAAGTAGCAAAATAAATCAATGTTCCATCAGGGTTCTGTGTTTTGAATAAATGACCCTGGGCGGACGTCTTTGGCCTCTCGACTGTGTCTGGATGGTTCTGTCACAGGGTTTGGCATCAAGACCCTCGCCGATCAGATCATTAGTGTGCATCAGGATGAAGTTGGCTTGGCAAAGGCACCACTATACTCTAATGACCACCCTTCTTCTGCCAGTCTAAATAAAATAAAATGGATCTAATTTGGACTCTGGCCCCATCTGCCATCTTGCATAGCTTGTTGATTGGGTCCCCTCGGCAAGTCTTCAGTCCCAAACAGTCCAAGAGACGCTTCGAGCGGGACTGATTTGACTTCACTCTGGCCCAGACGTTTGCTCTTTGATTAGTGTACTCAGAGCGTTCGAGAATGATTGAGGCATATTCATTTACGTTTTCACTTGACACATCTGCATTTTGAAGACAGACAGATGGCACTGCTAAGCATTTAGTCGTCTCCAAAGTCTGCTGGAGACAGTGAGTGCTGACTGGCACTTATCTCATCATCTTAACTTACTGCAGTTCAGGCGAAGTTGTAAGCATTTTTGAGTAAGTGCCAAATATCTCATGGCCCATTATTATTATTATTATTATTATTATTATTATTATTATTATTATTATTAGCACTAAAAATAGATCAGATCAGAACTCCGGAGGGAAATTGTTCATCCAGAGTGTTTTCAAGCTTGAAATGCACATATATTGATGAATTATTTGTGGTGATTAGATTGAAGGATATTTATAATATTCATACCTAAAAACTGAAATTTGAAAACTGTGAGCAAACAAAGTTATGATGAAAATGTTGTGTAATGAACGAAGTGTGGATATCAGGTTGTAAGACGTAATAGACAGAGAACCCCTTAAGTTCACTCATCCACTCAAACAGGTCTTTCATCACCATAATCAATAGTTAGATTGACAAAGATATTTATACATTTTCTGAGCTACTCACTTATATGAATGCTGGTGGTCGCACTCCTCCCCCGTTGTGGGCTGGGCCCCGGGTCTCTGCAGTCAGGCAAACCCCTGGTTTATGATATGTGTGTCATATCTGTAGGTTACTCTGATCCTGAGTTATAAACCTTAGAAATCTGCCTGCAAAGTGCAGATCTTGGGTTGCTAAAGTTAATATGTACCGAGCATGTTTGATGATGGTTCTGCATCCGTTCTGGCTCTTAGTAGAGCTCAAATTATATTTCAGAGTTAAAAGTGTGGATTATGAATGTATTTCAAACTATTTCAGCATGTCTGCAAGTGCAGACTCAAGGACAAAATCCTTTTAGAGCTCATTCGTCCTCTTGTACTTCCTACAAATCTCTAAAGTGTTCTAACGTCACCTCACAGAGGAATGTTCAACTGTTTGTCAAAACTGATTGTCTTTGTTCTTGCTAGGATTCTGTCATGTTGAATTGATTTTTTTGGAACAGTTTAAGTGCTCGAGGCAAGCCGCAGCCTCTCAATTAAAAAACAGAAACAAAGGTCCTCTGGACCGGGTCTAAAACCAAACTACCTGCCTGGAGCAGATCTGACTTAACAGGACATTTTATTGCCTTTCTGAAATGTTCCAAATCAAAAAGAACAGCCCTGCCTCAAAGCCATATGAGGTTCTGTGAAGGGTGAAGATTGGCTGGGTTGACAGGTCAGGGTTGGGTGGTAGATGGAGCCTAAGGAGAGATCACTGACTGGTGTAGAGAGAGAGAAGAGGGTGTTATTATCATTAGGTGCTACAGGGAATAACTCAGACTGGACATTTGCTGGAGGGTAGGTCCAGGAGGGACAGGTGCTGACAGTAACCCTGACACCTAACACTGCTTCAAAAGCCCACCTCAAACTTGGCCAGGCTCTGCTGGCTACAGCTTCTGTGTATGTGGGTTGACGGCAAGTATTAGCAAGGGTCAAGTGGGTGACGAGTTGGAGGATAATCTGTGGGTGTGAAGGTACTGTGCCAGGAGGAGGTGGAAGATGGTGGGAGTAAGAAGACCAGTTTGCCTCAGGCATCTCTGTTTGCCCTGTCTGGATTCTGACCTTCATCTAGGGTGTTTCTTCTTCATGCCCTTGAAATGCCCCAGTGGCTATACTTTCTCCCGCCACACCACGAGACCCTGATCCTACTAAGAAAGGTTACTCACTAGACACAAACTGGAAGTGACATAAAGGGAACCTAAAGGTGCAAAGATACCCTCTCCTTCTTTCTCATATCGTGGTACATAACCTCAATTCCATTGCAGTGCTGAGATCTGTGTAGATAGTGAGACAGTGAAATTTGACTGCTTCCAGATACAAGCAGATGTAGTTGCCAGATAAGCCTCGAGAACTACTATACTGGTTTATACGGCGCCTTGAAAAAGTATTCTTTCCCCTTGAACTTTTCCACATCTCTATGTTACCCTCACAAACGCAAATGCATTTTATTGGGATAGACCAACAAATATCAAGTGATTATTATTATTATTATGATTTTAATTTTTAACCCAAATTTCTGAGATGCTTTTCATGAGATGCTCCAAACAGTGGGAGGAAGAAGACGAGCACATGCCTCCTCTGATGCCAGCCTACCCCCTCTTTTAAAACTGCTGCCATGTGCATCCATGCCAGACAGCCAACTCGCTTGCAGGAAAGTGACAGGTCCCTATCACTGACGCAACAGCTAACAGACGCCTGTGCTGACCAGCATCCCAGTGAGTATGTGATGTGTGTAGAGAGCACCATCTACACCACCCAGAGAGGGAGAGCAGGCCAATTTCGTTCTCCCTCAGACTCCAGTTGCCAATGGCAAGCAGCATAGCTGAGAATTGGACCTGTGATCCTTGGATCATAGTGGTAGCGCTAGAAAATGATGCATAGTTTTCTACATTTTTGAGTTTATAAATATGTTTTCAAGGCTCTGTTACTCTTGTCCAAACGCAGTTAGCTGAAAATCAGCTACAAGTCAGGCCCCCTTCATTCTTTGATTTAATAGAGCCTAACAAACCCAAAGTTATCTAATTATCCTGGCTGTACTGTTTATTATAGGAGCTGCATTGTATTATTGGGGAAGTAATCACTGACACTAATCACTTGAAATAAATGATGACGATAAAGGCTTCACAGCTGCCGTCCCAGTGAGGCCAGACTGTAACGCTGCTCGACCACAAGCTCTTGAGTGTTTCATGTGTCTGAGACGTGTGTCATTATGGTGTACTAATGGAGCAGCTCACAGGACAGCACACTGGGGAATCGGGGGGGACACACATTATTGGCTTATCGCTGATTATCTTATCTCAGTTCCTAACAGCAGTCCAGTGTTGTTATCCCCAAGCCACCTGTCCAGGGTAGGATTGTGATGGTATGACATTTTCACAGTGATATTTCTCAGATGTAAGAAAGGACAGTCACAGGACACTTCCTACAGGACGCTGTATGCTGGATATTTCTTCTCTGTTCTCACTCCAGCAGTGACACTGAGCAGTTTAAACACTCCAGCACCACTGCTGTGTCTGATCCACTCGTACCAGCACAACACACACTAACACACCACCACCATGTCAGTGTGACTGCAGTGCTGAGAATGACCCACCACCCAAAAAATAGCTCCTCTGTGGTGGTCCTGTGGGGTCCTGATCGTCGAAGATCAGGGTGAAAGGAGGAGAATAAAGTATGCAGAGAAACTCGTACTGCATACAGACTCTGACTGATCAGAGAGAGGGGGCGGGGCTGATGCTCAACCTGCATACAGACTCTGACTGATCAGAGAGAGGGGGCGGGGCTGATGATCAACCTGCATACAGACTCTGACTGATCAGAGAGAGGGGGCTGGGCTGATGCTCAACCTGCATACAGACTCTGACTGCTCAGAGAGAGAGGGGGCGGGGCTAATGGTTAACCTGCACACAGACTCTGTCTGATCAGAGAGAGGGGGCGGGGCTGATGACATCAGTTATCCAGATATACCCAGATATAGAGGTAAATGAGAAAAATGCGAGACTGTTTGCTCTCTTTCTTTGTCTCAAATTTCAAATTGCACAAAAGTCATGAGAAGGAATAACATTTACTGACAGATGAATAATAATTACAAAGTATATTCAGGTTGTTTTCAATATTTTATTTGTACTGATATAAAGAGTGTATTATTATATTATACATATAAATACAAATAATTCATCATTGCATTTTAAGCTAATGCTCTGAATGATTAATGAGTTTCAGTCCTAGTAAGAAAAAAAATAATAACAACAACAAAGAATCTTTTTAAAAGAACAATAATCTGTATCTTACAAATACTTGTTTGTTTGGTGAATAGAAGTAAAATTGTTTAGATGATTATTGTCTATGATGGAGATATTATGTATATGGTTCTGCAGCACCAGTATGTTTCTGGTAGTACCTCATAAAGGCGTTCTGCTTACACTGCACCGTATTCAGCAGTGCGGCAGTGCTTAGAACATTGTATTTAACCCCCACGAGTGCATATTACTCTTAACTGGCAGAGCAGTTCAACTGAGAGTGCAATTGTTCTGTAAGAGCATGAAAATAAATCCCCATCTGAACGTTTGCTGTTTGTTTTGCTTTACAAAAGATTCCTTGCTCTTTGACAAAACTGTGCTTCTATCTTCATCTTTTCATCCATTTATCTGTTCGTTTATCCTTAACAAGGTTCCCATTAATGCTACAAATGAATCCATTTAATCTGCACTGTCAAAGGAGGCAGTGCACAGCACCACTTGCCATTTTAGATGTAAATTAAGCATCGTTAGCCTTACTGGACTCTAATTAGGCGGACGGCAGGAACTTGTTATTTTTAAAGCCATGTCTGAAATGCTCTGGTTAATCTAGAATTGTACCTTCTATTGATTCCAAATTAAATATATTATTTAGAGCAAACAAATGTTCCAACTCATCCAACTGGACATGATCCAGAACACAGCTGGTGGACACTGCTGTCAGCTGGGTCGTTTCATCGTGGCCTGATTGATCCAGATCCCTCTTTATTTGAGGCCGAAGTGAAACTGTATCCGTTTTATTGAAATGTTCAGAATTGTTCTGAGTTCAATATAGTACTGAAATGGATTCTCTGATGGTGGAACCCGTTAAAGCTGTTCTAAGGGCTCTGGGTGGTTTTAAGTGTGTAGTTCTAACACAGAATTGCTCAAACTGCCAAAATAGGTTCTCAAAAATGAGTCTTGCAAATCTGCCTGACTGTTAGACTAGTTGTTTAAATGGTGTTGGAAATGCTGTCCTGCCCCACACCAATGAATCATACTCATAACGTGACCTAATACTAGAAACATCATCAAGGAAAAGGCCAATGTCACCGAACGCCAGTCTGTGTACTTCCACCCCTGAGACATTTATCATCTCCCTGTCTGCAACGATCAACGATACGCAACGCTGGCTGCTATAATCCGAGCACGCTCCCTTGTTATGATGGAGGACCCGAACAGTGTATTAGCTAACAAAATGCGGCGGCGATGTTAATACATCGTTTGTCTGAGAGGGCCCGGGAACAAAGCCGCGGCATCTAAACGATGACCTTTACCTTGTCTAGAACGAGTGCCGCTCCCATTGTCAACATATGTAATTCCTACCCTCGGATGGCAGAGCGGTGCTGAATTATAAATCAATGAAGCTGCTTTACACAGAAATCCTCCGGCCAGCGAGCAGCGGCCGATCCTGGAATTGTGGGAGGGAGGGGTCCGTAGAGGTGAAGGGGTTCTGGCTTCCTGGGGACGGGTCTTTTGTGTCCGGCTCTGAGTGGTGGTCAGATGCTGGCAGCCGTTCAAAGGGGGCTGAAGAGAGAAAGCGGCCCTTATCAAACTGTTGCAGACACACTGGCGTTCAGTCATCTGTGGGTGGGTGCGCAGATAGCTTGTATGTGTGTATGTGGGTGCTTGTTCTGTAAATATGTGTATTTATAGAATCTGTCCTAGTTCAGCGTCAGTGTCACAGATAATGTTCTGAGAACAACTGTCAACAGAAGGCATAATGTACAGCGGTATTGTAATACAGAGCATGTATCTACATTTTCGGCAGCAGATTTATGGGCACCTAGGGGACTGAGCTGCACCGGAGCAACCATTTGCAGCACTTTCACAGTTTGAAAAGCATCTTTTTGGAAACGCTCGCACCAAAAAGATGGCTTCTCCAGCAGGGTAATTGAATATGAAGCAGCTCCTGGGCTTGTTCTCCAGCTCCGAGTACAGGGTGCAGACCCGGGTCAGGTGGTCAGATATTGAAAAATAGATTTTGATTTGGATCCAGGTGGTCTTCAGTCATGACGTGAATTTTTAACCGCAGCTGTAATGAATGGCCCCTCCAGGCTCCTTCCCACTAAGGCAGAGAGAGCGATTGAGAGTCATTGGAGTTAAATCCGAGAAAATGTGCTTAATGAATGCCAGCGAGTGCATGAGAGATGTGGGAGTCCGGGTGCTGAAATGTGTGGGAGCTGGATGGAATGATTGCATTTGTATGCCAATTCTGTACACGCTTTGATTGCAAGAGACACACACACACACACACACACGCTCCTACGCTGCCTTTCCTTCTATTAATACATCGGTGTCATTCCCTTTGACAAGTTCAATGTGTAGACTGCGCCTCAGCAGCGGAGGGTGCTTTGTGTTTGCACTGAAGACGGGAGATTGCAGGAAATGTGTGTTTGTCAGGAATCAGCATGGGAAGGGGAAGTCGCTCAGCCAGCAGAAAGAGAATATTTAGCGCGAGTGTAGAAGGAGAATTCGTTTCTCATCCTTCAGTTCATCCTGCCGGTGACCTTGAGCTCGCCACATCAGCATTCAACAACCTACACGTGTTCACCCAAGCTCACATACAGTGACTAATACACTCTCTGTTGGACGCCGAACATGCTGCATTAAGAGAGATCATGCATGACAATAGGAAACATCTCCACCTAGCTCAGAGCTAAAGGAGATTATGGCAGGTGAAGTGCTGAAGATCACTGCACACGACGGCGTACAATGATGTTCGGTCGGGTTGCGTAATTTAGAAATCACTGGTGGAGTAATCCTGCAATCGGACATGTATAGCAGTGTGGATGGTAATGCTAATTATGCTATGGTTGCCATGGGTGTGGAGGTTGCTGGGGGTGCAGGGATGAAATGGAGATACTCTAGGTGGTCAGTTTCACTTTCAGATCAAGGTCAGATCAGGGCTATAGCACTGGAATCTCAGGCCAAGTGATGTCCCAGCCTACAAGACCTTAAAGTGTGATATGGTGCTGCACTGGAGAGGGCATGTAACCCCTGCTCATGTCTCTCTGACCAGGGACAGGAGGAAGGTCTCCTGTGGCTCTTTGTGTCCTGTCTACTGGGGGGTTCATTTTTGTTCATCCAACCAAACAGAACAGAATAGGGGTGGATACCCCAGCAGTCGGTGGAGCTTCAGGGCTCATCAAAAATATTCAGGGTGACATCAGTGGAAGCCCAGTCCAAGTGACATCCCAGCCAACTGGACATTTCCAGGACATTAAGATGTGATAAGTCCTGGAAAGATGTCCTTGAGATGTTTTCCCTGTACACATGTGACACTGTGGATTGAGGAATGTTAAATTCAGAATGGAATGTCCCATCCACTGGCGCCCACTATCACGACTCCTTGCCATGAGCCCGTCTCCAAACCCATTCCTAAATTACACCTCACAACTTATAGAGTTGTGGGCGTTCCCAAGCTGTCCTGAGGTACGCCTCTTTCCTTTCTTCATACCGCGTCACGTGACTCGTGGTGTGTCAGTGTATATATTAACTGCCTTTACTAAAGAACCCCAAGAGAGCCTTTTTACACACAGTTCACTCCAATATCGTCGTTCTTCTGGGTGAATGACAGGACATCACTGCACGCGTACAGTAATACTCACACATCTAGCCATCAGTTTGTCAATGACGTTGCAGGTTTGAGGGATACAGCATTCTGGCGCTAATGCTCAGAAGGCCTCGGAGAACACTTAATGCTCTTAACCACCAGTTATGCTGGAAGTGTGACTGACTGGCGTTATCAGAGTGGAGCATTATCAGGGCAGTTAAAATGCTACTACTGCTATTAGGATTTCCATCAGCCTACATCACTATTACTGTCAACCACACACAGCACATGATTCACCCTTGTCCTCTTTCACAGGGATACATTACAGATAGATGGTTGCACAAGGGTACAAACAGTGGTGCCATAACATAATAAGGCTGTGTTATTAGATTTAGATCACATTAGCAGTGTCCAACGGCAGCACTGAGTCTCAGAAACTGCAATAAGTTACATTTCAAACGAATCGAAGTGTTAATAATGTCTGATCTCAGATCTTCATTTACTGAACGTGTATTGACCATGTCCTCCACGCCATGAAAAGGGCCATACTAAAGCCAAATAACCCCCATAAGCACCATATCACATCGTAATGTCCTGCAGATGTCCAAGTTGGCTTGGATGTTGCCTGGACTGGGCTTCCGCTGATGTCACTCTGAATATTTTTGATGAGCCCTGAACCTCATAACATATACCACACTCGACCCTGGCCCTGCGTCAAACAAAAGCAAAACTGACTGCTGGGGTATCCACCACTATCCTGCTCTGTTCGTTTGAATGAACGAAAACGTATCCACAGCAGACAGGACATAAACCGCCACAGGAGACCTTCCCCCATCCCTGCTCAAATGGGGAAAGGAATGAGTGGGGGGACATGACCCTTTTGAATCCCTTCCTCAGTGCAGCACCATATCACACCTTAATGTCTTGTAGGCTGGGACGTCACTTGCCCTTTAAACCCAGCACGGATACAATATCAAAATCAACGAAAACTGAATTTGAACTCTTAGAACTCTCAACTAGAACCTCAGATTTGCATGGTGTGAGCCGGTATTCTAAGTGTCATGTCTAAGGATCAGGGTAACCTGTAGATATCTAACACATATAACAACTTACTCTATATAACCCTGGTCTCACCTATAGGACTGCATATATAGGATATATAGTTAACATGGTATATATAAGGGTATACAAGAGTAAGAGTATAGAAGAGAAGCACAATCGGTCAGTCACAGTGCAGGCTTTGATGACCCACCCAAATTCAACTGTTCATATGGGAGGGGGTCACCAGTCTACTATTATAAGGGTCATTTTTTACCATGAGCTTGGAGACACGATGTCACAGGAGTCCCATTAAACTTGCACAATGTTCTGCTTTTCATGGTCAACTGCTAAACACACTCTCTGGCCAGCGCCGCTGTATCTGTGTATCTGTGATGAACGTGCTTCTGAAAATATCACTGCCTACCATCTGGGACTGAAAACTGCATCAGTCTGTGTTCTGCCGATACAGGAACACACTCTTACTGGTCCCATCATCACCCAGTATTAAGTTAACATACAAACAGTCTGCTGGAAACAGAGAGATTCCATCTATCTATCTATCTATCTATCTATCTATCTATCTATCTATCTATCTATCTATCTATCTACAATATTTCTAACTATCCAACTAACTAACTATCATGTTCAAAAACACCTCCCCTCAGATAAAAGGAGGCCATAAATTATTCATGGCTCGGATGTGCCGGCCCCCGGATCAATGCAGGCTCAAAGACTATCTACAATGGCATTTGGCTCAAGGCCATATTTGATCACTTCCTAGCCTGGCTCCAGTTCTTTTGTCTCAGCCCAGGGAGACGTCATTATCTCCAACTGTTTGTAAGCTATTGTTGAAAGAACAAGAGAGACACATAGTTAAAGTTGGGGGAAAGAGTGGAGGAATCTTTGATGATACATGAAACCGGGCGGATGGTGTTACATGCCTGCTAAGCAGGCGAGGAAGGGAGAGAGAGAGAGAGAGAGAGAGAGAGAGAGAGAGAGAGAGAGAGAGAGAGATTTGGAAAGGAAAAAGAGGCTGGATGGTATTTGATTCACCACTCGTCTCCTCGGAGAGAGCCTGCCAGAGAGTCATGCATGACAATAAGCCAGCTTGTGCGTGATCATATTAGATGAGGCCTGAAAGATGCAGGGATGTGATCAGGCGTTTGCTTTTTGCTCCGGTTCTGTCAGCACTGACTCTGTCATGACTCATTTCAGCAGACCCACGGCTGAGTGTGAACTTTGACGCACTTTGGTGCCGGGGAAGATTTACATTTTTAACCTCTTACGTCAGTTTTTTTGGAGAGCCCATCAGGAGACAGCAGATAAATATTCAGAATCATCTCTGCCTTCCTGAATTTCCTGAACCTCTAGACTTTAGAAGTCTGTGTGTTAAAATGTGCCCTGTCCAAGTACTTCTGGACACCCTTCTAATGAATGCATTCAGCTACTGACACAGATGTGCAAATGCACACAGATTGTCTAGTCCCTGTAGAAATGTACTGCCAATTGTCTCCATGTCTAATAACAGGCGTGGACTAGAGGGGTGTAAAGCCCCCCAGCATTGAGCTGTGGAGCAGTGGAGCTGTGTTCTCTGGAATGACGGAGCTCCATCTGGTGTTTCTGGAGTCAGGGATGAGGTGAGGAGGTGATCATCCGATATCCTGATGTCATAAATGCTGATCACAATCTTGTAGAAAACCTTCTCTGGACAGTAGAGGCAGTTACTCCAACAAAAGCAGGAGAAACTCTTTAAATGCAGTGAAGTAGCAGGTGTCCCAATACTTTTGTCCATATCATTTATGATGTCATGAAAGAACAACACCATAATGTTTAGTCTCTAGAAGCTGAACAGTCATAGGATAACAGAACCCAGCAAGAACACATGTCACTTCCTCTCTCTCTCTCTCTCTCTCTCTCTCTCTCTCTCTCTCTCTCTCTCTCTCTC
>CM067512.1:979831-1039756 GCA_034509495.1 Acestrorhynchus altus | reverse complement strand
TCTCTCTCTCTCTCTCTCTCTCTCTCTCTCTCTCTCTCTCTCTCTCTCTCTGTGCAGACAGACAATTTTCCAGTCGTAACAATGGGCCGCTTCCAGCTCGGAAGGTTGATTTGCGAGGGGTGCAGGATGTTTACTGTTTGCCATGTTAATGTATATTGAAAATTCACTCTCCCCGTCAGTGACACTTCAAAAGCTCTCCCGTAGTTTAGTCTGTCGTCTCTCTCCCGTGCTGCAGTGCTGGGTGGAGAGGTGAGAATAACATGCCTTATCGTGCACATTCAATGTTTCAATTAAATTTTAATGTGAGACGGAAAAACCTCCTTAACGTCCAATAGAAGTCGATTAAAAGGATTATTTCAAGCTATTTTAAAGCATATCTGTGGGTCCATGTCAGCTGCACCCAGAAGGACGTGTGGGACTGCAGTTCTGTTGTGAAGGAAGATGAAGGTGATCAGGATCAATAACTGATGATAACTGTAGTCTGATCTGATCAGTATTTATTGATCTACTCATACAGAAGTGGTGTCTCTCAGGACGGCGTCGGGTTCAACGCAACATGCCAGACGTCTCTGCATGGAGTTGCTGAGGTTCCTAATGGTGTCCTGTGATGTTCACCACATATACACGTTACATTTTTGTGTTTTTATTTTGACTAGATTTGCAAATGTTCTCACTTTGTGAATACCTTCGGGATGCACTGCAAACGAATGTTTCAACTCTGAGAAGATTCTGCACATCTGGCTATGCTCTCCACCAGTCTCTCGCCTTCTGTCGGGTGAATATACACCAGTCCTGGTGCAGAAATTGAAGTACCTTAGCTGTGCATGTTTGGAGGGCTGCAAAGATACGGCTGCCGCGTGTGTAGATGATATGGCTGATTCACAGCAAGTTCACAGCATTTATTTGAAGAAATGGGGTCAGAACTGGTTAAATGGAGTATATGTCACAAGCTGGTCCTGTGACGCGTCCAGGATGTTTAGTATGTGTCACTGTCACGTGTGAAAATAAAGGACAAAGTGCTGTAAGGAACCTTCCACATCTCCATGGGCTCTTCTGGGATAATAAGCTGGACTCTGCTGCAGCAGAAATCATTGAAACACATAAAAGCTTATGCCTGGGATTCCCTAGAGGCTCGGCCCTTCCTCCGCTGGCCTTCACCCTTCTCTTGCTGGACTTTATGACTTCATTGTAAATGTCTGAATTGAGGGTGGAAAGGCCACCACATCTAACAAATGAACAAATGGTTGAGTATTTTAAAGTCCTTGAGCTCAGTCGACACGGTCACATCAAAATCAAGCACAACAGATGCATATACAGATGTTACTCTGACGACATTTTACTGTAGGGTACATGGTGTACCATAGTAACATCTCAGCAACACCATCTAAGGTCTAAGAACTGCATGGCAGCGGGAACCACTTTATTTTTAACTTTTATTTAGCCACACTGAAGACACACACACACACACACACACACACACACAGACACACACACACAACCATTTTCAGTCTATACAAAGGTCAACCAAATGAAGTAATCATCTGTATTATGTATCACTGAACCGTAATGACACCCATTATATGAAGAAAACATCTTAAAGGTAAGGGGTAGAGAGGGACTCGCTCGAGCAGCACAATAAAAATGAAGGCGTGATCAAAGCCTGGGTTTGCGCACTGCAGATATAATGCACAGCAGTCAGTGAGTTCCTCTCCGTCTATGACATCGTTGTCCAAGGTAGGACAACCTGTGAACCAGTAACAGGGTCATGGGTTAGTAACAGCACTCACTCGTGCTCATGTGGGTCCCTAAGTTACAGCACTTAAAGCATCTGCTGTAACATTGGTTCTGGTGCCAGATTCCTCTGGTTACCTTCAGAGGTTTTGTGGGGTCCATGCCTTAAAAGGTTAGATCTGTTGTGATGGCACACGTGGGACCTACTTAGGTTTAGGTAGGTGGTACTAATGTTATGGCTGATCAATGTACTCCTTGAAACTGGTCTAGAAATCCCAGTCTTGGTTGAGATGACCAACAAATCAGCACTCCACCATCTGCAGAACTGAGTGAGAACATTCAAGCTGCATGGGATGGATCATCACGGGACACCATTAGGAACCTCTACACCTCCATGCAGAGACGTCTGGCGTGTTGCGTTAAACCCGACGCCGTCCTGAGAGACACCCCTTCTGTATGAGTAGATCAATAAATATTGATCATCCTTCCTAAAAGAGGTTGGTATTGGTACTGTACTCTGAGAACACAGTTTCATGCTCAGGTTTCTCAATTCTGTGGAGGCCAAATGTGGAATTAAGACATGACAGAGTGGGAGTGGACCAAGTGTCCACTGGCTGCGATTGTCCAGACATTATGGCAGCTCTCATTTTATCATAATTAGCCGGCAAGATGAAAAGAAGGAACCAAGCCATTCATGGAGAGAGTCATCCGGAGCGTGAAGTCTTCACTGCATGCATTCATTTGCATACCGTAATGAATCTCCGTTAAGGAAGACGTGAAGGGTTAAGGTGTCATTATCTTCACGTTGTAATTTGGGAGGAGGGTAGTTTCAAGGCTTTTTCAAAGCAACAATTTCTAATTATAAATAATATCTCAGGGGAGAATGAGAGAATGAGGGTGAGATATGCTCAGAGAAGAAATTAAATATTTGCTTGTAAATTAAGTGGGCTTGTCTGGATGGTTGGCACTTTTTTCCTCCTGGTATTAATCAGGTTTTTCGTACAAAGGCCTGCAAAACTGTAATGTTCTTCAAACATGTCGCGGTGTCCTCTTTCTACACGGCATGTAACGCCATGAGAATTACACTACATGCTGTTTCATGAAGCAGCCGTTTGTTCTGAACGTGTGTGTTCGTGGACTTTAATCAGTGTGTGCAGTACTATAGGCTTTACTAGATTGCTTATTACTCCCGCTGAACTTCTCGCATGATCTGTAATGAGCTTCATGCCTACAAGCCCTGCATGAACTGGAAACCTGTTTCTGCAGCTATAATCCCGTTGCCCCAAATATACCGCGATGTATGTGGTTAACGATGGTTTATCTTTGATCCTGTATATATTTTACCAGGTTCTATATCTACCGATTGGTTTACACATCATGTGACGAACATGGGGACACGCCCTCACTAATTAGGACTTGTTTAGACTAGTTTGCATCAGTTTGCTCTTCATGGGAGGTGTTGAAGGAGGAAACCCTTACTGTCAAATGAACATCAGGGGAAGACTAAAGTTCTCCATAGAACATCTAGACAAAGAGCAGGACCTCTGGAACAATGTGTTTTTGACAGATTAATCCAAAATTTAATTTGAGCAGAAGAAGCTCATAGCAGCTGTGAACATGGTGGTGGAAGTGTGATGGTTTGGAGCTGCTCTGTTGCAGCAGGGTGTGAAGATCTCTCCATCACAGAAACCACTATGAGATCTTTATTGTATCAGAGGGGGTTTGAGGAGAACGGAAGAGCGTCTGTACAAAGACTGACGCTGGAACATCACAGAGCTGAAAGAATTCCGCATGGAGGAGTGGGAACGTCGTTCTTCCGGTCGATGTCAGAGACGGTAGACGGTTCTAGAAACATCTCACTGACATCATTTCAGCTGAAGGAGGAGATACAGCTATGAGGACAGAGGGGGTCTAATGACTGTGAACATTCTATGTCTACCACTGTGTGTGTTCCACCCTATACACCAGTTACTCTAAGTGGTTCTTCCTCCTGCTCTAAGGGAATGTTTACTCGTGTGACTTCCTGTCTGAGGTTCTTCTTCGTGCTCTGAGGCATCTTTCATATCCGAGCTCCTCTCTGTGTTTCTTCCTGATGCTCTTGGGGAGTTTGCCCTTAGCGATGCTCATTAGAGCATTTCTGGAAAGTTGCTTTGGGAGAATGTTGTAAAAGTGTGACGCAAACGAATCGGTCTGGTTATGAAATGATGTACTTATTTGAGAACCCGTGTTTTGTCTAAAGAGATATCAATAAGAACCCATTCAGCTACTTTCAGCTGCACCCATTGCTCACACAGATGTGCAAATGCACACACACCATGTCTAGTCCCTGTAGAGAAGTACTGCCAATAGAATAGGAGTCTCTGGAGCAGATAAATAAACATGAACCTGATGGCACCATGTCTAATGCCAGGCGTGGGCTGAAGAGTGTGGACTGCTGCCATGCCAGTCGCCAGCACCTGTGCAATTCCAGCGATCGGATGTCCTTGCAGCACCGCTGCCGCTCTCCACAGGGGTCCAGCACCTGTGTTGTGGATATCAGGCCCTGCTGTGTGGCACAGGGGAGAGTTCCAAAAATTGGCACACCTGGAGTGAAATGAGGACACCACCGCAGTGGGTGAGTGCTTTTCTTCCAAAATGCCACCACAGATACTGTCTTCTTTGTTTCCTCTCTCCTTCTCTCCCACTGTTCTGCCTCACGGGAGGCTGACCATCCAGGCTCACTGGACACGGCTCCCTCAAAGACAGAGAATGAAACCCCTCCAGATGCAAGATCCATCCCTGTAATTGTGTTCTTTTTGTTCATTTGTTCAGCTGCCTTGACAGGCAAAGGACAAAATCGCCTTCAGGGTTGTTTTTGTTCTGTAGGGTTATGTTTAGGGTTTAGATTACTGTTAATTTTAGAGTTAGGGTCAGATTATACGTGGGTTAAGATTATACGTGGATTAAGATTATACGTAGGTTAAGATTGCAATTAAGGTTAGGGTTATAGTTAAGGTTAGGGTTAGATAATCATATAATTTTATATAATTCATCACAGTATATATAACCTTTTTTGCTGGTAAATGGTCAATTCTATGGAATTTATTCCCCCTGCCTTCATTAGTTTACCCAAAAACCAATTTCTAAAAACCTGCTCCTGCTCATTTCCATTGCAGTCGTGTTTTCCGGACTCACCTCACTTACCCTCAAAGAACGGATCTCAAATCTCAAATCAGTCATCAGTGATCATAACCGACGCTGCACCAGTTTTCTCAGTGATTTGACTCGGAGATCATCGTAATCTCTCACGAGCAGTTAGGAACTGAGGCCACTTAGCGTCTATGATCGTACGGCGTGAATAAATTGGAACAGTTTGCTTTCAAGCTCGCGCTGAACGACGAAGTCGTATCTTTATACAGTATGTAGAGTTATATATAGCCCAGGTCAGGCTGAAGCGTATCCTCAGAGAATTAACAGAGTGCGACAGTTCCCTCTTCATGCTAAATAATTCAATCTGAATATCATTTGAATGCAAATATAATCTTCATCCGCTGACTGGGACGCCTTCCGGAAATTCTCGGCAGATCAGACGCCCGACGGCCTGCTCAGATTGACTTGTTTGACTCTCTGCTCTGAAAGATTGAACCATCAACCCGCCTGCCATCTAGAACGAGGTCGCACGCCAATGAAGAACAATGACAACCTTTAAAAGCAACAACGAGAAACAGTAGTAAAAAGTTTCTTTTTATGGTTGGAGACGGAGATGGAATTGTGCTGCTATTTATAGGCAATAAAATGTGCATCTCGGACCTGAAGCTGAGCTTCCTGTAAGACGCCGTCACTCAGGAACCGACTGTAACAAAACAGAAATTGAAACAGCGTGTATTGCATCCAGGTGGTAAACAAATGTCATGTTCGGTGGCCCTGGAGAGCCCTTCACAATGCCCTGAAAAACGATTTTGGCAGTATGAGCCTGGAGGAGCCACGCTAAATCCCCCCGTGATGAGAAGGTGCCCGACAGCTATGCAAATTCCCCCTCGTGGTGCAGGAGGGGGTAATTAGGCATAGCAAATCGTTGCTGATGTAGAAGAGAACAAATGGAAAATGTGCTTTTTTTTCGTCTCATGTTTGTGGGCTCGTCTTCAATTCCCTCCCACTCCTGAATCCGAACAAGTCATATTCCAGCATGACCGGCTATTGCAGCGGACAGCCCGGCCGTACTTCTGCACTTGCTGCAGACAGTGTTTGTTTATTTTGAAGTCTTGGAATATTAATGGACCCTTTTCATGTTGGTAAACAAAGCACTTACACCCATCCGACTGCGTCATTCACACTGACCTCCGTTCAGGTAATTATCACTGGCAACTCTAGAGCAGCGCCAGAGAGCACCAAGCAGTCGAGAAGTGTGCTCTGGTCTGCCAGCTCTGTAGATGTTGGCAGGGTAGATTGCATCCGCCCTCGTATGGCTTTTTACTGGAGTTCTCTGTAGAAACTCTTCTCACTGAATATCTAATGTTAACTCAATTATCATCATTTCTGGGCACATACAGTTCCTTATCCTCAACGACATACACTATCTGGGAAAAAGTATTGGGACACCTCCTCAAGCACTATTTCTTCTGAAATAAAGGGTATTAACAAGAGTTTAACTCCACCTGTAGGTCCGTGATGCACATTTTAGGATGGTTGGATCTTCTTTACTCATCTTGTGGTTCTGCTCTTGGGTTGAACTTGTTGGACGGTCTGATCTGGTCATGTGGGCAGTTGTTCTAAATGTTCTCCACTTGTAAACGATGGCTGATTTCTAATTGCTATGAGACCTTTTTAAATCCCTGCTCAGACTCATCTGCATCTACCAGCTTCTTTCTGGAGACCTCAGAGAGCTCTTTGGATCTGGCCATGATGATCCCACTCAAGAGCAAACCAAACTAATGTCTCAGGCTTAAAAAGACAGGCACCTCCAAAGTCCTCTCTAACGTCTGATCATCAGCAGGTGATTCTACTTTAAGACAATTTTACATAACGTTTATGTACATTTTACAAATTATTTCCACCTCAATATAGTTGAAATGAATATCAAATGTCCACGTTCTGTCCTTACCTTTTCACATGACTGTATGCAGTTATTAAATATTTCAGCCATATTTCACAAAATAAGTGACTTTTAAAACCAACATAAAACTCAGCAACTTCAGTCAACAACACACAGGCTGAGTCCTTCTGCCTCAAGTGTACCTGTCTTGTCTCATCTGCAGATCACGTACCTGAGCCTGAAGATGTCTGTAATTATGCTCAGTTATGTTGACTCAGCAAAAGTATTCAAATTTAACACGGCGATCCATATGCCTTTGCACCGCGCTTAGTGTAAGAAGCTGCTAAATGATTTTAAGCTTGATGAAGCTCCTGTTCTCAAAGGAAATGCGAATATGCAGTTTACTCGAACAGCTTGGAGATCTCCTTAATTGGCTGGTTTTAAATATTAATGGCATTATCAGCGCTTTCAAAAATCCTTGATGCTAACTCAGCCTCCAGGGCAGATGCTTCTCCGCAAATCCAGCGGAGAACTCACCTTCCCAGGAACACGCATTTTCACACTGTATCTTCCTGCCATAATCCTATACGATCAAACACACATCTGCTCTGACCTTCACAGTGTTTTCAAACAGCTGCCGTGCGACACAGATGAGATTGTAATGCACGTCTTTGGAAAATCTGAACGGCATTTAAAGACATATAAATAACACTCTGAGAGACACATAGAGGGAGAAATGGGTGGCATTATAGTAAGAGAATCAATAATGTAACAGCAACAGATGGTGGTAGAAGAAATGAGTGGAAGATAAACTGTGAGGAGGATTTAAGAGATGTAAGTGAAGTGTATAAGGGTTTTAAGATATACACTGTCACACTGTCAAGCATGAAACTTGGTGGGTAGGTTTCACATGGTGACCTACCTGACTGACTACTTTAGGTCATCCTGTTGCTCATGTGAGGTCAAGAGGGGTCGCATCGTAGGGCTCTGGGAAGTGAGACAGTTTTATCAACACAGTGGACACAATACCAGTTGAGAAGATACCACACACTGTTGGCAGCAGTAGATAAAGGAGAGCAGCAGCGACATGAAGGATCAAAGTGACCCAAAAGCCATGATTTAGTCATTCAGTGAGAATTGATGCTCCTCATGATTCATCCTGTTAGTGCAGCACTCTTGACAGATGGCTACACAGTGCAGGACTGCATGCAAGCAGACCATTACGACGACTGTCCTTAACACCACGTCAACATCCTCAAAGACTGTGATACCTGACTGTCATGGAGTCCCTCAGAAAGGAAGCGGGTCATCTTCAGCGATGAGTCCAACTTTGACTCGGTGGAGATGACCAACGAATCTGGAAGTGGAGGCACCATGGTCAGCACCAAAATCAGTGGTTTGTTGACGTCCAGACACATGGTAAGAATTTGATGAAGGTAAAGTTTCTTTCATTCTGTGTATGAACTGTGTTAATAACTCTAAAATATTCAGTAATTATTTTGGGGTAAAATAATGGTGAATTCCAGACTGTCTTCATAATTTACACTGAGATTTCCAACAGGCTCTGGCTGTAAACTGGGTCAGTGTTTGATAAAACTCTACAGCCCAGTGGAACTAATTGGGTACTATAGTTTAATTGGGTCCTTACCATTTTCAGATTTACTTTCTTCTGTAAATGGGTGAAAAGTTTGAATTTCGAGGCCCCATCTGGGTGGAGATACACATTATTATTATTATACACCTATTATACCTATCTGCTTATCCCACAACCCATCTGGAGTTTCAGTGTTGACTGTCTTTATACTGTACCAAAGGTATTTATACAGACTCTCAAAAAGAAAGAAAGGATTAGTCCTTAGTCACTTCACCAGACGGATATCATTGGCCCCTACATGGACAAGTATCCTCAAATATTTCCTGGCTAGTTTCAATAGAATCTCCTTTAAACAGGCTCCTCAGCGGGTGCTTCGCTGAGCGGGGGGAACTGTTTGACACCTGAACAGCAGTGTTTGGCTTCCTTAGATTTGGTCTTAGCCAAAAACATCCCACAAAACTTGCCCCGAGTGAAGGTTTATGGTCTGAGGAGGTCAGAAACTGCCCACATTTACTGCAAACTATGATTTGAGGCTGTGATGAGATCGGGTGGATGCGTGCAGGACCACAGGTAAGCACATTTAAACACATTGTTTTGCCTGACTGACTGGGGACCGGAGGATTTATTACATAGCTAATTAAACAGAAAACTGTGCAGAGCTGTATTTTGTCTTGTGTGGAACTTTACTCTCGGGTATTAGAACATAAGCTTCCTCACGCCGGTCTCTGCCGAGGCTGGAAAAAGGGAATTAAGTAGACAATTAGGGAATGAAGAACAGGTGTGCAGAATCAGCCGATTATGCGGACGCTCCCTACAGGTTCGGTCCCGTGTTGGAACACACTTCTGTCTATTACACACATCATCCTTTCATTTCAGCCTTGTCATTCTACAAAGACGAGCAAAGCCCCACTGTGAAGTACAGCTGTGCAGCCATAATTCACATCATACTGCAAACACAGTGTTTCCCCACCAAGTTTAACTTCCCCGAGAAGCTCTCGTCCTTAAACTTCAGGCTTATTATTCAGTTATTAATCTTAAGCCTAATTATCCAGTAACCACAACCAATTACTCCAAAAATGGTGGAACTATTAGAGGTGTAAACGTCTGACATTATAAATGAATCGCAATTAAGAATCTTTAAGAGGTGATTTATCTCACATTTGACCATTCAGCTATAAAAACAATCAACTCATTATTCACTTAAACGTTCTAAAAGTATTAATAGGAGACAGTCACACATAAGATACTCTCACTTTCAGGAGATACCAGAATACTCTCATTTGTCTTGATTTGACATGTAAAAAATCACAGAATTATGAAGGACTAAAAAAATTACCTTAGACATTGGAAACTGATCATCCCGAGTATTTTTATAGCTGAACTATTTGTAATAATTCAAAATAAATGTATATTTAGAGAGAGAGAGAGAGAGAGAGAGAGAGAGAGAGAGAATGAGAGAGAGAGAATGAGAGAGAGAGAGAGAATGAGAGAGAGAGAGAGAGAGAGAGAGAGAATGAGAGAGAGAGAATGAGAGAGAGAGAGAATGAGAGAGAGAGAGAGAGAGAGAGACAGAGAGAGAATGAGAGAGAGAGAGAGAGAATGAGAGAGAGAGAGAGAGAGAGAGAGAGAGAGAGAGAGAGAGAGAGAGACCGTACTTGTCCAAACAATTTTCCAAACAGATGTCAGTATAAATTAGTTTTTAAACCTGTTATGTCTTGTTTTCTGTTTCATGCAATTTCTGATAAAATACTACACACATCTGTTTTCTATAAGATAAACATTGCCGTATAAAATGTACAGAACTATTTTTATACTGTTAAAGTTAAAATTTCATTATTCAAAATAAACATCCAAAATGTGCACAGTGGCAACATCAGGACTTCAACACTTCATTATAAAAGGCACATTTTATATGTTTATATGTATATTTATGTGTATATTTATATGTATATTTATGTATATATGTACATCTATTTGTTTTTGTTTATTTTTGTTATATATTATTAGAATCTTCAAATGTGAATAAATATCGAATCAGCAGGGGCATCGTCTGGTCTGGGCTTCCAGTGATTTATATTATATCCCAGTAGAACAAAACGAACCCTGAGAAATCCTCAGCCACTTCCAGCCACTTCCAGCCACTTCCAGCTCCTTCAGGAGGATACGGTGTCTTTCCCCCACATGTCCTGAGTCTTCCCTGCGGTCCAGGAGGCATTCGGACCAGACACATAAACCAGTCCAGCTGGCTGCTCTCGACATGCAGGAGCAGCAGCTCTACTGCTAAGCCCCTCCTCAGCCTCATCTCTAAGTCCAGTTGGAAGAACCTGCTTCAGTAGCCGGGGATCTAAGCACCGTGGCCTTCAGCCGATACCCGATCCACAGTGCACAGTTCTTTTTGGGCTACTTTGAGAGAAATCGATTCCACGAGGAACATGGTTTCACTCAAGTCTTATATAACTGTTAAATAACTCGCATTTTGGAAAACGACACTAAATCACACTGTTCCATGTTTTGAAACAGTGTGGTTCAGGCACCTGAAGAAGCCTCTCTTGGGATCAATGAAGTCACAATCTAGGCTTTATCGACAAACTTCACAATGTGGGATGAGCACGTCACCGCTTTCATTTCTTAAAAGGGAGATTTTCCGAGGCTGTCCTCTCTATGGCTCGGATAATGGCTGGGAAAATAGTTTCTGCTTGTATCACAGTTTAAGCGACGCCTGAGCCAGCAGAGCCTTAATGGTATAAACATATCAACAGTGACAGGCGGAGAAATGGAGATCTGTAATGAATACGCAGTAGAAACGCTCAAACGGGGGGTGGGCCGAACTCTTTCTCATCCATTGTCAAACGACATTGATTGAGTAGATCATATGGCCACAAACAAGATTGAGTAGGGCCAATAAATTACTTCGAAAAATGGCGGTGTCAGAGCGGTTTGCCAAAAACAAATTCCTCCCTCTATGAAGCTCCATTAGCTGACAGTTAATGAGCACTTGATGACAAATAAGCAGCTACAGCTTTCAGTCATAATACTTACTTCACAGGACGGCAGGAGATGACTGAGCGACTGTCTCTTTAAGCCATTTTGAATGGCATATTTATGGATGACAGTTCTTAGACCCCCCACATAAACACCACCAACCACTGGAATGAGGCTATCAGCGGTTAAACGCTGTCTTATTCAGACGGAAAATGCTTTTTGATCAACCTTCATACGAGCTGTTTGGATAAAACCTGCCTGTTTGTTTATTATTACTGCTATTATTATTAATATTATCAATATCCTGACATTATCTTCATCATCATCATCATCATCATCATCATCAACATCATCAACATTTCATTCAAACTGCTTATATGAAATAATATATATTTATAAAATAGTACAAATATAAATGTAAAAGGTTTTAAAGTAATAAATTCAGATCAATTATAAACAGCAGTTGTTTATAAGTGTTCAATTAAAACGATCAATTAGTAAACAAGCAACAGTAAGTCAAAGAAATTAGTAATCAACGCAAGTACGACACCAGGCAGTGGGGAGTTCCCAGGATGCAGTGGACAGTATCTAATGAAGGACAACCAGTGAAGTGATGACAAGGTCATGGGTCCCAAGGTTCATTAATGCACCTCACAGCTTCCAGGATCTGCTGTAACATTGGTGTTTGTGCAGATGCCACAGAACACATTCAGAGGCCTTGGAGAATCCATGTCTGGACAGAGCAGAACTGTTCGGGCCTGAACAGTATCAACAGGTTGGTGTTGTCTTCTTATGGCTGGAGCAGCTCACGGAGGAAATGTATTACTATTCAATATCAAAGGTGTATAATATTCTATAAAATCATATTCAGATTTATAATTTACATCCAGCTCTCCAGAAATCCATACATATTATTAACAAGAAATAGCCAATTAGTATCGTGAGCTGCATGAAGATGAGAGCTGGAAGTTGGTTCTGCAGTGTCGGCTGATTGGCACAGAGTTCAGTGCTTTCAATATCTACACATTTATTGCTGACAAATTCCAATCCAAATCCTCAGACTGCTTTGCTGCAGTAGCTAAATCCGATTGCATATTTGCTAGATGTGAATCCATATTTATGACACACCAATCCCAGTTATTTGCAGAACACGTCCTTGCCAAAACGGCTCACGGTATTATTTTCTCATTTGGAATGATTTGAGCGAGCCAGTTTCAGTATCTAATCACTATCTTCCCAACAAAAGCAGCTTGGAGCGGAAAGATACACCACGGAACGTGAGTGGAAGCTTTGTGTTCCTTAAAGCGAACCTTTCACCATGAACTGCAACACGACACGATGAGCGATCAATAAACGCAATCGTGGAAAAACGGATCCGGAAAAAAAATCAAATGTATAGGAGACAGTCACACGTTTTGATCATAAACTGAACTTACACCTACAATTATGTCTTTTTTTGCTTATAAAGACTAAAATACACTTTTCATCTCAGAAATCCAGTAAGAAATTCATCATCCAGAGTGTTTTTGAGTGAAACAACATATTTATAACAATAAGTTCTATATTAACTTTGTTGTATTTTCAGAAGAAACAAAAAGAAAGAGTCACATTTTCATCTATAATTCAATATCTGAATCAGTGGCCATCAGCCCCGCCCCCTCTCTCTGATCAGTCAGAGTCTGTATGCAGGTTGATCATCAGCCCCGCCCCCTCTCTCTGATCAGTCAGAGTCTGTATGCAGGTTGATCATGTACTAACTAATCACACAACCATGAGATGTTTGTTATGATCATCTCTGTAGGAGTTATGAAGCCTAGAATACAACATGTAACTGCCTGCAAAGAATCTCGGGTTCTAAGAGTTCAGTTTCACGCCTAATGAGAACTCATTACATATTTGTAATAAGCTTAAGCAATTACAGTACAATATGTGATAGGTGTACATTTAACAGGCTTAGGCTTTAATAAGGGGTCTTCGTAAATCCAGGGATTAAGGAAATGCAGTGGTGTCAGTTTCTGTTGATGGAAAAGTGCTGGAGAAGAGTCCCGTCCCAGCAGGTGCTGAAGATAAAGGGCTGCCGTCTGGGATGTGGGTTCTCTACCATGTCAGTGTCGATGCCGTGCTGAGCAAAGTGAATTTTATTATTATTATTATTATTATTATTATTATTATTATTATTATTATTAGCATTATTAGCATTTAACAATGGTACAGTGCATTGTCCTGCTGAAATATCCATTCATTGTCCATGACATACATGAAGGACTGCAAATGGTCACCTTGTTGAAAGCTGGGGTCCATGGCTTAATGGGGTTTGCACCACATACAACCCTGACCATCAGCCCCAGTCTTATCTGGCTGTATCTGGGGTCAGTGATCATCTGATTTCCTGCCAAACTGCTCCTTTAAAGACTGAACATCTTCAGCTCTCCGAGCAGTGTCCATCGATGTTCTGCTCACATATCTCTCAGGAAAACACTTCTGAAAGGCGAGGAGTAGGTTTCCCCTCTAATGAACCGGACTTGTGTCACTTGCAAAACAAGCAGTCGTTATGGACTGCTGTGGCCACTGGCGCAGATGGTGCTGGACTCGGGGCCTGCACCACAAAGCTGGCTTGTTTACGAGGATGTGAGGCGGGCTGTCGGATCTTACGCTGCACTTGCCAGAAAGGTCGCACACACAGACTGACTGTTTGGACGAGGTGTAATGATTCATTACCCACTCTCACACTCACTCTCACACTCACTCTCACTCTTACTCTCGTTGCATCACACTCTCAGATCTGTTGCACTTTCTGAAATGGGAACAGGTGAATAATCTAAAAATGACAGCAGTACGATACATACAGTCCATGGAGAAAAATACTGGGACCTTCTCTTAGATTGTTTCTTCTGAATTCAATGTTATTAGATTATCCTGCTTTTGTTGGAGTAAGCGTCTCTACTTTGTAGCGAACAAGCACAGCATTTGAGCAGAAGAACCTCATAGCAGCTGTGAATCGTGGTGGTGGGAGTGTGATGGTCTGGAGCTACTCTGCTGCAGCAGGGTGTGGAGATCTCTCCTTCATAGAAACCACTATGAGATCTTTATTGTATCAGAGGGGGTTTGAGGAGAACATAAGAGCGTCTGTACAAAGCCTGACGCTGAAACATCACAGAGCTGAAAGAATTCCACATGGAGGAGTGGGAACGTCGTTCTTCCGGTCGATGTCAGATTTCCAGTTGTGGCTTAGAAGACCGAACCATCAATAACCATTGATTATTCAATATTGATAGTTAGTGAGCATTTGGTCGATAATACTCCACGTCTTCCCTGATATTGAATTTTGTTACTGAGATTTAGTCGTTAGTGTCCGTCCTGCCGATGAGTTCCGCTCGTAATGACTGGAAAAGGGCGTTCTCTGTTCCAGTCAGGCTCCTTTTGTCCAGTACATTAATAGCCAGGCTTGGAGGATGTGAGTGTCAGAGCGAGAAGTCGGGTCTTCAAAAGTGTGTCATTCCTGCCATTATACAAAGACTTGCACAATAACCCAGCGCTGAAACCCACTGCAGATAATAACTTGATCATATTTATATGATAACCTCTCCCATGAATAGACCTAATTCTTCATAACAGAACCAAAGCAGGCCATTAACTTTCCACACATCAGCATGTTCACTGGTCTGTTTTCAGCTTCTTCTGCTGCAGACATGATTACCTGCGTCGGCTTCACAACAACCTTGTGTTTTACTGTTTGTGTCTCTCAGGTTTATGATGTTTTAGGTAAACAGTTCAATACAGCAAAGCAATGACGTTTAGCACAGACATGAGCACCGCTGTTACTCGCTCTGTTTAAAAAGCCACAATGTTTATAAATGTGTACTGACAGGTGGGTGTAACGGAGACGGCAAACACTGTAAATGAGACGACAGGATCCTGACAGTCTGTGCAACATAAAGTGGAAATCTAAACAAAGCTTACATTATAAAAACCAGGGAAGTGCATGAACTAATATCTCCTATTCTAGTGTATAGGAGTGTTTATTGAGGTGTTTATGGACTAATATCTCCTATTCTAGTGTATAGGAGTGTTTATTGGGGTGTTTATGGACTAATATCTCCTATTCTAGCGTAGAGGAGTGTTTATTGAGGTGTTTATGGACTAATATCTCCTATTCTAGCGTATAGGAGTGTTTATGAAGGTGTTTGTGGACTAATGTCTCCTATTCTAGTGTATAAGAGTGTTTATTGGGGTGTTTATGGACTAATATCTCCTATTCTAGTGTATAAGAGTGTTTATTGAGGTGTTTATGGACTAATATCTCCTATTCTAGTGTATAGGAGTGTTTATTGGGGTGTTCATGGACTAATATCTCCTATTCTAGCGTATAGGAGTGTTTATTGGGGTGTTCATGGACTAATATCTCCTATTCTAGTGTGTAGGAGTGTTTATTGGGGTGTTTATGGACTAATATCTCCTATTCTAGCGTATAGGAGTGTTTATTGGGGTGTTTATGGACTAATATCTCCTATTCTAGCATTTAGGTGAGCATGGGGTGCTACCATCTATAAGACATTGTGGAGGTTGTTTATGGGTTAATATCTCCTAATAACAAGCACAAAGGCGTGCAAATGCAGTTTGGCCTTGAAGCAGATCTGAATGGGTTAACGCACTAAGGCTGAAGGGGGATGCCGGAGCTGCCGGCCCACTCATTATTGCTCTGCAGTAACATACGTAGGCCTTGTTCACTCCAACAAAAGCATCGGAAGAGTTTTAATTGGCCACTGCGTAGGAGAGCACGCTGGGTAGCAGAGGCACCGTGGGCTGCAGCCGGAGCTGCAGTGGGAACCAGGGGCATTCCGGGAAGAGGAGGCAGTGCAGATGACACCACTGACAAGAGCAAGTGCGGCCTACATACCTCCAAAATGGTGCAGCCATTGAGTGGGTACGGATGTTGACAGCTGTTGTGTGATGGAAAGATCTGGGAAGCAGTCATCTAAGCGTGCTTGCATTTGGAATTCTTGTCCTCATCTTCAGGGGAATATTGGTTCTAAATCTATTTTTTAAGATATTGATCTACAAATTATTTCGCAGATGTTCCTGCTGAAATAAGCCTGCCTCAGGAAATGCTGAATGACAGAAAATGCGGAGTAAGTCACTGTAGCTGTCTCCCTTGTTATCCCAGAATATATAATGCGTTTGGCCTCTGAGGAGACGGCGGATTGTGATGAGGCAGCTCAGTGGCTGAAGAAGCTCCAGCTATTATTTGATGCAGTGCCCAGTGAAATGCAGAGTGGGTGTCTTTTAAGCAAAAGCATGCCTTTTAACTACAATTCCATCACACTCGTACAGAAACACCTTTCATCGGAAAACTCGGACTAAGCGCTTTATGGATAACCTTCATTACCTCTTACACAGTTACGCGGTAACTAAAGGGGACATTTGTGACTGAAATTCCAGTCTGACACTGTCAGCACACCAGTCTTCTTCTCTTTGCTGTGGCAACACAAATGAGACCCATGATTGAATTGCACGTCCGCACTCCAGCGTTAATTTCCATGTGGCAGCCTTCAGCAAGGTGGATGTGCTTCTCCATCATGCACCTACTTCATGCTCTTCCTCAACCATTCTGGTTTATGTAACAGAAAGGAATGTGTGAAGATGCCCACACACATTATACACTCACTCGGATTCCTCCCGCACCACCACCCACACCCACACAGTCCCTGATTAACTCTTAGAACCCAAGATGCACGCTTGGCGAGCAGTTACAGGCCGTTTTCTAGGCTGCGTAACTCATCAATCTAATCATTGGAAAGAAATCCTTGCATTTTCAGCTAAAAACACTCTGGATGATCAACTTCAAAGTTGTTTTTAGTTCTTATCAGCAAAATAACATAAAGGTGTAAGTAAACCTTTGATCAAATCATGGTATATATCGTCATTCTGTTCATATTCACACCTCAAATAAAGACAAAGTAGAGCCGAGCAGGATCTCCTGAAAATATCTGCTATCTGTGTCTCCTAGACTATTAGAAATACTTTTCTAATGTTTTGGGGAATAAAAATACATCATACTGCAAAAATATCGCATCAGACTGGAATTGGTTTCTAAAGGTTAACGCTGATGTTTCACCATGTTCATATGAGTGCTCAGAGAACCCACCACACACCAGTGACGACTACATCAGAACCGTTCTTCCACACGTCCAGGCTTTCAGTCCAGCTCGCTTTCTTCTTCTTCCTCACCATGGTTGCGGCGCTTCAAACACAAGCCCCTGTAGTTATCACACTTACTATTTCTACATGCTCTGTGGTCTGTTTGATGTTATTCATGAGGGCTAACTGAAGGTAATACACAGGCTTGAGAGCCACAAGCTCGTTTGAATATTAAAAGCTGTCTGTCATGTCTTGGAAAGCCACGTTTCGGAAAGCCACGTTTCGGAAAGCCACGTTTCGGAAAGCCAGGTTTTCGGAAAGCCACACAGTATATTTGCTGCTTTGGGTACCGTAATGATTTCCATTTACGTGCACACCTTACTGCTTTTCATGTCGCCTTGCTCCTGTGGGTTCTACGCACAAGGACAGAGAGGACAGCAACGGGCTCCTAAGCACTGGTACCACTAATAATGAGTCTAATATCAGTGATGGAGGTGCCCACCATGGTGTCAGAATTAGCCCCTCCTTGAAATCCAAACCCGCACCCAGCATAACGTCCATTAATTTTATCACCAGGTGTACGCCAGCTCTGCAGGTGGGAGTGGTATGGCCATGACGGCTGAGAGAGCATGAAGCACTCACTATACGTGAATGTTCAGAGCGCTGAAGGACCTGCTGAGAGAAACGGAATGCAAATGGTTTCCCTTGACAGTCGGTGGCTGAAATGAGCTATTCATGTTTCCTCGGCGCAAGAAGGGTAATTTGGTCATATTGAATGAAAAACAAAGCAACAGGACATTATCAGCGCTCGCACTGCGGCTGTCAAAATTAACTTTCCATTGTGTCCTTGAAGCGTTGTCATTGAGTAATCTCTTTCAGGAGCTGTGATTGGACGGGTTCGAGGAGCGGAGGAAATGACTGGAAATTAAACCATCTTTATTGCAAAAGGAGTTGAAAGACTAATAAATTCCCGGATTGGACTGGAGGCCACGAAACTCTGCAGAACTCATAACTTCAAACAGCTTGGAGTTTAAAGCCCCAGTCAGAACATCCCGTCTCTCAGAGCCTCGTCCTGTAGCCCTGGCAGGTCGCCTCACCTCACGTTGTCACATCTCGGTTATTGGAGCTGTCTGGACCTTCAACCATTCTAGGGATTCTTATCGCAAAATCCAATCATGCTTTTCTGAAGGATTTTTACATTTAAATGCTCATAATTATTCCACAAGGACCAAGCTTTGGTCAGAGAAAAGCACTAACTGGACTATCTGGACAGCAGGGCTGATATGGACATGCAGCCTGGTATCAGATTTGCACTTTGGGGGGAGTTATAGCTCAGGATCAGAGTAACCTTTAGACATGATACACAAATCATAACACACTACAATCAAATCAAACAATCAAAGTAATTCAGCTCAGACAACAGCTGAAATTCACACAGTCACCTGAATTAAATCCCAGTTTACAATGTAAAGGAGCTTCCAGTGCATGTTTACTGCTCTGTCCACGTGAACACGCTTACAACATGAGCGACCAGCGACCCAAGCATGACGAGGGCAGCCATTGTTCTCAAGGTGATGGAGCTTTCTCCTCTGCTGCTCCTGTTATGTGGGCTCCCTGATAACAGTCTGATCTCTTTTAAATCAGTTCTTTAAACTCTTTAAGCTTCATAAAGATGCTTTGTGCTGTTAATCTTCATTTATGTGCCGCTCTCTCTGTGACTGTCTGATACCCGACATAGTTCTGTCCTTAACTTTTATGCGTCTCTATTATTAATGCATTTTTCTTGTTGTTTATTTCACTCTGTTTCACTTCTCTTTCTCTCATTTATTTACTATCATTATCTAAATGTTTGTACACATCATCATCATCGAGATCTTGAGACGGCAGCAGTGTGTGGACGAGCGTCGTCCTGTTGGAATAGAGCACCGGAGTGTGTGTTCAGAAAAGGTAGAACCACTGGTTGCAGAACCTCGTTAACGTAACGTTGGTCTGTTAAAGTGTCTGTAAGGTAATCAAAGGTGATCTTTTCCTGTAACACAGCTTGGTAACGCCTTGCTCTCCTCACTGTGGTTTTGTAAGCGGCCTATTTAAGCCTATACGAGCCCCTAAACAGAATCCTGACTGAGTGCTGAATTATATAGAGCTACTGGACTCCTGTAGACCAGCTGTGCTCTTATAGCCAGTCTTTTATCTGCTGCTGAACGAACCAAACCGTTTATTTCCATAATGCTGCTCCTCAGAGAAAGCCTCAGGACTCCATTTTCCCCAGTTTAAATGTTCTAACTGTGTGTGTTGGATGTAATCTCCACATGTTATCACAGCATTTCATCAGAAATGAAGAAAACAATCTGCTCATACAGTTTCACGTTTATTTCTACTATCATGCATTAAAGGTTCCTATTCTGCTGATCAGGACAGCAGCAGCTCCAGTTCTGAAGACATTTCCTTCACCTAGTTCTGACTGAGTTCTCTCTGAGTCTGAAATCAGACACAACCCACACTTCAAAAGTTGTCTTCCACATGCTCAGCGCTCAATCCTCAAATTTCCAAAACTTGTGCACTATTTCTTTCAAATCTGACTAAACAGCCCCAAGTAATGCATGGTGTTCATTATTGAAAGACCTTTAGTTATGCACTTATAAAGGTCAGAATGAATGAAGCTTAATTTAAGAAACATTTCAGCTAATCCAACTGAATCATTGCAGCATCTCTGGAACAATACTTGGGCGTCTTGGGTTGATTATGCAGTCAGTCTGTCAAGGCATTCAAAAATAATTGCCTGCCTAAAGAAGCATGTCTTATCACTGATCAACATTCTAGTCTTGCCAGGCTTGAGAAGAAACTCGGACTACAGCTCTCAGAACAGATTGGCTTCACACCATTTTTGATGTCCAGGCCCTTTCCAAAGAGTTTGGTGCTCAACAACTGATAGGACTCATCTGCAGAGGTTTGCCTTCATGTCATTTACTGTACCATGTGTAACTCCTAGTGGTTGAATGTGCAAATCACTGCACTCTCCGCTTTCGCTGTTTACATCGTAGTACATTTAATAATATTGTCTGACAAGGTCTGATTAGGGTGTAAAGTGCTCCCCTCAATGCCCTATAAATGGCTCTCAGGGGCTACTTTTGTGTAGCATACGTTCTGAGGAGAGATTGTTCACTGCTAGACGTGCTTCCACGACACATTTGAAGACATTGAAGGCACCAGATTTATCACCAATCGACGATTTATGGGATTCGCTGAACACCAGCTTTTGTAACATA
Source organism: Acestrorhynchus altus (assembly GCA_034509495.1). Taxonomy (NCBI): domain Eukaryota; kingdom Metazoa; phylum Chordata; class Actinopteri; order Characiformes; family Acestrorhynchidae; genus Acestrorhynchus; species Acestrorhynchus altus. Next base: position 1,019,034 of record CM067512.1, on the reverse strand, counting down.
TGAGTGTTCAGGATCCGACTGTATCTCATCTTGTATCCAGACTAGAGGCCACAAACGGAACTACAGCCTCCTGGCAATTGTACAGATCTCCCTTCTCCCTTCACTTTCACTCTTCCATTCCATTCCAACAACCCTTCACACAACAGCTTCTTGGAGCGTTGTTTTGTCTTTATGAACCCCGCACACCCTTCATATCACTGATAGAATCACTTCCACAGCACTGGAGATCCGTGATATCACCCAAATTCCACTGAATGGAAATTAAGTGGATTTATAAGCGTTTTATGAAGGTCTTGTGTTCAGTGACTGCGGCTGCACTAGGAACCCCAGTAAGTGAGGCGAAATCTTATTTCCGGGACACCAGAGTGAAACTAACAGGATTTGCCTAGTCCTCATTCCAATCCCTTTACCTGCCCTCCACTCTTCTTCATCCTCAAGATGAAAATGCCACCTTTGCGGTCGTGCAGGAGATGTTAAATGTGCTCTACTGTATTGATCGCATTCAGGAATAAAACTGGCCATTTCCACACACATTCCAAAGTCATTGTGACCAACTAACCATTAGAAGCTGCAGTGATACCAGAAGACAAAAGTTTAATGTAGTTTGATGTCTCCTTTGAGCTCATAAAAATGCACTATATGGACAAAGTATTTGGACGCCTGCTCATTCAATGTTTCTTCTGAAATCAAGGGTTCTAAATAAAAGACAATCCTGCTTTTGTTACTCAACTGTCTCTACTGTCCAGAGACCTTCTACTAGATTCTGAGGAGTCCGTTACATTAGTCAGGTCAGGATTTTGGAAGATCAACACCCTTCCTCATCATCAACTCCAACTTGGAAAATACTGCTCAATGCTGGGGGTTTTATACCCCTTTGCCATATCTGCTCTAGATAGTCTGATTTTATTGACAGTGCTTCTCTACATGGACAAGACAAGCTGTGTGTGCATTTGCACATCCGTGCCAGCAATGGGTGCAGAAAGTCTACACTTGCAAGGGTTAACTTATTGATCCATGTCCACCAGAAGCTGCATTGATCTGTTGACATCCAAACAGCTTGTATCAGTAGATCAGAAGATGTTGTGGCTGATGCAATAAGATCTTCACAACAATCTTTCAACATTAAGTGTAAAACCTCAAAAGCGTAGATTACGTAGCATTTATCCCCTAAAAAAACAGCTTTTAAAATCAGATTGTAATCTCTCAGCTTGTTCAGAAATGCATGTGTAAAACATGTTCCATTTCTTGACTGCAGGGGGAGGCCAGGAGCAAGGATTCTTGCACAATGTCGCTTCAAACCGATGTATTTCATAATGGTTAAACTCCAGTCTGACAGTGCTTCTCGATGCCTTTCAGATCATGTGATTAATTCTGGGCCTGGTGGGATTTTTGTGTTTCTTAACACATTCCTGCCGGCCGTTACACTTTTGGGTGGGACGTTGCAGACACTGTATGTGTGTAAGCGGAAAGAAAACCTGGCTGCTCTTCATACGCCGGGCACTGAGGGGGAGGACAGCAGGCCTTCCTCTCCTCACATCCCATGCCAGGGCTGCGTCTGCTCATTCTGTCCGGCTCGTCTGGACTCGCCTGCCCACAAACGTCTCCATTCCTGCGAGTCCCACGCCGTCTCGGTGCTGAGTTGCGCTTTTCCTTTGGCTACTAGGAGGCGCTGTAGGAGGCTCAGGATAGTGCCCCAGGCAGGAGGCATATATCTGCAGCCCAGCACGGCCACACTTCTCCACAGGTTTAAACCGATAACTCTGGACCAACAGTTTCAGGAGGGACGTTTATGCTTTCAGAGTGCGGTGGACGGCACTGTGAGTGCTATATGTTTGATATTTTATCTATTTTTTTAATATTTTAATATAATGATAATATAATATAATAAACATTATATATGCTTTTATTATTTATAGACAAATACGATAATAATTTAATAAACGGTACTGGTGAGATTGCTGATTCCCGTCCCATAGCAGTCAGACTGGGATTGTAATATGAAGATGTAATGACTATCTCCAAAACTGGATGTTATTCAATACTGTAAACAGGTTCCTTTATAAACCAGTCTCAGAACGGATCACTGGAGTAGATCCCAGTATGAACGTCGGAGCCAGCAGTGATAGTATTCCAGCTTTCGGCGGTCGGGTCGTTTGGATCAGTGCTGTTAATAGATGATCATTCATCCAAAGATCAGGCTCTGGTGTCCTTGCTGAGCTTGTCTCGGTATCATATCTCCTCACTCTGCCTCCGTTTTTTTTAGTTTAATTGCTTTTAATGCTACAAAAGATGATTCCGCTGCACACTAAAGACGCACGACTGACAGAGACCGGTTGCCTCAGGCTGGAGTTTGGAATTGATTAGTGGTAAATATTGTTGACACCAAATAAACAAGCTGTTTGGAGACGCTCGCCCTTAACGATGTACACAAAGCCATTTATTGGCCATTATAAAATACTCCTGGTGGGCATCAGCAGACCCTCTCTTTGCTTTCATGACAGCATGGCAGTCTGCTTGGGCACCGTGGGCATGGCATCCATCTCCCCTTTAACTCGCATTCATAATTACAGACTTGTGGCTCCAAGCGTGATGGCACTGAAGGTCCACTAAGAGGCAATGAAGAAGGGGAGGAGCCCAATCAGAAAGCACTGATAAGAAGAAAGGGTTGAACTCCAGAGAGACAGGAGAGTGATTGAGAAGTAAGCACCGGTCCCATTTCCAATCACAGCGCTCACATCAAAGGCCCTGCGAAAACAAGTATCTCCCTGGCCAAATAAGCCGACAACATCAACAGTAAATAATGTGCGACAGGCAGTCGCGAGCCTCTGAGCTTCTCTCGGTGCTTCGTTTGAAGTTGCGGTGTTATTGTCTATGGTTGTGAGGTGATTAATTGTTGGAGTGCCTCAGAAAGCCTCGCCGTGTTTGTGCAATTACTCAATTGTGCATCAGACTTTTTCCTCAGTCGGTTTAATTGCGCCGTTAGAAAAGACGTTAATGATGACTGAATTTATATTTACAGACCGTCTCATCTGTCATCTGTACACACGCCAAACTAAGTCCACGCGATATTGACATTTTAAGTGAAATCACTAATTGAAGCATGAAAATCAAACAAAAGCAGACTTTAGGAGGAAAAGAGAGAATGTTTTTATTTCATCACTATTAGACTCACTGTGAGAACGTTGAAGTTACTGGACAAACGGTTGGGTTTTCCAGGTCCAGCACCTGAAAATCCGTCCCAGGAGGTTGTTCCAACTGCATTGCGAGGACGTGTATTGAACAATAACAATATCAACCACCTACCAACACTTTAGTAACCAACATCTATACCTTAGCAACACCTTAGTAACCAACAGCTATAGCATAGCCACGCCTTAACAACCCCTTAGCAACACCTCAGCAACCAACACCAGTATCACAGCTGAAATCACAGTAACTGTGACCGAACCTGTCTTAGGCTGTAATATGTGTCATATAATACAATACAAACGAATCCTCCGTCAGACTAACAAGGTGTCGCTCATATCAGATGTTGGAGAAGAAGGTAGGATGATGTTCCTTCACTGACAGGTTTAAGAAAACAGAAAATGAACCTTTTTCTTTTTAATTAATCACAGCTGACACCAGACTAATCAAGCAATTAAAACTCGATTAACGTTTTAGTGTAAAATAAACAACAACATTCAAATCCACCCATTAAAAAAGACACAGCGACACAACGACCCTCCATGAAAGTGTTCCGTTTAGTCACCTTTACTCGTTCCATCCTCACACTGACACCACCATCAATATCCGTCCAGATTTCATAGGGGGGGGGGGGGGGGTCCCTCTATCTCTGTTCTATTAAAGTCGGACTAATTAAATTTCACAAAGAGCAGCAATATAAGAGGCTTTCATAGAAGACCTACATATTAATATGACCTTGATAGCATTTCTTTAATCACATTTTATGCAGCCGTTAATTAATGAAGACAAAGAGTTTTCTGCAAGTGATACAAAGGGGAGACAGTGATTTGCGGGAGTGTGTCGATGGAAATCACTCCATTTACCCCGCAAAACGTGAACACAAGTCCTGGTGTTAATTTGGGTCTAATGGAACAGGAAGGCTGAAAAAACAGCACATGTATTTTACATGTCATAAAAGATTGGCCCAGATTGGCAGCGTGATCAGTGGAGGACATAAAAGCCTTTTAGAATATAGCATTAAAGTCATTTCCCTGCCTTTCAATGGTGTAATTCCACATCACAATGTCCACGGAGACATATTATATACTGCTTTATATACTTAGTCCTGTGAAAAAGTTTGGAACCCCTCTGTCCTAATAGCTGGCATCTCCGTCTTTGGCTAAATAATATCAGTTAGATGTTTCCTATGACCATCTACCATCTCTGACATCGACCCCAAACCATCACACCTCCACCACCATGCTTCGCAGCTGGTATGAGGTTCTTGTGCTCAAATGCTGTGTTTGGTTTGTGTCAAACATGTCTTCTGTTACTGTGTCCCAATCATCCAGCTTTGAATTAATCTGTCCAAACACATTATTCCAGAAGTCCTGCTCTTTGTCTAGATGTTCTCTGGAGAACCTTAGTCTTGCTCTGATGTTTTTTGACAGTAAGGGTTCCCTCATTCCTTAAACTCCTCCATGAAGATCAAATTTTGTCTCTTTCTTGAAGCTGCACTTTGACATCAGTCGTGGTCTTCTTAGGATCTTCTGAGATCATTCGTTACTTCTTTACTGTTGTGGCTGATGGTGTATTTTTTTGAACTCATATTAAGGAATCTTTAACTTCTGTTACATTCGATGGAAATGAAATCAAGCTGGGCTGTTTGATTTGGACGGAACGTGGACGATGTACTGCAGTGAGGACTGAAATGATGAACTGAGGACCAGTTGTTTGGTCGTTCTCCTCTACAGTCTCAGCCAATAGCACCAGTACCAACAGTGGGGGCAGAGAGCTCAAGACGCAACACACAAGACAGGTCTTCGACCTCGGAGCACCAGCAGACAGGTGATAAGCCCTGTAAGAGAGTCGCAACCCAGCTGGTCCGTGACCCAGCCGGTCCGTCTGACCTCTCCAAGTCAAGGCCCTGTCCGTCAAACTGCACGAAGCGTCTCTTGACAGCTTCCTGATGGCTTTAAGCCGAGAGTGTGACACCAGTGCAGATTCACACCACAACACTTCACATCCCTCCATCCCCAGAGACACGAAGAAACACACTACAGGCTTGTCCATCTGTAAGCTCCCTCAATCGCTTCACATCCATTCATGCCTTTTTCTCAGTAGCTTATACACCAATCAGCCATAACATTATGACCAACTCCTTGTACACTCAAACTCCATCCTATCAGCTCCTCTGATCACACAGGAGCACGTTGTAGTTCTATAATTACAGACTGTAGTTCATCTGTTTCTCTTTATTTCACCCTGATCTTCAACGGTCAGGACCCTGCTGTGTCTGATCTATAGCCATGACCCAAACCATGACCCGCCACACCAGTATGGAACCAGTACCAGCCTGCACAGTGCACTGTGACTTCGTGAGGTCTGCACTGCACACAACCGTGACTCATTAGACTACACCACGTTACCCATGATAACAGAGGCCATCTGGTAGGACTTCTGCTCCCATATCCCATGGAACCTAAAGAACTCCGGTCGGATTCCCGACTCCTCGCCATCACTCACAAGATACCTCACTACTTATTTATATGTTAGGAGACAGGGATTCTCATGATGTATGCAGGTCCTATACAGCTTTCAGCACATCTTTACCATACCATACATCTCTCTCTCTCTCTCTCTCTCTCTCTCTCTCTCTCTCTCTCTCTCTCTCTCTCTCTCTTTCTCTCTCTCTCCTGAACACCTAAACATGGGCATTCTATTTATGTCAACAGCCGTCCCACTCCCAGTTATCAGCGAACTGACTGTTTGCGCTGGCTGAGGAGCTGTCACACACAGAAAATCCATACTCGATTTGCTTGATTCTAATCACTATCGGCTCTCATCTGTTCCGACTCCAGCGGTGAGCCGGGAGAGGCCGGGCTGGCGTCGCAGAGTGAAAACTGTTTATCTGCTCTCAGGAAGAGAAAACTTGTTATTCCACCACTGGGTTCCCGGCCGTTTAGTCAATGAGTGCTATCAGATCCACCCGTGTGATGTCCTTTAGAGGGGGAAAAACATGGCCTTTGCAGGGGTGCATCTTCATTTGTTAGCTGTCTTTCAGCGTAAACAGGAAAGGTCAGAGTGGACGGCTATAAAGGCAGTGGCCTATGGAAATGGGCAACACAGATGGGGAGGAAGACCAGGGAGCTGTTTGGAGGAGGCATTAAAAAAAGCTTCATTTGGAGGTCCATGCTTCAGTTCCCGAGTTGTGTAGCTACAGAATATAAACATATATAGGCTATAGAAGGTTGTCATGAGGGGTTCTAGAGGTTCCTATTGGTGTCCTGTGATAATCCATCCCATGCAGCTTGAATGGGTGGACTGTTGATAGAGCATCCAATAGCATCTCACATATTTTCTATAAGGGATAGGTCATAGCATGGCAGGCATTAGGTTCGTAAGATCACTGGTCACTGGTCCAGGCCTTCTTCTATCCACTGTGGCCAAGTACAGGATCGGGTCCCTTCAAATGAGGTATTTACGTTTGGATGACAGTTCAAAGTGACCTGAATGCAGAATTAAGGAGGACATAATTACTGCATCGCTGCTGGAAAGGAAGCGGTCAGATTCCTTCTGACGGCTGAGTCAAAGCTATACTTTGTTAACTGTCACCTTTAACCTTACAAAGATCTACAGTCTGTATTAAGCACACACACACACACACACACACACACACACACACACACACACACACACACACACACACACACTGTCACTATCACTCTCTGGTATAAGGATTCCGCTCACGGCCAGTACTGGGTGAGGCCATATGATTAATGAGTTCAGACGGGACAATCAGGGAATTTAAATAAGGTTGTTGGGTCCCATTAAACAAATGGGCAGATTTTCAACATGAGTATGTAGAGCTCTTTACTCAAACCCTCGAATCCTTCATTAGGAACTCAAGTTTATGCCACGAGCACAACCGAACAGCATTTTCCTAGTGGCAAGAAAGAGAAAGGGAATGAAAGGGAAACACGAGAGACCACTAATGTGAGCCTTTTCACCAGAGACACAGATTCCACACCACCATGCAAATACATCAGTTCGTCTGTGGAAGAATGTAAACAGCCTCAATACTGAACCATGTACAAAATAAATAATGTGGAGAGACTATATTTACATATTTACTACAAAATAAGAGTCAGTTTAAAGCACATTACACTCAGGTTTATATTATATATATAGCCTTTCTAAAGGTAGGCCAGTATTGAACATATTATTATTATTATTATTATTATTATTATTATTATTATTATTATTACACAGATGGAATCAACGACAATGGACAAGTTTTTTGTCTCAACAGCGATCAATTTATATACCAGTTCTATATGATGCCAGATCACTGCTGGTCTTCATTAAAGACACTTTAATAGAAAACTGTTACGCTCGTCCACACACTGCTGCCATCTCGAGATCTTGTCCTGAAGACACAGATACTACGCTGTGGTCGGTCTCATCTCCAGACCTGTCCCTGACTGAAAATGTGTGGACGCTATTGGACGCTCTATCAACACTCCACCCCTACCACACCATCTGCAGAACTGAGTGAGAACATTCAAGCTGCATGGGATGGATCATCACAGGACACCATTAGGAACCTCTACACCTCCATTCAGAGACGTCTGGCGTGTTGCGTTAAACCCGACGCTGTCCTGAGAGACACCACTTCTGTATGAGTAGATCAATAAATATTGATCAGATCAGACTACAGTTATCATCAGTTATTTATCCTGATCATCTTCATCTACCTTCTAGAACTGCAGTCCCACACGTCCTTCATAAATACACTATGGACATTTGGTTTCTTCTAGATAGGTTCTTCTGTTAATACGTGTGGCTCCTAATACAATCAAACACATTGAATCTACTGTACATAGAGTGAACTGTCTTCGTTAGGCTGGAATGTGTCTTCATTTATATTTACACCCAAACCACTGTTTTTCACAGCTTTGATGAATCCCCCAGGAGACCCCATCCTCAGCTCCCTCCCATCAAACATATGCTCACGTTGGATTATCGTGATTGTTTACGAGACTCTGTGCTGTCATCTCCTGATTTGTCTGATGAAACACTGAGCTTGTTGAAGCAAACTAGAGTTTCCATTTTCATTTGTTCGTTAATGATACGTTGACACCATCCACAATTAAAGGTGGCAAACTGCCAGCAAGACATAACCAGTTTGAAGACGTGAGTTAATGGTGATTAGAAATGTGAGGTATTAATTACTTCTTACTCAGAAGTTCTGAGGAGGATAACAATTTCATTACTCCACCTCATCCCCCACGTAAGATCAACATCTGGAGAACTTGGCGTTCTAAATAGAAGGGATTTTGTATCCTACACATCTGTCTAATAACTAGGTTCAGGTTAGATTAAGATGAGGTTTAGGTGTAGTTGAAGGTGTAGATTAAGGTTAAGATTAGGTTTATGTTTAGGTGTAGTTGAAGGTGTAGATTAAGGTTAAATTAAGATGAGGTTTAGGTGTAGTTGAAGGTGTAGATTAAGGTTAAATTAAGATGAGGTTTAGGTGTAGTTGAAGGTGTAGATTAAGGTTAAATTAAGATGAGGTTTAGGTGTAGTTGAAGCTGTAGATTAAGGTTAAATTAAGATGAGGTTTAGGTGTAGTTGAGTAAATAAGGTTAAATTAAGATGAGGTTTAGGTGTAGTTGAAGCTGTAGATTAAGGTTAAATTAAGATGAGGTTTAGGTGTAGTTGAAGCTGTAGATTAAGGTTAAATTAAGATGAGGTTAATCTGATGTGAACTTTTAATTCACACTTTTCTAAAGAATGAATTCTTAGGGAGATAGATCTCACTGATGATTGAGGTTCCTTGTACTTTGGAGGTCCAGAGGTGGTCCTTCCTCACTCGAAGAACCCTTGAGTGTTAATAGTTTCACCTGGAGAGCACAACACCAATAAAACCGTAACAGGCGGTCCAGGAAAGGAATGAAAATCTACAAACTGATTCTTTTATTTCTATGGTCTTCTTAAGAGCCTAATTTGTATTCCATAAATGATCCACATTCAGAGCTTATCGATTTAATGTGTCGTGTCGTGTAATCGCGACAGATTTCATGTTACCCAGAGCTTTATCCCAAATATTTTAGAAACGCTAGGGTACTGGCATTAAATGTGCCTCGATATTAGTTGTGTGACTGTCGAATAAATGAGATCTCCTTCACAGCAGGGGGCAGAGAGAAGACTACTGACGCTGGGGGACGGGGGGACGTGTCTCTCCGGAGTGAACCACGCCTGTAACAGGAAATATATTTTTATAACACAAGGCGAATTAAATTGAGAGGCTATGAATAGAGCAGCTACTGTTAGACTGCTGAAAACGAAGCCTGTCATTATTATGGCTGGATGCACCAGGCCTGCATCTTGAGAATTAAGTAAAACATCAGACAAACCTTCCTTCTGACAGATATTTAGTGAATAAAGAATATTTTATGCCAGAAGTTAAAAGACTCGAGGGATTCGTGGCTGGGATTTATTGGGGAAGAAAAAGCAAGTATTCACAGCAAAAGCAGAACAGATATGGGCCTCAATTTCAACCCTGCAGTGTGACATGACTTCTGTTTTCCTCGTGGGAGTAGAACCGTCCTCCATAAATACACAACCCTTACTCTAACCCTAACCTTAACATAAACCCTAAACCTAACCCTTACTCTAACCCTAACCTAACCATAAACCCTAAACCTAACCCTTACTCTAACCCTAATCTTAACCATAAAACCCAAACCTAACTCTTACTCTATCTCTAATCTTAACCAAGAACCCTAAACCTAACCTCTACTTAACCCTAACCTTCACATAGTCCTAAACTCTAACCTTTACTTCTAACCCCTAACCTTAACCATAAACCCAACCTCACCCTACTCTAACCTCAACCTTTAACTATAAACCCTAAACCTAACTCCTTACTTAACCCCAATCCCAACCATAAACCCTAAACCTAACCCTTACTTCCTCTAACCCTAACTCTTAACCATAAACCCTAAACTCAACCCTTACTCTAACCCTAACCTTAACCATAACCTACACCTAACCCCTTTACTCTAACCCTAACCTTAACCATAAACCCTAAACCTAACCTCTTACTTCAACCCTAACCCTAACCTTACCTAAACCTAACCCTTACTCTAACCCTAACCTTAACCATAAACCTAAACCTAACCCTTACTCTAACCCTAACCTTAACCATAAACCTAAACCTGAAATTGTCTGAGTGACATTCTGATATGATAATCTGACACCACTGCAGTCGGTTGATGATGAGAGTATTAACAAAGGGTTTTGGGAAACGTTTGTAATTTAAGAAATGTTGTGGAAAGCAACCCCAGATCTGACGACCTCAGTCTAACAAGGTTAGTGTTTCTGTTGGATCTCGTAGTGGTTCTGTGGAGACACTGAGTAAAGTGGAATGAATTCAAAGCTCAGACATGGCTGTAAATCGGTGTTGGAAGAGACTAAGCTTTCGTGTAGACCATTCAATTAAAGTTAAAATCGCTGCTCTAAATGCTCAAAAAGGATGTAAGAAAAAGTGTTAAGAGTACTCTGCTGTCATCCGTTCATGTGTACCGTTCCATTGTTCATAGTGCATTAATTAATTTAATTAGTCATTAGTACATTATAATAACAGTGCAATTAAGTCACGCACATTTAAAAGCTTCATAGTAGTGCTGTAATGGTAGTGAACAGATTGGAGGGGCTATAAAATTTAATCTATATTGTCTGAAATGACTAAGCTTCAGGTGGACAGCTACAGTAGCCCACTCTTTCTCTCTGTCTTTGGACAAATCAGGACAGGTGGGTTCCCTGTGGGCCTGGCTGTAGTGGTGTAGCTCATTAATAAAAGGGGACAAAAGGTCAAGCAATGCACATGATTCTTCAAATAAAAGTCAAATGACCTTATTCATATTACATTGTTGTGTTCAGCAGAAGCTGACCTTCATTTACGTATCGGAAGCCTGGACATCAAACTCTTCAATACAAGCTCCTATTTGGGTAGGTGGAGGTGGAGGTGGAGGTTCAGGTTGCTGTGTAACATCCTCTGTGTAATTTCTGCATCCATCAGTAGCCAGGGTTCAATCCATACTGAATGTGCAATGTCCACCATATGTCTGGGAGTCCAAATGCACAAGACAGTTGTGGAAGAGCAAAGAGTAGAGGGGTAGGGGTTGTATACACTGTACACAGCTATCAAGTTCTGCATGTCTGATTTGAGCTGCAGTAGACCACTCTACAAGAACCTATAAGAACCCTGGGGATGTACTGTACACAACATCCAGCACTGAACAGTAGCATCTTTGGCACCGTCTCAGTGTGTTAGAAACTGTGGAAAGCTTGCTGACCTGCAGTCCAGCCCAATCGTGGCTGGGGCACACATCAAATTGACTTTCCTAGTTAAATCTGTTTTAAGGTCCACCGAGGTTCTCTGTTTTACTTTATTTTCCTCCCCTGGCTATCGAGGGAGAAGGTTTGCAGCTTAGCTCTTTGCCATCCAGACAAAAGGTGACAGTAAAGAGGTTTACAACTAATCAGACTGTCCTTCCTAAGTCCGGAAAGCTACCAAAGATGTGTACGCTTGCATTAGTCTCTCTTGGCCTGACGTTTCCTGGGTTCCTGGGCTCTGTCTTCACGCTAGAGGTGGAGGCGAGGAAAGTGTGTCCAGAGCCAAGTCATTCCTCATCATTTACAGTGTAAAATGACACTCATGACTACTGAACAAAAAGGGGGCAATTGTTAAAGCAGCTCGTTACTACAGTATAAGTCTCTATAAACACCAGCTAAGGATTGAGTAAACACCCCCGAGTGTAGTAAATCCTGTTGACTAAAGCTTATGCTGATTCCAAAATGATTGAATCTGATTATAGACCTGAAAGGCCTTCCTTAAAAATCTGTAAATACTCCTATATTCAAGCTGTGACACCATCTGATGAGATTTACTCATTATAAACAAACCAATCTCCCAGAAAGCCACAAAGCTGTTCAGATAAACCAGAATAATTTAAAAGCCTCAAATATATCACAGCCTTGAATGATCTCAACAACAATGGAAAGTCAGCTACACTTCACTACTACAAATCTCAAAAGTTGCCCAATCTGGTTCTTGTATACTCCACTGTGTTTTCTGAGGAATCCCTTTAGGGATGTACCAATCCAGGTTTACCGATACGATACATACACTTTGCATATTGATCGATTTCCGATCTGGTACCACTGCATCCGGTAAGCATTCACAGCTCTTCACTTTCTGCATCATCTCAATCATTGTTCCCTGTAAATTCTTCTCACAAATCCTCACGATGACAGTGAGAGAGCTTTGTTTGAAATGTTTTAAGAAATATATAAAAAATACAACAAAGATACAACAGGTACATATGTTTTCACAGCCTTTGCTGTGATGCTCAGGTACATTTTGTTTCAACTGATCTTCCTTCAGATGTTTCTACAGCTTGATTGGACACCCGTGGTCAATTTAGTTGATTGGACAGGATTTGAAAGGACACACCTTTTTATATAAGGTCTTATAGTAGACAGTGCAGATCAGAGCACAAACCAAGACATGACATCTAAGGAACCGTCTGTAGACCTCTGGGACAGCTTTGTATGGAGACACAGACCTGGAGATGGTCCAGAAACATTTCTTCCGCATTGAAGATCCCAATGAGCACAGTGGCTCCATCATCTGTAAATGGAAGAAGTTTGGGACCAGCAGGAATCTGCATAAAGCTGGCCAACCAGCCAAACTGTGTGATTGTGGTAGGAGGGCCTTAGTCATGGAGGTGACCAAGAATCCAATGGTCACTCTGAAAGAGCTCCAACATTGCTCTATGGAAAAACAAATCCTCAGAAAAAGGAACATTGCAGCCGGTCTGGAATTTGCCAAAAGGCACCTAAAGGACTCTCAGATCATGATAAACCAAACAATTGAACTTTCAGGACTGAATGTGAAGCATCACGTCTGGAGGAAACCAGGCTCTGCTCATCACCTACCTTGTACCATTCCTACAGTGAAGCATGGTGGTGGCAGCATCATGCTGTGGGGATGTTTTTCTGCAGCAGGAACTGGGAGACCAGTCAGGGTCGAGGGAAAGATGACCACAGTGATGTACAGAGACATCCTTGATGACAGCCTGCTCCAGAGCGCTCTGGACCTCAGACTGGGATGAAGGTTTATCTTCAACAGGACAAACGACCCAAAGCACACAGCCAAGATGACAAAGGAGTGTCTTCGGGACAACTCTGTGAATATCCTTGAGTGGCCCAGCCAGAGCCCAGACCTGATTGAACATCTCTGGAGGTATCTTAAAATGTCCGTGCACCGATGCTCCCCAACCAGTCTGATGGAGCTTGAGAGGTTCTGTAAAGAAGAATGGGAGAACACAGGTGCCGAGCTTGTAGCATCGAACTCAAAAAGACTTGAGTCTGTAATTGCTGCCAAAGGGCTTCAAGACAGTATTGAGGAAAGACTGTGAGTACTTTACATGTTCAATTTAGGTTTGAAACAAACCTCTGATGGAAACATCTGATTTGTAGTCTGTTTACACAGTGATATCAGTGTGTTGTGAAATGTGCATTCTCGTACTCTCACAAATGTGATGGTAACTATAGTGAGAGCCTTATAGGGGCCATATAGTCCTTTAACTAAGCTTTGAATGTTTAAACAAATCAAATCTTAGCCACTTCACAGACTTTTCCTTCTGAAACTTGTGTCTCAGTGGCACAGCGCCTGGGAGATTGAGAGAGATATAGTAGCGAGGTTGGAAATCCCCCTCCGGGTGTACTTCCCGAGCGGTTTCCACATTTGTTATACATGCAGTCCTTTTCACTTTAGTCGGGCATGGATCTTATCCCTCAAAGCTATCCTCATCTGAGCCTCATCCCACTGCTTTGATCCAGTCAGAGAAAGCTTGTAGTTCACAACACTGTACCAGTATCTGTGTTTGTCTGCATCTGCTTTCAGTGCAAATCCAAAATCCATAACTCTGATCTTTGCATTCCATTGTATGCCTGTTCAGCCACTTTCCCATGGCCATTCCGCACACAGATACCTGCTGCTCTTTCACCAACAATGGAAAGTGATTTTCACTGCAGCTTTATCGAATGCTCTGCAACCTCGAGACCATTATGGACGATGTTATCTCCCATCTGATAAATCATTTAACAAATATTACGATTTAAAATTCCACACACTTACCTGCATTCCTGGCTTTAGCACCGGTAATAAGATCTTTACATGAAGCAGAGCAAGCAAAGAGTCTCACTGATCAAACTCACTGGAAACCATGAAGAAACTGAGGACCTCCCTTAAACACCTTCGACTTTAACGTATTTAAACATCTGGACGTTTAATCGTCACTGTATCTACACTGATAGATGGAGGTGATGTAACTAAACACGTACAAATGAAGAAACGTCTTTAAACATCATTTAGAAACATCATTAATAGAAATACAATTTTCTTAAAACGTCTAAAATCACAATGATGAGCAGCACTGCACAAAATCCAAAGAGCTCTCTGAGGTCTTCAGAAAGAAGATGCAGATGAGTCTGAGAAGGGATTTAAAAAGATCTCAGAACAATTAGAAATCAGCAGTCCAGATCAGACCATCCTACAGCCCAAGAGCAGAACCACAAGATGATTAAAGAAGATCCATCAATACTAAAATGTTCATCACAGACCTACAGATAGCTCTCACCACAGCTGATGTCAAAGTGCAGCTTCTACCATCAGAAAGAGACCAAACCAGTTTAATCTTCATTGAGGTGTTTAAGGAGGAACCTCTTACTGTGAAACAACATCAGAGCAAGACTAAAGTTCTCCAGAGAACATCTAGACAAAGAGCAGGACTTCTGGAACAATGTGCTTTGGAAAGATTAATCCAAAATTTAATTCGAACAGAAGAAGCTCATAGCAGCTGTGAAGCATGGTGGTGCTGTTTTGCTGCAGCAGGGTGTGGAGTTCTCTCCATCATAGAAACCACCATGAGATCTTTGTTGTATCAGAGGGGGTTTGAGGAGAACGTAAGAGCGTCTGTACAAAGACTGACGCTGAAACATCACAGAGCTGAAAGAATTCCGAATGGAGGAGTGTGAACGTCGTTCTTCCAGTCGATGTCAGAGACGGTAGACGGTTCTAGAAACATCTCACTGACATTATTTCAGACGAAGGAGGAGAAACAGATATTAGAACAGAGGGGGACCTCATTTCTTATAGTTAAATATCTAAATTGAAGATCAAAGGTCCATATGTTTAAATATGGTAAAGACAACAGCAATCGACACATCCTTTGACATCAGGGAGCTGAGGATCATATCTGGAGAGAATAGGAACGACAGGACAGTGGCAGTGCTGTGGATTAAATACTGGACGGTTCACAGTGAGATGTAGGAGGAAAATAAACGCATCTATTTCTGTGGCAGCACTACAAGTGGCGCTATTTATGACGTGACCCACTTTCAGAAGGGACTTTATATTTGCCGTGGATAGGTCAATAAATTCTCCGCGTGGACCAGGCAAAGGTAGATATATCCATGCATGCATATGCTCCAGAGACCATGGCTGGGAATTATCATTTAAATCAGCTCTTCTGCCGAATGCCCCCAGTTCTTGTGTCCTTGTGTCCCGTTTGCTGCCATTCATAATAAAACCATCTTCCTCCCTGCTGCCCGTAAACAAAGGAGAGCCCTGCCCCCACACACGTCACTCTGGTGCAAATGAAACATGACCACAAGTATCACGACCAGTAAATGGTCAGTGACTTTATTGTTTTCATGTTGTGAAGGTGCAGCTCGCGAGCTTTCTGCGTGATACAGCAGTGCGTTACCGACAGCGTCGCTGCATCCCGAGGTTTGAGATTACACATTAAACAATGCGCTGTAAAGTCACACCTGCAGGCGAGGAGCAGATGGCAGGTTCTGGCTCTGTCATTAAAGTAATGATCAGTCAGCTGGTGCTGGATGAAGCAATTGTCCTTAATGATAAGTACAGCAGGACAGTGGGAGCAGTACGCTCACCAACCACGTTACTGAGCTCCACCTTGCAGGGATCTGACGACATGAATTTAGCCTGATTATGACATGGTGTAAGATTTTACATACAGCAACAGTTGGTCACGGAGGTACAGGTTCCATACAGCGTCCTGCAGCACATCTACCCACAGATGTTGCAGCTGAACCTGGTATGCGATGCTCCACAGATGATCAGGCAAGCAGTTGGGTCAGAGTGTCTCTCCACAGCAAAGGCAGGATTGAAGGCTGATGAAGTGTTCATCAACCGATGAGACTCAGTGGACCTGTAAGATCTTATCAGTGGAGCTTCTAAAATGGGCAGAGAGCACGTAAGGAGTTACTTTCTTCACCTGAGGGTAGCATGTTGGCATGACAGGTTGTGTGTGTGATATTATAGCTCCAGGCAGGTTGATCATTGATAAGGTCACTGTCTGTGAGGATCCTTCTCTCTGTGTCCATATGGGATTCATAAGGACACCTTCTCCTTTCTCATTGTCTCTAAGAAATAGGATTTTGTCACATACTCCAGTTTCCTTCTTTTTCCAGGTCTGTGCCTCATGACCAAGAACCAGCTCACACACCATCACATGGTACACAGACTCACTTTTAACACAACTTCTATGAAGAATCAATAACATTCATTCTTTTTTATTACGCTCATCACAGGACTACAATCAAACAGACCATTACAACTGCCCATAACACCACATCAACATCACGACTGTCATAAAGTCCCTCAGAATGTCTTTGTGATGACCAACGAATCAGCAGTTTATTGTCACATATCACATGTTCAGAAGGTCTTCATTACGGACACTTTAACAGACCAACGTTATGTTAATGAGGTTCTGCATCCAGTGGTTCTACCTTTTCTGAACACACACTCCGGTGCTCTGTTCCAACAGGACGACGCTCGTCCACACACTGCTGCCGTCTCAAGATCTCGTCTTGAAGACACAGATACCACGCCGTGGTCGGTCTCATCTCCAGACCTGTCCCTGACTGAAAAACGCTATTGGACGCTCTATCAACACTCCACCCCTACCACACCATCTGCAGAACTGAGTGAGAACATTCAAGCTGCATGGGATGGATCATCACAGGACACCATTAGGAACCTCTACACCTCCATGCAGAGACGTCTGGCGTGTTGCGTTAAACCCAACGCCGTCCTGAGAGACACCACTTCTGTATGAGTAGATCAATCAATATTGATCAGATCAGACTACAGTTATCATCAGATATTGATCCTGATCACCTTCATCTTCCTTCACTATAGAACTGCAGTCCAACACTTCCATGCAGGTGTTTTTGGATGATGAGTGTAATCCTCTGACTGTGCACGATGTGCCGGAGTGCTCAATATTCAGAAACCTCCCTCAAAGATTTCTCGCTATAACTGCTGCATGAACGAAACATTTATGACGAAGCCTTTGATCTGATTTGCATTCCAGCTAACTGAATTGTGACTGAGGTCAGCACTTTGATGTTATCTCCAATGATCTTCACAGTGCCTGATTTCACCTTTCTTGTCTCCTTTGGCAGGTCTCGTCTCACACCATCAGTCTCCGAAGCCTCCTCTCGTTCTCTTCCCAGCTTTTGTCTGGCCGGAGAGTCAGACAGAGTCTTTGTGTTGCTCTCTAAACTGAGTTGAGACTCCACAGGGGCTTCAATTACACATTCAGCCACTGCAACCGGTGCGTCCTACTTCTGGTGCCAAAACACACCCACTTTCTCTGCTCTTAGCCAGAGGGGTGAAAAAAAGGCAAAACTAAACACTTGACACATTTGGGTTCCAGCAGAGATCAAGAACATGCTTCCTTCTGAACTAACTGTGCTTTTGTTCCTTCACCAGTCTACATATTCACTATATGTCTACATTTGTTTGTCCACACATTCTAATGAATGCATTTAACTCCTTTAACTACTTTTTTAACCACTAGGACCCTCTGGAACAGATAAAGCCTTTGATGAACCTTTTGTCACCATGTCCAATGCTAGACATGGGCTAGAGGGGTATAAAGATCAGGTCTGTCAAAATACCCTCATCATCCAAAAAGGAAGTGAGGGACTGCAATGATCAATATTTATTGATCTATTCATACAGAAGTGGTGTCTCTCAGGACGGCGTCGAGTTTAATGCAACATGCCAGATGTCTCTGCATGGAGGTGTAGAGGTTCCTAATGGTGTCCTGTGATGATCCATCCCATGCAGCTTGAATGTTCTCTCTCAGTTCTGCAGATGGTGTGGTAGGGGTGGAGTGTTGATAGAGCGTCCAATAGCGTCCCACACATCTTCAATCAGGGACAGGTCTGGAGATGAGACCGACCACGGCGTAGTATCTGTGTCTTCAAGACGAGATCTTGAGACGGCAGCAGTGTGTGGACGAGCGTCGTCCTGTTGGAATAGAGCACTGGAGTGTGTGTTCAGAAAAGGTGGAACCACTGGTTGCAGAACCTCATTGACGTAACGCTGGTCTGTTAAAGTGTCTGTAATGAAGATCAAAGATGATCTGACATCGTATGAACCTGCACCCACACCATCACACCAGACCTTCTGGACGTGTGAGGCGTGACAAAAAATGTGGCTGATGTGGCCGGTGTTTTGTTGTCGGACGTCCAAATGTGATTTGAAAAAATTACAACGGTTCCACAAGATTCATTGTATCCTGTTCACATCTGGCCTCTTATTATCGAATCACCCAGGACGCATGTGAATGCCAGTCGTAAACAGGGTCATAGAGTCCATACCTGAATGGGTCAGATCTGTGTACTAAACAGTATAAGGCAGGTGGTTTTAAACAGCGTATATATATATATATATATATATATACATGTAAACAAACAAACAAAATCATAAGGATTGATCTACGCCCTTCCTGTCGTACAGGCCTTCATCAGCCTCTACTGTGGGTACGGTCTGCAGACCAGTCTTTTGTGATGCTGCACGGTGAGTTGCGGTAAAAGGTGCACAACCCCCATTTGCTGTTTCTTACACTCTTTCTCCTCTCTGTTCTCTGAACTGCTCTCTATGGAAATCTACTGCAATTCCTTCAAGTGGCTGGAGGTGCCACACACTCAACATGTGCCCTACATTTTAATACCCCCTCACAAACAGCCATTGTATGATCACAGCGAAGAAGAGACAGCCAATCAGCTTGTGCTCTGGAAATTAGGCTTCTTTCTTATTTAATACACTTTATACCCCACTGCAACACACACACACACACACACACACACACACACACACACACATGATAAATATATATATATATATAAGCTTATGCTCTTAGATCAAATGCTCAATAATTATTTCTAGCAACATCACTGTGGGAACCTAAAATCATTTTCTCTGATAAAAGCTTTTGTCTGCCTCTCGATGCTATCTCGGTCATTATTCCCCCTCCCCTGATTAAAGCAGGTTTTCTGGGGGCTTGAGATTTCTCAAGGTTAATGTGGCTCATGACAGAACAAAGAATTAGGAAATTCAATCTTGAACTTGAGCTAAATTACTTATTTCCAGGCACTCTGAGAGCCATGAGTCGGTTTGAATAAGCACCGAAACAATGGCTGCTTTATGATATGTGGTCAAGAAATGCACAGTGATTTCACAATCGTCTTGCATGATAAGAATCCTCTCTTGGCGAACCTAAAATTAATGACTTTTAGGCGAAAGCACCTCATTGTGGAACATTAACACCCATAATTGGGGGTAAACTGGTCACAATGGAGCCAAAAGACCAGCTTTTAGTAAATGTATACCTTGACTAATGAGCGTTTGACTACGTACATGTAAAACTGCATATGCAAAAGTGTGGGCATAATTGTGGACGTATATATGTGTTGATAATTAAGTAAAAATTAACAAATAAATCTGCATTATATGTTACTTTCAGGAGATCTTAGGCTCTTCAACTGTTTCTTCATTAGATGCAAATATTAACGGGTCCACATAAAAAATAATAATAATAAAAAATGAAGATCATTTACTATTTTAATTATTTATGTATGTGTCAGTATTATTCATTCTCTGGACTTTTATTCTGAAATATGTGTGAACAAAGAAGGAGAGCAAACAGCCCCTCCTGTCATCAGCCCCGCCCCCTCTCTTTGATCAGTCAGAGTCTGTATGCAGGTTGAGCATCAGCCCCGCCCCCTCTCTCTGATCAGTCAGAGTCTGTATGCAGGTTGAGCATCAGCCCCGCCTATAAAACTCATTAATTTTTTAATGTTCTATAGTCGTGTATGGTACCCAAGGCTTAAACGCAGTGACTGAGTAACAGTTTCATAACCAGACTGGACTCTTTATCTGACACAACACGCAAAATCAAAGCCGATCAGTGTTATTCAGACAGAGTGATTCGGTCTCAGTGTCTTCCATCGATTGCATTAGATTATGTTCTTTCTGCAAAACTCCAGTAATGCTTAGTTAATGACACCGCAGGACCATAAATAACTGGATCAAATCTTAAGCCTTGGATTCACTACACAACTCCTAAAGTCAGATTATAAAGACTGAGTAACTCACACTCACCTCTGAACAGATATCTAAACACTCCCAAACGAACACACCACGCATTGGACTACAGGACTCGACATCGGAGATTAGGACTGAAGATTAAACATGAACATACAGCAGTTTACTGTGGTCACCGTCATTTTTACATCAGATACATTTACAGTATATATATGAATTTCTGTTCCACCTTAAATGGTGCTGCTGTATCACACACATATTAGTGCCGGAATGAAGCTGATACATCATTTAAGGGGGATCATAAAGTGAAACATGAACAAAGATGTGTTTACTTCGTTCTCAGTATCTACTGGCTGTTGATGGGACCAGTTCAGATTGAGTCACTGACCAGTACACACTTCTCAATTATGCTTAGAATAATTGAATATGAAATAATAATATGAAATAATATGAAATTTGTATAGGAAGTAAGCATCTGCATACATCCCACCCTCGACCTCAAACATGTTTCTGGTTCCACACAGAATGAAGACCATAGACCACACTTCCATGTCTAATCCTGGAGGTAAAGGCAGGCATGTCTGGCTCAGGTTCAGCAGCCAGTTGAAGTCATGTAGTGCCTGAACATTAGTGTCATTTAGATTTTTCTGTTATTTGCCAAAAACTGCAGAATTCAGAGGGGACGCGTGAGCGTCCTGTAGGAAGGACATCGTGAATTGAACTCGGGGCTTTAAGCTGATAAAGGATAATTCAAAGGCTTCAAACATCAATCGGTTATGATTGGTCCTCAGTGGTGTAGAGGGATCTGGAGAGGTGATGTTCTGTGCTTTAGAACCAACACACACAAACAGATCAACAATCCAGGGTGTTTGTTTGTTTGTTTGTGTGTGTGTGTGTGTGTGTGTGTGTGTGTGTGTGTGTGTGTGTGTGTGTGTGTGTGTGTGTGTGTGTGTTTGGGCTTAACTCTTCCCAGCGGTCTCCTGGAGGAAGGCTGGAATTCCCAGCTCCCTTCCAACATCTAGTTTACTTTGATGGACTGGAGGAACTGAGCAGCTTGATGTAGCGGCATTCAGTAGAAGGGGTGTGTGTGTGTGTGTGTGTGTGTGTGTGTGTGTGTGTGTGTGTGTGTGTGTGTGTGTGTGTGATATATACATTGCTGGATTATACAAATTATGAAATTGGGTCCTGAAACCCACAATAAAATTGCATTTCTGTTCATTATGTTTATAAATAATGTTTAAAAGATGTTTCTTCAGTCGTAGGTGTTTAAGTTTCACTTTTTCACGTAACATTTCATGCTCATATTAATGGGTTTGTTGGGTTGTTTTTATCAATTCTGTCCAATCAAAGCTTAATTTTGCCTTCTGTGTTCTATGTTTTGTGCTCTAAGCTGCCTAAACTCTGCACCACTTTACAGGCCTAACGTTTCCCTGTTGGTCAGCTTATCTTCTCTGCATTAAGCCTGTATGATGTTCAGGTGTTTAAGAGTGCACTGGGTGATTACTGAGTGAACATAATTAATTATTGTACAGATATATCAGCCATGTACCTTCAGAAGTCAGATACAACTCCATGGAGCTGGACTTTGGGGAAGAGTGGCCAGAAATAGGAAGGCTTGTTCTGAGTTTACCAAAGGGCACGTGGGAGACTCCCCGAATGTACAGAGGAAGGAAAGTTTAAATCAAAGCTCAGACCTAGATTTAATTGAGAATCTGTGATCAGACTGGTTTTGCCTTGAGGAACGGGCAGAAATCCCAGTGGTCAGATGTGGCTCACAGAGACCCACTCAAAGCACCTTGCAGCTCTAAAAAGGGCTCTACAGGGAACTGACTTTAGTTATTAAAACATGTTCTGTAAATGAAATCATGCAAACCCTCAAATAATCCATTTTTTAAAAGCTGAAAAATGCCAAGGGGGTGAATTGTTTGGCGAGGCCATCATCAGGACTCTCTTAACACCTGTTGCTTCTCGAGCTCTGAATCACGCTGTACATGAACAGCTACATCACATTTAATGGACTTTCTTATGATTCTGTTTGTTATATTATTGTATTTATGTCTCATATTCAGATCGTTTATTGATTTTCATCTCAGTCTGTAAAACAGGGAGCTAATTAAACCAGGACTTTCAGAAAAGAGTCGCCTAATTCGTTTGCTCGGGTGTGATCAGAACTGGGTGGGCCGGTCCTTGTTCCGGTGGGTTTGTTGTGCCTCTCAGCTGGGGTCCATTGATTTGCATGGTGCGAGATGAAATGGATGATTCCTGCGAGCTCATTCCACAGCTCTCAGCACTATTCTCCTGCTCATTCGCTCTTATCTCAACCCGCTGCTGCTTTTCTAATGGCTCTCATAAATTCTGCAAAAACAAAGCCGTGCTCCAGATGTATTTTAACTCTCACTCCAAGGTGACGTGATGTATAGTGGCGTGGAACAGCGTCGTTGTAGGTCTGCATATGGTGGCTAATAACCATATACCTGCTTTAATGAAACCAGCCTGCTGGGATGCTTTATGATGATCAAATAGAATTGCTGTCTTCGTCTGCCATATCGGAATATTTAAAGCGTTCCGTGTGGATGCTGTATGGAAATTATTTGGATTTATGGCTCTGGAAGTGTTCACGCGTTCACAACACACTCACATAGCTATTAGCCTACCAACTACCGTAAATGAACACTCAGCAAGTTGTTAGTGCGATGTGATGAATTTCTCTTTATTGCTTATTTAATCTACGGTACATTTAACACATTCATTTGTCCTCCACGAGTCTCTGCAGGATCTACTGTTTTCTGTAAACAGACTGTTGGGGGCCAATCCTTGATCAAGGCAATGCTGGATGGAGCCTTAACGGGACCCTAAGCAGGATGTTTTGGTAGGCAGATCTTCCTGAGCAGAGATTCAGATATAATCTCGTCAAAAAATAGCTGAACCCAGAAGAAGTCGATTGACAGCACCATTGGCTGCACGATGCAGGACTACAGGCACACAGACCGTAAAGACACCTGCTCTTAACACCACGTCTCCAATCACCAAAGACTGTAATGGTGTACCAGACTGACATGGAGTTACTCAGAGTGGCAGTGGGTCATCTTCAGTGACCAATCCCACTTTTGTCTTTGGCGGTGGTGGATGAGCCTAAAATGAAAAGGTCAAAATCAAAGCAATGAGTAGAACTTTATCCAGGACCCTCAAAAAATTCTCATAAATTATAATCCCATGAGATTCACCACGTTCTTCCGGTTCTCACAGGAACATCTGCAGTCTGGCACTGAGGATTCTTTTATGTGCTGAAGGGTGTGAAGTGTTTGGACCCAGGCTGGGGACTGGAGTGGACTACAGTGGTGGTGGCTTGATTGTGGTTCTCATTACAGTCTGTAGGGAGAGTTGGACTCCAAATGCACAGCAAGAGTCAAGTTTGTCCCACCATAATGAAGAGCACTAAAGCACGCCGTGACAGAATGGAGCGTCCGGCGCTAATGAGCTCATCAGGTACCGCAAGATGACTCAGAGAACCTGCAACTCAACGCTAAATGATGCAGCTTCATGAATTATTCAGCTCATATCTGCAATGCACAGACACAGAGCAGTGTTTGTAAGTTCGGCACATTTGACATTGGCTGGTGCGCGAGAAGATACGGCATGTGTTATTCCGAACTCCCACAAGCTTAAATATGGTAAATATGTATTAATACAAACACAAAAATAGACCGTACACCTTCCAAACCCATGCACTTTGAAGTTAAAAGCGTGCTTGTAGTGAAGAAAAGCGTACATCCTCCACGACGGTTAGTTGAAAGCATTATGCAGGCTCCTCTGCCGTCATTAAAAGTGTGGCTAATTGGTATTCCACCTTGCTATGGCTTATCTCCCCTGGACGTTAGTGCCTCCATAAATTTGAATACATTCTTCCACATTAACGAAGTCCATAGCATCTCCTGCACCTGACCTGCTGCGTCTGCGTGCGGTCAGGTCTTTGAGCGTGGCCTCCATCTTTTGAAAGGAAGGTGCAGGTCAGAGATTACAACCGACAAAGCCTTTTCCAATTAGAGGAACGTTCCTCCTCCTGCTCACATCGAGTCAGAGCGTAGAAGGAAAACACCAAGGCCTTCCAGGTGTGCCGTACGCACAGCGCAACCACACAGCTGGAGGTATGGAACATGGCAGCACCTCTGTTGGCAGGGAAGCCACTGCATTAAGAAGGTGCTGAGTGGAACTTGAGACACTTCGGGGACTTGTCCCCACAGCCTGTGCACATGTTCTGTTTTCATCTCTGTGAGACATTAATTAATTGCCGTCGTTCAGCAGTCTTCAGCCATCCTCCCTCCTCTGTCAGACACATCACAGAGCTGCCGTTTTCTGTGTTTTGTCCCCGTTTCTTACCTCTGCCTCAACCTGTACTCTCAGCAGTTATATATAAACATGCGGTGGACAAAAGTATTGGGACGCCACCATTATTCCTTGTATATGTCTTTCATTCGTTTTAAAAAAACAGCAAAGTCCAGTGGGGAAGTGTGAGATCCCCAGTCGTGTGTTGAACTCGGGGCTTTAAGCTGATAAAGGATCGTTCAAAGGCTTCAAACATCAATCGGTTATGATTGGTCCTCAGTGATGTAGAGGGATCTGGAGAGGTGATGTTCTGCGCTTTAGAACCAACACACACAAACAGATCAATAATCCAGGGTGTTTGTTTGTGTGTGTTTGGGCTTAACTCTTCCCAGTATTCTCCTGGAGGAAGGCTGGAATTCCCAGTTCCCTTCCAATACCTAGTTTGCTTACTGGAGGAACTGAACAAAGCTATACAGAAGATCAGCACCCAACCCGACCAAACCTTCATATGAGCTCAACAGAGTTATATGGACCAAAGTATTGGGACACCTGTTCATTCATTGTTTCTTCTAAAGTCATGAGTGTTAAAAAAAATTACTGCATGTGACAAGATCTTCAGTGAAGTCAAGATGTTGGGTGATCAACACCTCCACCTCATCCCAAACTCATCCCGGAACTCCATCATTCTAGAGAACACAGGTTCCAGGATTGGGTGATGATCTTCTCTGTGGCCTTTAATAACCGTATGGATTTGTTTAGTTCTTCCAGCAGCTCAGCTGATTGACTGACATTTCATTAGATCTGTCATTAAAATCTACTTACAATCTGTTGAATTCAGTTGTTTTCAAGTTCAGATCTGTAGATTCCTCCTGAGAAATCACTGATCCTGTACCAGGTCTAATACTGACCATCTCTACTGACTAATGCCATACACCTGCTCCTGAACGGAGTCTGGAACTGGAGCTTAACTGGGTTAGGTTAGATTAAGATCATGTCCAGTGTGAGGGTTAAGTTTAGGCTTTCAGTTAAATCGAGACCAGTGTTAAGACCAGTGTGATGGTCTGGGTTCAGCCACACAGGCTGGTCACCAGAGTGGACTGTTAAAATGAAGGTGAAGGTCAGAGTGATAGACTCTCTCTCTCTCTCTCTCTCTCTCTCTCTCTCTCTCTCTCTCTCTCTCTCTCTCTCTCTCTCTCGTAACACCTCCCCACTCAGAGCACTAGGTGGACACTCAGGGAGCAGCTGCGGCGGTGTGCGGTGGTGTGTGTTGCGTGGGATGCAGTGTGCAGCGGAGTGTGTGTGGGATGTGACTACAGTACGAGTCTGCGAGGGTGGATAACGGGTTGTTCTCTGGTTAGCAGCCGAGAACTGGGAGTGATTAGTCGGTTGTTACGCAGCTGGAGGAGAAGAAAGTGGCCAGTCAGAATTTCACACAATGCACCACTGTCCTAGATGCCTGTCCTAGATCTGCTTCCGTTCATCTGACTCTCTCTCACTCAGCCTTTCTCTCACTCGTGTCTTCCTTTTCACATCTTCTATCCATTATTGCTCGCATTGCGTTGGTGCTTTTTTACCTCCATACAGGAAACTCCTTCCTAATGTGCGTTTGGAAGAGGATTAAGGGGCTCAATGGATTACAGAACCTAATGCATAAAGTGTTGCTTTGCAATCAGACATTAAATATAGCTTCTCGTTGTTGAGTCGCGCGTATTTTAGCCGTATTCTAAACTAATTACGCAGTTTGGACTCCAGACAGCCGCATTCAACTGAACTCGAAAGCTTATTTGGACAGTATGGCGGAATAATACACAGGTCTAATCCTGAGGGGGTATGAACACACACCCTTGTGCTGACATGCCTGCTTTCTAATAAGCTCTCTGCTATCTGGCCTAATGGAAAAAGCTTTGAGCCAAGGCTCATATAAACCCATTCTTCATCATTCTCTTTGAACTATAATAGACCTTCCCCGCGCTCGAGGTAAGCTCACAGCCAGTCCCTTTGTACTCCCCCTATCAGCTACCATGTGTGTGTCATCGCGATTGCAGGCTCTCCCCAGAAACGGGCCGTTTTATTTCATCGGTTCAGCCGTTTCGCACGTTCTCACACCACACAAACGACTGGAAATCTAATTACACGAGCAATTAAAATGCACGGCTTCTTAAGGATGAATTCCAGGCCGGAATTGGACGTTTAGCTGTAAGCGCGCCGTGACAGGATTGCAGGATTGCAAGGTGACACTAATCAGGACACTTTCCTTCTTACTCGGGATTGTCGTGCAGATCTCCAGCAGGTGGGATGACTAGTGTGGTTGCGTCTCGGAGTCAAAGGCAAACTGTCACAATAAGCGTGACTGAATTTTACACCACTTGGAATGTTTCTCACCTCAGTGTTGGCAGAATTACGTCTGTCTAGAAGATTGGGATTATGACCGGGGGAGGGTTTAAGGGTTGAATTTAAGGTCAGAATTAGGATTGTGGTTGAGATGTTTGGTTTGAGGTTCATGTTAAGAGGTCAGGTTTAAGGTTTTGGGTGGTATTTAAGATTAGGATTAAGACCAGTATCAGGATTAAGGGATATAGGGATAGCATTTGGGCCAGGGTTAGGAACATTAGGAAAATTAAAATGAAGCTGCAGCCTGGTCTGAAGAGTGATTCGTACGTACGTTAATAAACATTCATTTCATAAATTGTACTAAATATAGGTCGTCTTTCGTTGATATGCACAATTACTGACACAGCTCACATACACAGACATAAAACAACTGGTTCTTTGAGTGATGCAATGGAAAAAACACTTCTGCTCCATAAAGAAGCAGGTCTGAGGTCAGTGGAGTGAGAAGATGTAGAGGTTTGAAGACCCTTCACGTGATGTAAAGGGTCTTCAGCAGTTTACAGCTCCTTCATGTTCTGTATTTCACTGTTATTTCTAAGGCATCAGTCACAGAACCATTTGTAGCACCTTCCATTAGAACGAGGTACATTACTAATGCTAATTTGATGGGCTGCTGGTACCAAGGGACTTCTGGGTTCAGCCAATTAGAGAAGATCATTCACTCTGCAATCATTGCTATTAGACTGCAAAAACTATAAACACTGCAGGCTCCAAAAAGGCTTATGGAGGTGTCATGTAGGCTTATCACTGATGTACTGCCCCAAGCAGTCTTGACCCGGAGGGAAGGGAAGCAGCCTTGTGACTGGAACTTTGCCGGTTCGAGTCCCTAAACTGACAAGTTGCAACTGACGTGGCCTTGGGCATGGCACCCAACCCCCAAACTGCTCCCTGGTGCCAGAATGGAGGCTGTACACTGCACCAATCTCTTAAACGTGGAGACAAAATTCCATCTCTGTCCAACACAAACGGCAAATTATTCATCTTCAATCTTTATCCTGAGCCTTATATCACAACTGACATGAAGCTACCATGGCTTTGATGATTACGAGACTCTTTGACTTTAGCATATTTAATCATCTGGACATCTGCTCTTCAATGTAACTCTACTTTGAGATGGCGGTGATACATCGAAACACACACAACTGAAGAAACATCTTTTAAATATCACTTCTTAAACAGAATTGAGAGAAATGTAATCTTCTAATTCCCTCTGATACAATAAATACCTCGTAGTGGTTTCTATGATGGAGAGATCTCCACACCCTGCTGCAGCAGAGCAGCTCCAAACCATCACACTTCCACCACCATGCTTCACAGCTGCTATGAGCTTCTTCTGCTCAAATGCTGTGTTTGGTTTGTGTCAAACATGCCTTCTGTGGCTCGATCTTCTTCACATATCTTGTGGTTCTGCTGTTGTGCTGAACGTCCGAGGACGGTCTGATCAGACTGATCAGAGAGAAGGGGAGGGGCTAATGATTTCATTGACCCATATATTGGGTTATAGACAAAGCTGTTCAAATTTCAGAATAAAAGTCCTGATTTGGGACAGCTGTGAAGAGCGCTATACATACACATTTTGATTTGATTTGATTGGATTTATATTTGTGAATAAAAGCACAACGAACATCCCACAAATTTGGTTTAGACTTCTAAAGATTTAAGCACACTCCCCAGGTAAAATTAAAGCAACTCCAAAAGAGGCTTTACCACCAGCCCTGTTAAGTCGAATCAGTAAAAAGCTCACGCACTCGCACAGATGTTGTGATGTGCCTTCTAGGAGACAGCTTGAGCCATCAGGTGCCTCTCATTTTTATCCCCCTCTGCCCCAAATCCTAATGAAGCCAGCAAGACAGCACCTGTAAGAAACAAACAAGCCTATCTCACCTCTCCACAAAGGCCATGTCTTCTCTGCACATTCCTCCAAAGCTGGGAAATATCAAGAAGAATCTCATCTAGTACACTTCACCTTTAATTCCACTCTTGGACGTTAAGTCCTGGTGCGATAGGCTGCTCTGTTCCACCCAGGAGTCATTAGTCAGCCCCTCAAATGAAGAGCGCACTGAACGAACAGGACTGCAGGGACCTGTAGAAAAACCTGCCAGAGAAAAGTGTACGAACGAGTGCTGCGTGAATCAGCTGAAACAATGGGAAAACGACAGCTCAAACAGCTTCTGTCTGCGGGCTGAGGGCCTTCTGAATTACACTCAACTCACAGACTCCGGCTTTCAATGCCTACATATTTTCACTTCATCGATAGAGTCTAATATATGCTTTGTGTAGAGAGAAAGGGAGGGAGGGAGAGATAGAGAGAGGCAGATAGATATGCCTACTGCTTCCTGATTACGACAGGATAAAATTACATTTTGGTGCCATCTATGGACAGTCCATTTGTCAACTGCCAACGTTATGACTGAGCAATTCATCAGACGTGACAAACTGCAGTAACTAATGAAAAATTATATCTAACAACAAATGAATGATGAGATCTGCTGTTTTCTCTGCACTTGACTATGTTTAGCTCTTGCACCTCAAGGATCGGTTTGCTGGTTGATGCAAGAAAGGAGAACTTGAGAGACTTGGGTTTGAGTTCTTGGTGGCTTCAGAAGAGGATGCTTGAAGCCAGACCCGTTATCAAGCGGCGAAGTCTGAACATCTACAAAGCACAAATGTATCCATAAACTTCAGATCAGGCTGGATAAGAGTGCCTTGAGTCTGTAATGTGGAGCTCAGGAGATAATAAATATGAATTATTTGGGGCACAATAATAGAAACAAGCAGGAAGAGCGTCTGTACAAAGACTGACGCTGAAACATCACAGAGCTGAAAGAATTCCACATGGAGGAGTCAGAGACGATAGATGATAGATGCTCATAGTAAATGGTTTATGGTTCCATGTCCAGAAGGTCTGGTGTCATGGTGTGGGTGTAATTTCATACCATGGATCCATATGCACCTTTGTTAATAAGGAAATTATGGCTGTTTATGGGTGACTGTGGAGCTAGAAGAAGTATAACCAAAAATATAGAAATACAGTATGAAGATACGTCTGGTGTTCAGCAGCTTGGGTGACAACACAGTTTCTTCTGAAGGTGGACTTGCTCTTTTGGCCCTGCCGAACGTAAGTGAAATAGACAGTGCTATGCTGCACCGTGTTCATAACAGTTTGACAGATCCACTACTGTTTGAAAGAATTGCTTTCTTTCTTCTAGTGAGTTCTCGTCCTCTTCCTCTCTCTCACACACACACACACACACACACACACACTTTTTCTCTCACTCCTTCATCATTGTCCTCTCACCACCAGCCATCTGCTGGCTGTCCTGTGGGGAATGCACAGGCAGTTTGTAACTCACAAAAGCCAGGCATGGATGTGCTTATCTTAGCAAAATGCACCATGCATGACAACTGGCAAGGAGGGAAGTTAAGAAGCCAAGCACAAAAGCACAGTAAGTAGAGAGCAGTGAGGAAAACAGCGTTTCCGTGAAAAAGGTGGGTGACGAGGTCAAGCGGCATAAGAAACCTACCGCTGTCTCACCTGCGACTAAGTACGGCTTTGGTGATTTCCATCGTAGTTGTATTCCCCAGCCTCCAGCTCTATCCCTGGACCCCATCGGCTCCTTGGGGTCTATCTCCTGGAGCTATGTTCCATACGTTCCACATGTTGCATACAGGCCACTGGAGTGATCCCATTCCCAACCCTCAAAGCCCACGTCTTCCACCTGCATTACTCTGCAGTCCAGCTCCTGACACATGACCACCCTCCGTCCTGCCCTCTGTATCCAGTGTATCCTGGACAGTAATCCAGAAACGAACCTGCCAGGTTCCCCAATGAAATCCAGAGGAAACAATAAACAGCCCTACAGCTGGGAGCGGTGTGCGTCTCCCACTGTTCTCCAGCAAGTCAATTAAGCAGCAAATGACCCACAGAACATACAGTAATGGATGCAGTACCACAGGACTTCAGTTTAATACATCACAATTATGACAGTAATTGGTTCTGATGGCTCATTGTACTTCTGTGCAAGCTCTCAAAGTTTCTTTTCCCACCTAGTCGAGAAGTTTACGGAAAGCCGTAGCCGCTCGGGGCTGGGCTTGTTGATTTGAGTTGCTCGAGTGCCATCAAGCTCCTGATTTTAGGCCTGAGGGTGAACTGAAGTGAGGCCGTGAGAGTATGAGTCAGTGCATAAGAAGACCAGTTATCTTTGAACTTCTCCAAACTTTAGAGCGCAGACTTACTCACTGCCATAGCAACAGAAAGTTGTTCGCAACCTCGCGGGGACTGACCTGGTCAAAATGGTCTTTGACATAACATATCTTCTGACCCATGACATAACACACCAAAAACAAAAAAAGAAAGAGAGAGAGAGAGAAAGAAAAAGACTCTTAAAACAAGAGTGCCAAAAAGGGGGTCCTTGGAGAGACGATCGAAGGACGAGAGACATCGAAGGACTACTTTTACTCCTCTGTCTTTTAACGAATAGCTCAGGATTTGACCATGGCTGACTATGTAAGGCTGCTGTTGTGTTGGAGCATCTTTTACGTCTGAAGAATGCCTCAGAGAAGAGTTTGGAAGCAATTCCAGCAGTTGGAAGAGTGATGTTCTAGGTATTGTGTGACATTATGGACGTGCAGATGGCTGCCCTTAACACCCCGTCAACATCGACAAAGTCTACAATCGTGTTGAACCAGATTGTCCTGGAATCACTCAGAATGACAGCAGGTCATCTCCAGTGATGAGTCCTGCTTTTGTCTCGGAGGAGACGACCAATCAATCTGTGGCACCACGGTCAAAGCCAAGATCAATGGTTTGTTGTCACACATCCAGAAGGTCTGGTGTCACACTGTGTTGTGCAGTTTCCATGGGAACTGAGTGAGAATAATCATGGATCATCACAGGACACCATTAGGAACCTCTACACCTCCATGCAGAGACGTCTGGCATGTTGCGTTAAACCCGACGCCGTCCTGAGAGACACCACTTCTGTATGAGTAGATCAATAAATATTGATCAGATCAGACTACAGTTATCATCAGTTATTGATCCTGATCACCTTCATCTTCCTTCTAGAACTGCAGTCCCTTCTGGGGAAAGCGTTTGTGCAGATGTTTGCACAGAGTGTGTAAGATTACTCTTTCTACTGAGATCATTAATTGCTGAGGTACAGTGGGCAGAATGTAAGTCATTGTGAGAGACAGACTCTCATCTATGGGTTCTCACATCAGAGGATCCTGCATTGATTTCTGAAGGCAATCATCTCTGCTGTGTTCCCAAGGTCACGGCGGTGGTTGTTATTGGCATTGCTGTGATCTAAGCCTCAGCTCTGGTCCAGCCCATTAGAAATTCATGAGCTCATAATGAGTTTATGATATGATTGCTTTTTTTCCTCCAAAAAACACTGCATGTGACTTTCCTACCAACTACGGCTCTGTCGATTTGTTTTCCCGACTCTCATCTCAATTATTTCATCTTTGACACACAGTGTGGATTAAACATGTATGATGCAATTATCAGATCACAAATATGCATCTCCGGCTTTGGAGCTGTTAACCCTTTTGTGAAAAATTACATTAAAAAAATCTTCATGAGTCAGACTTTGTGTTACAGTAATGGGGATCAATCTGGGTGGCACGAGAACGTATGAACATCTTTAATTGGCAAATAATAAAGCGTTAATTAAGTGTACAGTCATGAAAGCATCCATTAATATAAAAAAGGGTGAATTTTGTTTTCGTTTTAGTCTGTTTAGGCTCATTTGAAGGGGTGGAGTAATTAGAATCTAAGAACATCATGATTTCTAGGAAGTTTGTTCTCCGCAGCTTGACTGATGTGTGGAGTGACTATGTCCAGCAGTACTATGAACACCATAAATAGCATAATTCTAAAGGGAAATGTTAGGATATCTGTCTGTGAGCTGAATCTCTAGAGAATGTGGGTCATGCAGAAAGACAATGACCCTAAGCTCACAAGTGGTTCTACCAAAGAACGTTTAAAGAAGAATGAAGGTAATGTTCTGGACTGATCCAGTCAGAGTCCTGATCTTAATCCAGTAGAGATGTTGTGAAGGAGCTGAAGATGGTTTGTTTGGAGGAATGAACTCAAATTAGTGCAGGACTGATCAAACGTTATGGAAACGTTTAGATACAGTTATTGCTGCACAAGAGGAGACACAGCAGATACTGAGATCAGGGTCACATACTTTTACCCTCAGATATGAAACACTGCTCATTTCCTTCTTTAAACACATGATCAGTGTGATATTTCTGTCTCGTCTGTTTGATTTGGTTCCTGATCTACAGACTTTTAGCTCAAATTTCTGCTGAAATAAGAAAATTCACAAGTTCACGTTCCTAAAGCACCACTGTACATAGGAGGTGACAGAGCGTTCAACTGAGAACATCCAACAATATATTAAAAAGAAGAAAAAAGAATCACTGTCACATTCCAGAACTGATAACTGTCTGCATAAATTTAGTTTTACTAGCGATACATTATTTGGGGGAAATGCAGGAAAAGCATCAAAGCCCCCCTGTCAACTCAAGCTTCTTATTGTATTTTAGGAATTTGTGATAGGGACTGTTTGATGTGCTTTTTCAAAGCCACTCTGAGCTCCTTTAAAGTAGCTCCCCAGTGTTTCCTTGCCTGCCGAACTGTAGGATAAAATAGATCGGAGCAGAGAGCTAAAGCCCGGCTTACGCTTTCCGAGCTCGGCTGCTTGTCCACACTGAGGACACTGTCAGCTGGTCACTGGGCATTTAGTTCAGTGGGTTTTCTGGTCCTCTCTGTGTGGGTCACTGGGTTGCATGTCTGCTCTAATAACTCATAAACCTCCTTAAAGCTTTGACGTCTTCACTGATGCTGTCAAAAATTCCCAAACAGTTCCTGGGTGTGATGCACAACTACTTTACTACGACTCACACCTGAATATATCGGTTTGTACCATTTTACCAACAAGCTAAGTGTATGTGGACACCTCTTCTCATAAATGTATTCAGTAACTTGCTGACACATATGTGCAAATGCACACACCTCTTGTCTAGTGCTTGTTAAGAAATACTGTCAGTAGAATAGTACTCTCTGGATTCCTAATGCCAGGCCCTTCGGCATTGAGCCATGGAGCAGTGGAACTGTGTTGTCGGGAATGATGGAGCTCCATCCATCACTTTATTGGAATTTACTGGTAGTGGATGAGATGAGGAGTTGGGAATGAGGTGTTCCAGAATGTAGTAGAAAGTCTTACAGTTACTCCATCAAAAGCAGAGGCAACTCTTTTATTCCTTGATTCCTGAAACTGAATGAGCAGTGTGTCCCAATACCTTTGTCCATATAGTGTGGAATGTGGAATAAATGCAGTCCTGTTCATTGGAAGGGGTGTCCACAAACATTTGGACATGTTGTGCATCTCTCTTACTATGTGAAGGAAATGGATACACGGAGGGTGAGATAAGCTTTAGTACAATGTCCTGGGGGCAGTGCCCCCCTCGGGTCAGCAGAAGGAATTTGGCAGGTTGCAGGTCTCGGAATGCTCCCAGCAACCGTCTTACAAAGTCCACTGATAATACATATCCCTTAACACTTCCATACCCAACAGGCTGAGATAGTCACCAAATCTCCTGAATAGACCGTATTCAGCTTTGAGACGTCCCCCCAGCATCTGAGAGAGTGCTAGATAGAGTGGTTGGTGTGGTGCAACAGATAACACCACCAGTGAGCCACCACACCATGTGGGAGACTGGGGTTCGATTCCCAGTCTGTGCAACTATAGAGTCCTTGGGTGAGACCTGCTGTCACAGCAAAGAGGGACAAGGTCCAAATTACTGCCTGCAGGTCATGGAAGGTGTGGGTGTCCCGGGACTTTTGTCCATATACTGTCTGTAGATGGAGCTCCTCTAGTGGCCAGTGAGTAGAGGTATAAGCACGGTGCTTCAGCTTGGTGCAAAATGTTTTGAAAGACCTCCTTTCCTTCAGAAACCACTTAATAACTTGGCTGTTTGGCAGAGCTGCCACTTATCAAATTTGCATAAGGTATCTCCTGTGGAAGAAGACAGAGCATATTTAAATGACGGCTGGCTAGAACGCAGAAACGGTGGCATAGTTGCATAGGATTAACCCAAATAAGGGTGAGGACGTCATTCGGGGTTTATGTGTTGGTGGAGGTGGAAGCAGTCAGGAGTGACTCTACTGTAATGGGCTCGAGTTACAGTCTGCTTTGTTGGACGTCAATGTTAAGCTTAATATTTACTAAAGTCTGAGAAATTAATTGACTGGAGAGAACTGGATTGTTTTTCAGGATGTCAGGCAATGTTTGTAGTCACACACACACACACACACACACACACACACACAGTCTATCACCGAGTATTTGCAGCAGTAGTAAACAATCTCTCCACAGCAAATTATTTTTGTTTGACTTGTTGCCAAAAGCCCATGCCCATGACACTTCGCCGATAAGAATTTTTAATTATGGGCAAGGACACAACAACAACGCTGCACTCATGTAGCACTCCTTTAGAGACAGCAGCCTCTGAGAAACTAGCTCTGGAGCACGGTTGGAGCTTCTGTTGGCCCAGGCTTTAAAATATGCGTGAGAATGGAGCTGTTATCCCTGGGCAGAAACAATAAATGTCAACAGACCTCTCGCCTGGGTCCGGTGGAGGCCTCAGCGCAGCCACGTTTCAATTGCCTCATCGTGGAAATACAACGTGACAAAGTGCCAATTGAGACAAGATTATGGCATAAAACGCCTTCAGCTTGGCTGTTTCCAAGGCCAGAGGCACACCGACACTGCTTCCTGAAGAGTGGTTTTCAGACCTGCCTCTATCTCACACAAGACGTTCACACCACAAGCTGATCCTCCACAATCATTTATTGAGGAGTATTTACAGGCAGGGCCGAGTGAGAGTCTCCAAACAGAGCAGCGCCGGCCTGTAAACTTAGATCAAAGTCTGTCAGATACTACCAAAAAAATAGCTGCACCCAGAAGGACGTGTGGGACTGCAGTTCTGTAGTGAAGGAAGATGAAGGTGATCAGGATCAATAACTGATGATAACTGTAGTCTGATCTGATCAATATTTATTGATCTACTCATACAGAAGTGGTGTCTCTCAGGACGGCGTCGGGTTTAACGCAACACGCCAGACGTCTCTGCATGGAGGTGTAGAGGTTCCTTATGGTGTCCTGTGATGATCCATCCCATGCAGCTTGAATGTTCTCACTCAGTTCTGCAGATGGTGTGGTAGGGGTGGAGTGTTGATAGAGCGTCCAATAGCGTCCACACATTCTCAATCAGGGACAGGTCTGGAGATGAGACCGACCACGGCGTAGTATCTGTGTCTTCAAGACGAGATCTTGAGACGGCAGCAGTGTGTGGACGAGCATCATCCTGTTGGAATAGAGCACCGGAGTGTGTGTTCAGAAAAGGTAGAACCACTGGTTGCAGAACCTCATTGACGTAACGCTGGTCTGTTAAAGTGTCTGTAATGTAGATCAAAGGTGATCTGACATCATATGAAACTGCACCCACACCATGAGATATATCAGCTTTCACAGAATAAACCCTCAGGTGTTTTGAAGAACTTAATGCGATAAATATCCTTGAGAATCTAATATTTTTACATTTCAACTGAACATCTAGTTTGTGTAGAAGATACTTTTCTAATTGTTTGGTGAATAAAGGAACTTCAAATTCTGAACATCCTTCTGAGATGGAAGGCCCAGGGATATCACAACTGCATCATGTTCTCACTCATGATCCCCTAAAACTACAGGGATTTGGAATTCTATATATAACCTCAAAGTCTCTGCTGGTGCAGCTACCTGCTGTGTTTAGATGCTCTCACAATCTAGCACACCTGAAGCATCCAATCAAGACTTTCAAGAGTCAACGGAGTTGGACACAGAAACTCTGTAAACAACAGTGTTAAACGCATTAGAATGCAAATCCTCTGGTGGATTTACTCCGGTTTACTCCGGTTTACGTCTGATGTCTCCTGAAGTGTAAACTGCAGCACAGTCATAACCTGTCATTAAGTTATATAAGGTTAATATAGAAACTCGTTTGACTCGTACGCTGGTTACCCAGGACTCAGAACAGCAGTCCATTTTTAACATCAGCAACATAATTCCTTTGCACTTTCTGACCTCAAAGAACGTCTCTGAGAAACCATACATCTCCGTAAACTACAAGACACACCACACGGAAGGGACAAATGCACTACAATACATACCACACAGAAGGGACAAATGCACTACAATACACACCACACAGAAGGGACAAATGCACTACAATACATACCACACGGAAGGGACAAGTGCACTACAATACACACCACACGGAAGGGACAAGTGCACTACAATACACACCACACGGAAGGGACAAGTGCACTACAATACACACCACACAGAAGGGACAAATGCACTACAATACACACCACACGGAAGGGACAAATGCACTACAATACACACCACACGGAAGGGACAAGTGCACTACAATACACACCACACAGAAAGGACAAATGCACTACAATACACACCACACGGAAGGGACAAATGCACTACAATACACACCACACCAAAGGGACAAATGCACTACAATACACACCACACGGAAGGGACAAGTGCACTACAATACACACCACACGGAAGGGACAAGTGCACTACAATACACACCACACAGAAGGGACAAATGCACTACAATACACACCACACAGAAGGGACAAATGCACTACAATACACACCACACGGAAGGGACAAGTGCACTACAATACACACTACACGGAAGGGACAAGTGCACTACAATACACACCACACGGAAGGGACAAATGCACAATATTATTCGTGATTAATACACTATATTCATTATAACACGTATAGTTTTTTGGCTGTTTTTGTTAGAGTAACTCTCTCTACTGTCCACATTTTGGAGCATTGCTGTAAGGATTTGATTGCATTCAGCAACAACACCATTAGTGGGGTCAGGGGGTTGGATAATGACCACCCCACCCCAGCCACCCCAGTGTTAATATCATTGACATACTGGAGCCGGACAGGCTACAGGTGCATAATGCATTCAACCCCTAAAGCACGCAACCCCTGAAGCCCCCCGGTTCAACAAAACCCCTCGTGGGTGGAGCCCTGGGTCTCTGCACAGCCAGATAACTCCCTGGCATACTGGCTATGGGCATCATGCCACACTACTACCATGGCACTAGTGCTCTGCCTACGGTTCTCATCCAGAACCCCAGCTGGCTCCAGCATGGAGACCAGGGCGTTGATGCACCGTATTGGAGATTGTACCCCAAACCTAATCGACTATTACGTAGAACTGATGGTCAGTATCATGTGTGTCTGTGTGATGACCAACATTCAGTAGATGTTGTCTTTCTGACAGGTGGGGAAGGGTGGGACGGGAAAGTCAGCAGTGGTGCGACAGCAGTGCAGCGCCTGTGAGCCGTAAGCGTTCGCCGCTGCAGTGTGACACGGGCATCAGCATAGCTGCTCTGGCTGCTGTGATGATTCCATTTCTTTGTCCTGTCTGGCAGAGACTTTGTGTGAGAAAGGCAGGCATTTCGAATCACAAGAGAAGAGACATGAGGCAGCAGACGTTGACAGGCAGCTGTCCAGTAACTAGGCAACCCCGGTAGAGCTGCTGCAGGCCTTGTGCTGGTGTCAGCTTCAGCACCGCTGCCGCTGTTTCCTTTCTCTTCTCAGCTTTCGACACAGACTCCAGGCATCAGTAAATAAATACACTGACAGATAACAAGATCCTCATGTGCTGGGAGACGTACTGGAAGATGGTACAGCTCAGTGGAAATCTGTATGTT